>JAMXBC010000506.1:0-20230 GCA_024138005.1 Lumnitzera racemosa
CTAAAAAATTTTCAAATTTTAAGTTTATAACTCTTTTTTTTAAACGAAAAGGGGGTAAAAGGCATTCCGGTATTTAACAATCGCTAGAGATAAATTAATGCATACTAAAAATTATAAAATAACCTAAATAATATTTAGGAATATTTATTTGTACTATATATGAATTTACAGAGGTATAAATACGCGTAATCACTTAAAATACGCCAAATATGCTAAAATTAAACTAAAAAATTTAAAAAGAAAATTATAAATTAATTAGGGAAAAATCAGAAAAAATCATAAGAGGATAAAAAGAATCAAGATCGGGTTTTGTGACATGTCAGGATAAGTAAAAGAAAAATCAACCAAAAAAATTTTGGACAACAAAAAAGCTAAAAATAAAGGGAAAAAAATGGGCAAAGTCTTGTCAAATTAATGCATAATAATTACAAAAATTGCTATAAATAGAAAAGAAAAATTCAGAACCCTCTTTTGGCTAGATACAAATCAGAAAAAAAAGAGAGAGGCAAAAATTGAGAGAAAAATTCGGTTTAAAAAAAAAATTAAAAAAACTAGGCAATTGGGGCCATTTAACGGGAACCCCCACCAGACGTGTAGCTGGGAGGGGAAAAACGGCCAACACCACCACACGGTGGTGGCACTCCTGGGCCCGGGACGAAAAAGGGCCCCCGGGGGCCCCGGAGCCACCCAGATCGTTGAGCCCCGTTTTTCCAGCCCGTTTTTTGTGAAAATTTTGTAAAAATAGTAAATATCATTAGAAAATTATGAATTTTGTTATTCTAGGATATTTTTGTATGTAGTTTGTGGGAAAAATATTTTTTTGGGATGAAAACTTTGCCCCGTAATATATTGCCCCCTAAGAAATCATGAAAAACCAAGCATTTTTAAATTTTAGAAATAAATGACCTTAGGAGTGTATTTCAAGCTCAAAATTTTTGTATAGATTACTTGATGATATAGAATAGTGCTAAAAAGCCCGTTTTTAAAAAATTAAATTTTTGTGAAATTTTTAGATAATTTTTAGGCATTAAAATGAGGAAAAAAATTTGGGGTAATTTAAATTTTAATTTTAATTTAATTAAATTTTTAATTACTGACTCAGTGAATAAGAGATGTTTAAGGATGTTGAAATCTGATGGGGAATGATACTTTTAGCATTTAGGGGGTTAGATGTAACATTAGGTTAATTTTGTAGTAAATAAGTACTATGGAAAAATAGACATTTTAAGTTAATTTTGTAAACTAGGGTAATTAGGAGTAAAATCTGATTTAGGATGAATTTAGACATTTTGAAATAAAAATTGATGTTTTTGAGATTTATAATTAAGCGATTTAAATATTAGAAGTGTAATATAACATAAAAGGGAATAATACCCAAATTAAAGGGAATTATTTGGGAAAAATAAGAAATTTTAAAAATATTAAAAATAAAAAATTTATATTGTGATAATAAAAAAAATGTACAATAAATCTGATAGGAAAAATTTTAATTTTTGTAATTAATGAAAAATGTAAAAATTTCTCACAATTTGGAGTGAATTCGGTACCTAATAAAAGGGAAAAAAGTTACCGGGTGAAATAAAATAAATAACTAGGGGGAATGATTTTTATTTAGGAATCGGAAAATAAAGTGATTAATTTCATATTTTTGGGCCCGAAAAAGAATTTCTAGGGTTAGAATATAAAACGCTACTTAGAAAATAGAACTTTGAAACCTAATTTAGAAACCAATGCGAAACCGGGAAACCCCAAAACCCAATCCTAAACCTAGAATAATTGTAAAAGACTTAAGACCTTTAAAAATTTGGTATCTTAAACCCTAAAAAAAAACATAACGATAAAAGTTATAGGATAAAAAAGAACCTATAAAAGTTATATGGAAAAACTGAAACCACGTTTGTGTTAAAAGGGGTGATCGGCGATGGCCAGCCCAAAACGGGTCTCGAGTAAGTGAGCGAAGAGTCAGGTAAGTTGGGATTAATATGATGCTGTATTTTGGGGGCTTAAGATTATGCTTAGTTGTGCTTATTAGATAGTTGGATGTGTGCATGTACTTGATTATGGGTGATGCTATGATTCTGTTTGTTGCTCTAGTATGTATTGGTATGGAATTGTATGAAATGATTGATCACCCTAAACTGGACTTAATCAAATAAAATAGACCAGTAATCATAATTGGACATGCATGGAAACCCATTAAGGGAACTTAGACTCCTTCGGCCAAATACCGACCCCCCTTCGAAAGGGATAGCGCAAGATTGCAAAATTGTCCCTTCTTCATCCTTGGGTCGAACTAAGTGATAGGAGAGGAGGTCGCGGCGAGGGTGAAGTCAGTGGTTCGAAGGTAGTCGCAGGAGAAGCAAGGTCTCCATTGCACAAGCCTAGGTTTGGTCGTGAGCTGCTTTGCATTAATGGCAACTCCTCAAACCCGGATTAGAGCGGCCGAAATTTCTCTAATCTCACGACGGGCCGGACAACGTCGTGCGATGCATTTGTTTGCAAAATGCTTTCACCTAATAAGTGATTAAAAAACCTTGTTGTATGTATAGTATAATTTTAAAGTCCTTCGTCCTAACTTACCGAGCTGTGGTTGCTCACAATCCCTATAGACGTCGTGCAGGTGCTGGCTAAGAAGCGGTAACAACTACTCTAAAGCTAGCAACTGCTGGATCCTGGGGGAAGTGAGGAAAAACATTGAAAAATAAACCACAAAATATTAATTACTTTTCATTTCTAAATTATATATAACTTTTCTTACTTTCTTAGGTAAATAAATTATTTAAATTACAAACTGTTTCCCTTCAAAGCGGGTTAGTCGTGGATGCCTTTGTGTAGATCAGGTCTAAGATAGCGGTTTTAATTCCAACTTTTATCTTAGGATGGTTTATACAACGGGGCTGTTACGACTCTGCTGCTTCAGGGCGTGACACAGGTGCTGGCGAAGAAGCGCAAATAACTACTCTGAAGCTAGCAACTGCTGGATCCTGAGAAGTGAAGAAAAACTTTTGAAGAACAGACATAATTTTTAAGGTTTAAGCAAATTATTGTTGAAAACGCAAATTTGTAATAACTAATTCTATTATATATATATATATAATTTTCTCATTTTTTATGTAAATGATTTATTTAAATTACAACTGTTTACTTCAAACAGATTAGTCGTGGACGCCTTGTATAAATTAGGTCTAGGATAGCGTTATAAGGATAGCTTGGTTTTATACGTTTGGGGCTATTACGACTCTGTCACCCCTTTGGGGCCCCGTGATAACCACTGTTGGTGACTAAAATCCCAACGACAACGGCTAGCAAGTCCGATTTTAATCCAATTTTGTGAAAATTATTTAAAAATTTTTAAATTTAATTCAGAAAATTATGAAATTTTGTTATTATGAAATATTTTAGTATGTAGGGTTTAAGGAAAAATTTTATTTTTGATAAATTTATGTCTAAAAATATACCGTCCTTAAGAAATCAGCAAGAATGTTTCAAATTAGAAATAAATAGACTTAAGAGTATAGTTTTAAGACTCAATTTTTTTTTGTAGACTACTTAGGTAATATAAAATAGTTCTACGAAGCCCTTTTTGAAAAATTAATTTTTGAAACTTTTAGATAATTTTTAGGCCTTAGAATGATGCTAAAATGGGTGATTTAAGGCTAATGAAGTAATTAAATGGTTAATTACCGATTATATATATATAATTATACGTTTTAAGATGTTTAAATATGATGAAGTATGATACTTGTAGTATATAGGGTGTTATATGTAAATATTATGGTATTATGTAGTAATATGTAATAGGTAAAAATGGCATGTCTTAAGTTAATTTTTTAATTTAGGGGGAATTAGGTATAAAATTCCCAATTTAGGATGAATTTAGATATTCTAAGATGTTGATTGATGTTGGGGGATGATATTTGAAATGAAAAGAAATATTATTTGTATTATATATATAATAGGTAATAATACATAATATACAAATATTGGAACTATAATAAATAAAAAAATATTAAAATAAAAATTGATACTATACTAATAATAGGAATATATAAAAATTTGGTAGGAAACTTAAATTAGGGTAATTATAAAAAAAAAATGTAACATTTTCTCACATCGAAAGTAAATTTGATAGTTAAATCAAGAATTAGGAAAATACCGCACGAACTGTAACATTGGTTAGAAAACGAAAACAATATTAAGGATACCTGAAAATAAAAGTGATTAATTCCACATTATGGGTTGAAACGAGTTTCTAGGGTTTGTGTATAAAACAATACTTAGAAAGAACCTAATTTAGAAATCGATATGAAAACTGAACTCGAACTTAGCCCCAAACCCAAAATAATTGTAAACATATTAAGCCCTAAACCAAAATTAACAATAATTGTTATAGGATAAAAAAACTAATCTATAACAGTTTATATGAAAATTGAGACAAACGTTGTTATTATAGGGATCACTGGCGATCGACTGAGCAAGTCCCCACCTCGAGTGAGCAAGTGGGGAGTTGAGATAAGTTGGGATTAATATAGTGTTGTATTATGGAGGCTTGAAATTATACTTGATTGTGCTTGTTCTGAGCTAATGAATGATTTGATTTTCTACTTACTTGTTTTGCATGATTTGTATGAAATAAATTTATCACCCTAAACTGAACCTAATCAAATATACGACTTGTAAACATAATTAAACCTGCATAGTAATCCATTAAAGGAAACCTAGGATTCTCTATCCAAAATACTGCACCGTTCAAAAGAGAAAAGCTTTCGATAGCATGATGGGTCCCTTCTTTATCCTTATCGAACTAAGTGACATTAAGGGGGTGGTGGTAAGGGTAAAGTCAATGGTTTAAAGGTAATCAAAAAAGGGAGCAGTGTCTCCATTGCATATGCTTGGATTTGGTCATGAGTTGTTGCATTAAACGGTAACTCTTCAACCCGAATTAGAGCGAGTGCAATTTCTCTAATCTCATAACGATCGGACAATGTCATACAGTTTTAAGGTCTTTGTCCTAATTTACAGAGCTGTAGTTGCTCACATCTCTATAGATGTCGTTGCAAGTGCTAGCTAAGAAGCGACTTACAACTACCTTAAAGCTAGCAACTGTTAGATCTTGGGGAGTAAGCAAAAACATTTGAAAAACAATATATATTTTTTAAGGTCTAAGCTCTTACTTAGAATTTTTCGTTTCTGAATAATATATTAACTAGGAAATAGATTACGGTGAAATGTTGTAAATGTTAATTGTAAAAAACTGAATTTTAGTGTATATATATATATTTTCTTACTTTCCTTAAGTAAATGACTATTTAAATTACGAATTGTTTGCTTCAAAGGGGGTTAGTCATAGATGCCTTGTGTATATTAGGTTTAAGATAGCGGTTGTAAGGCTAACTTCTATCTTAGAATGGTAATACAGCGGGACTATTATGACTCTACCTCTTTGCCTATTGTCCTTCTATATATTGACGCTTGTCCTTTGCAGGCTAACGGAGAGTATCTTCCCTTACAAAAGACTATAGACCTTAGGGGCATCATGAATAAGGAAGCAAAAAGCTTGACAGTCCATCAATTTCCCTAGGGATGCAAAAAATTTCCCCTCAAACTTTGTCTTCTTCTTCTTCAGGCACTGTCATTAATATGCTAAAGGATCTTAAAAGGTCCATTCGATCGGGGAAGATAACTTATTCGTCATCTTCGTCGGGAAACGCTCCTTATTAAGGGAGATATAGACGAAGTCTCTTGGGTTGTAAATGACTTACCTCTTTCTTCGGCTTCTATGTTCTTTCTATTGGGCCACAGTCCTAACTAGTTGCTCAACAACCTTTTGATGTAATTTCTGGAACTCCTTCGGTGCATTACAGGCCAAATTAACTTTCTCTTTAGGAGGTTAAGCTAATAACCATGTCAAAGGTAAGTTTGCATTAATTCTATAGACAACCTCAAAAGGTAACCTTCTTATTAAGCTATATAATGGCACGGTTGTAAGCAAACTTAATAATAGGCAAGCATAGATCCAATCACATAGATTCTTCCCAACAATGTCTTAATGGAGGTTGCTAATTGTTCTGTTCATAACTTTTGTCTGGGAATCCATCTGTTAGGTGGGCAAAAGTGCTAAACATAAGCTTAGTGCCAAGATTTTTCTATAGAATTCTCAAAAGAAGCTTTGTGAACTTTGAGTCACGACTAAACATAATATTCCTTGGTACTCTCTGGTACTCTATGCAGTTGTACGATCCCCCCTACGAAAAAAAGTTAGCAACAAATAAAGCATCATTTACTTTGTGGTAAGGAATAAAGCAATTCATTTTGTTGAACCAATCGACCAGTACCATAATAAAATCATACCTTCATGGTTGTTCTAGGTAAGCCAACCCCTGAAATCTATACTTAAATTGGCCCATGGCCAATCTAGTAGAGGCAATGTTTTATAAAATCTCCATACGGTTCCTGTAAACCCTAAAAATCAAGTATTCGAGGTTCGGTTTTTTTAAATTTAAGACAATCGAGTAAATTATCTAATCAAGCCCAAATTTTATGATGAAACTAAAAAAATTTAAAAAAAGTGTCCGGTGAGTTTAGATTTTCAAGAAATTAATAATAAAATAATTAATTATTAAAATGTTGAATTATTGTAAATTTCTTGTTATTATCGGAAACGCATAAAAAAAGTTTTGATAACCAGCGAAACGTAGAGATAAATTAATTACAATAAAAATCATAAAATAACAAAATAATATTTAAGAATAATTTTATTTTCACTTTATATGTATTTAAAAAATGTAAAAATAGCAAAATTACAAAAATACCCAAATAAGTTAAAAAAATGCAAATAATTAAGAAATTTCAAAAAAATTAAATCAAAATCAAAAAAATATGGGAAAAATAAAGAGAATTTCCAAAAAAAAGGTTTTTGGGAACTAGAATTGAAGAAAAAAAGTGAACCAATAAAAATTTGACAAATAAAAAATAAAATAGAAAAGGATAAGGGGGCCCTTTTTCAAAAGGAAAAATTAAAAAAAAAATTGCTAACAACACTATAATTCAGAAAACCCTCTAAAATTCATTTTGGCAATTGATAAGCTAAAGAATCAAAAAAAGAGCAAAAATAATTTTACAAAAAAATTAAAAAATTTTGGTGCAAATATGACATGAAGGAAATCCCTAACCTAAAGGCCACTTAAAAACAAACAACTACCACCACCACTTGGCTTAGCTAACACACATGGGGCCACCGCTGGTAGCTAGAAGTTGATAAGACGGGTGAGTTTTATTTCCCGCCCAATTTTGTTTAATTTTGTAAAAATATTAAAAGTATTTATAAAATTATAAAATTTGGTATTTTGTGGTTTTTATGCATGTAGATTTAGGGAAAAATTTTAATTTGATGAATTTATGCCTAGAAATATACTATGCTTAATCAAACAAAATCATACAAACCCGAGTTTTGTTTGATTTAAAAATAAATGATCTTGGGGGTATAATTTTAAATTTAAAATTTTTTATGTAGGATAATTAAAGTATTTAAAACAATGCTATAAAGAATTTTTCAAAATTTTATTTTTGAAAATTTTAGATCATTTTTAGGCCTTAGAATGATGTATAAAATGTGTGATTTTGAGTTAATCAAGTAATTAAATAGGTAATTACTAATTTAGTGCATGATTATGTGTTTTAGGATGTTGAATTCTAATGTGATATGAGATTTATAGAAATAAGGGTGTTAGATGTAATTATTAAGTGTATTATGTAGTATATATATAATAGGTAAAACAATATATCTTAAGTTAATTTTTGTAATTTAGGATTAATTAGATATAAATTTTGATTTAGATAAATTTAGATATTATGAGATGTTA
Organism: Lumnitzera racemosa; assembly: GCA_024138005.1. NCBI lineage: Eukaryota > Viridiplantae > Streptophyta > Magnoliopsida > Myrtales > Combretaceae > Lumnitzera > Lumnitzera racemosa. Next base: position 7,863 of record JAMXBC010000506.1, read on the forward strand.
ATTGGTGATTGTAAGCCCTAAAGCCAACCAAGCCAAGTAACCGTAGGATTGAACTTGGAACCCAAAGGGTTTAGGGCGATCGGTTAAAGGAAACCGATCAAACCCAAATTAGAAACTATTGAGAGGAATATTAGTAAAAATGACCCTGTAAACTTAAATTTAAGAAAGTAAGTAGTAAAATAGGAGACTGTAAAATTTTCAAATTTTAAGCATAATAACTGCAAAATTACCGAAAAGGCGAAAAGTGTCATGAAATAACTATAAAATTTACTAGAGATAAATTATATGTGTACTAAAAATTTTAAATGACCAAAAAAATATTTGGGAATGTTCACGTGTACCCTACATGAAATTTACGTGTAGATAAAAATATGCGTAATTGCTAAAATAGGCCGAAAACTAAGTAAATAATTATAAAAAAATCAGAAAAAATCAGGATAAAAATAATTGCAACAAGGTCAAGGTCGTGACTAAAAAAAAAAATTAACCAATAAGAATTTGACAAACTAAAAGCCAAAAAATCAAGGAAATGGGCAAAAATCCCATCAAATTAATGCACATTAATTACCACATTTGTCTATAAATAAGGAAAAAAATCTTAGAAGTCATTTGGCTAGTTTGTGACTGAGAAAAATCGAAACACAAAAAAAATTGAGAGAAAATTCCAGAAAAAAAAAAAGAAAAAAAGAAAACTGTGCAGATTAGCAAGGTGAACTAAAACCATCACCCACCACCACCTGGGACCGAACCACCACCACCACCCTACAGTAGACCCACTGCCTGGACCAGCCGACAACATTGGACCGGGTTTGGACGGCCCAAAAGCTTCGGACCGGTTTAGTCATTTTATTCACCCAATTGTTATATAATTTTGTAAAATTATTTATTTTGTCCAGAAAATTATGAAACTTGTTATTCTGAGGTTTTATTGTATGTATATTTGGGAAAAATATTGGTTTAGTTTAATTAGATCTGGAATATAGGGTCCTTAACAAATTGTTCAAAACCGAGCATTAGTAAACCGGAAAATAAATAGGCTTAGGGAAGTAGTTTGGAGTTCAAAATTTTTCTGTAGGATGCTCATTTGATGTATAACAGTGCTATGAAGTCATTTTTTTAAAATTAATTTTCGAAATTTTTAAGTTAATTTTTAGCCCTAAAATGAGGTAAAATTGGGTGGGTTAAGGGTTAATTAAGTGATTAGGATGTTAATTACTGGATTTGGATCTTAATTAAGGTTTAGGGAAGTTAATCTCTGCAGTGGAACCTTAATCCTAGCCTTTAGGTACTAAGTATGGTTAATTAGGGCAATTAGGTAAGTAATAAAAAATAAATTAGTAAAAATGTGAAAATGGTAAATTAATAAATCAAAAAAAAAATAAGGTTATTAGATAATATTATAATTGAAATCAGAAAAATAATAAATTCTGAAATAATATTTAATTTTTAAGTAAATATCTTAAAATGTAAGATTTTTACACATCGGGAATAAATCCGATAAACCCCAATTAGGGTTAGCGTGTACCGAATAGTTAGAATACCAAAATTACGACCTAATAGAATATTTGAAAACCCAAACATAATGTGATTAATGTCACATTGGGATTTGAGCCTAATTACGACTTAGGAATTAAAACTAGAATCTAGTTTAGGAACCAAACTCCGAAATAAAATGCAACCGAATTTTTAATACGTTGTAGGTATACATGAGGAAAATAGTTACATTATAAATTAGAATAAAAATTCATAAAATATAAGTACTAAAAGAACCTATTTGTATTATAGGACCAAATCAGGAAAAAATCAACTCGCAACTAGAGGATCGAGCGATTGAGCAAATTCAAGTAAGTTGGGTTATTGCTTATTGTAATAGAGTACTAGTTTCGTAGTACTCGGAGACTTAGGCTTGTATATGATTGTGATTGTAAATAGTTTGCGCATGTGCTTGATGTATCTGAATTCGTGCTGGAATTTGTACTGTGAATGACTTTGTGACTGATTGAATTGGTATGAACTTGTTGAACACCCTAACCGGCATTTAATCTCAGTCGACCCTAATAACTGAAAATGTCCCTGCATTGCAACCCGTTAGGGGATCAAAAGGACTCTCCAACTAAATACCGACCCCTTCGAAAGGGATAGCGCAGGATTGCAAAATGGTCCCTTCTTCATCCTCAGTCGAACTAAGTGACAGGAGAGGAGGTCGCGGCGGGGATGGAGTCAATGGTTCGAAGGTAATCGCGGGAGGAGCGAGGTCTCAATTGCACAAGCCTGGGTTTGGTTGTGAGCTGCTGCATAACATGGAACCCTCAACCCGGATTGGAGCGAGTGAAATTTCTCTAATTTCACAACGGACCGGACTACGTTGTGCGATGACACTCATTGCATGAAAATTAATTGTTTGATAACTCTGTTTGTGCTTGTATGCATTTCATGAGTCCCAGTTCAACTTACTGGGCTTTAGTTGCTCATACCCTTATAGATCCTTTTGCAGGTTCTGATTTGTGAACACTTCAAGTACTATGCCGCCCTATAATTATCCAGAGGTTAATCTTTTTGAAGCCAGGGGTGTGAGAATCAATTTATTTCGCAAATGTGTAACTAGACTGACCTTGTAGTTAAAGGTTGAAGACTGTTAGTTATTCTGTAAATTAGTAAACTGTAGTTATTATGTAAAACTTCCTGGGAAGCTCTGTGGACTTATTTATAATTATCTATGTTTTATAGAACTTTGTGATAATTATCATAATTGTAGTATAATTATTACTCGAACTGTTTACTTCAAAGCGAGGATTCGTCGACGCCTTGTGTACATTATCTCTATGGTAGGCACTATGAGGCCAGTTACTATCATAGAATGGTTTACACGGCGGGACTTTTTGCGACTTTGCGACTTCGGGGCGTAACAGTTCTTGGTTGGTATCAGAAGCGTAGTTTTAGTAAACTCACTTTGAAGCGTCATACCTTAAAAGAAATAGACATTTTAGGAATAATGAGAGTGGGTAATACTAAGTGGGCGATAAAAGATTTATAACATAAGTAACCTTAATTTTTAACATAGGAAATATTAATTGGTTTAAATATACTTACAGGGTCGAAGGGGAGAACTGATTCATAGTTGGATACGATTTGGATGGAATGGAGAAGTATCTCCTATTATTATAGGGTTAAATTACATGGCTACTGATGGAACTAGCGGGATTGGAATATATTTAGGACGGTTGATGAGATTATCAATAAGTTTCATGATCGAATGTGCTATAACTGGAAGGATGAGTGGGCATGGATGGAAACAAGTTTAGGCCCCCAGTATAATAGATACACCGCTATAGCAGCTTTTGAGCAGAGATGGTTGGAGAAGGAGGGAATTATAACCCTGATGATGCCCTTACGGTATTTTCCTGCTAGGTTAGAGGATAGGAGACCATACCCGCTAATATTGCACACATCCCTGCTGACATCCCATACATTCCTAGACAGTACCCACCAGGGATCAATTGATTGGTTTTCCACAGTTTCCCGAGCCTGCTAGGGATGGTATAGAGACACCATTGAACTTTAGTCCTGAACCTGAAAACCCGAGATACCAGGACCACCACCAGAAAACCCACCTCCAGTTGAACCCCAAGAAGATGGAGTTCATATAGAGGAAGACCCTGAGGAGGACCCAGAAGAAAAAGATCCGAAGAAGACCCGAAGAGGAGCAGGAAAACGAGGATGAACTTGGTGTAGACCTACATGCTTTGCTCATGCAGGTGATTGCAGACACCGGGATAGCTGGAGTAGGAGCTGGTAATCCAGTTGAGTCGGATGATGATGAAGTACAGGAGGTGATTGTGATCCCGGAGACTCCAGAGATAATATATATAGACTCTACATCAGAGAGTGAGCATGGGGGTCATTCAGTTGGAGGCCATATGGATTATTATCCCTTTGATGATGTAGCTGCTACGGGTTCAGAGGAGGATTAGTTTTTGTTGGATGACTGACATGTTTAGTTTGATGACTGACATGTTTAGTTTGATGACTGACATGTTTAGTTAGGTAGAATTTTGGATATGATCCAGTAGCGATTTTGATGGAAACTGATGTATTTTAGGATCTTTTGATGTATTTTGACTTTTGATATATTTTGTAGCTTCTGGTTCAAGTTAGATGTACGTTGTAAGTAAGTTTGATGTAGTTAGTTGATGTAACCTTTTGTCTTGTACAGTTGTAAAGATTGAGTCGTACTAAGTTATGTAAGGAACGATGTAATCGAGTTGTAAATTTGATGTATTATTTGAAAGTTATCGAGTTGTATCTTTTATTTTGAAGTTGTAATAGTAATGATGTAAGGTTGAATGAAATATACAGTGAAAGTTAGATTTTTAAGTACGTTGATTTTAATACTATTGTCATTACTATTTGATATGAGTACATATTGCAAGCATTTATTTATTTATAAATATTCTCTAAACAAAAGTAGGGATAACTTATAGATAGATATGAATTCAGGATTATAAGTTAAACTAGTAAGTGATTATGGCTGAAGCTGGAAACGGAAGTAATCAAGGAGGAACTGAAAGGGGAAACAAAACCCTCCACCACGAGCACCATCACCACCAAAAGAACAACATAGACAAATTTACCTCCGCCGCCACCACAAAAAAACATGCCTATTGGGCAAATACTTGCCAGTTGCATACGAGTGAGACGAAGGAATGTTGATTCAACATCTTATGACTGGTGGTAATGTGGGAAACAAAAACCCCCAAGAATTAAACAACAAAATAGAGCGCCTCAAGGGAAAAAAAAACTTCCTGATTTATAAAAGGCAACTGTTATTTTGAGGGGGAGAGGGTAGGCCAGAGTGGCTAAGACTGGTTACCCAAAAGTTGAACGGAGTTTTGAGGCTTTTAGAGTCCCTAATCCCAAAAGTTATCTTATGGTACATTCTGCTAAAGTTAGCTGCAAGAGTATGGTGGGACTGAGAGCAAGGGAAACTTGGAAATAACAGTTGGCAAAAATTTTAAGGAGGAATTCGGAAGGGAGTTTTTCCCTATGGGTCCAAAAAAAATGGGGGGCGAGACCGTTTGAACTAAGAAGGGGGAGAGGTAACCCCAGTAGAGACTGATTTAAACAGTTGTTACAATAGTACCTGGTTCATACCGAGAAAAAAGATTGAAGAAAGATTTATTCCTTATGGATTTGCCCCACAATGGTTGCAAGCTGCTGGATTATGGTTTTCCCACTTACAATGAAGTGGTAGATAAGGCAAAAAAATTTAGAAGATAATCGTGTAGGATGCAAGAATGTGGAGTCAAAAGATTAAAAAGGATATCGCCAGGACCATCTTTTTTGAGATCAAAACCTGGTGCCCAGTAGCAATTCGGACTGAAAGAAGGAGCCAGTAAACTCTGGAAAATAACCCAGCGCGCAATACGAGTGTGAGTTTTATACAAGGAGGTAATTCAAATGCTGGGAAGTTGGGGGCAATATTTTTTAAAAATTGTACTCACTAAAAGGGAAATGTTTTATATTGGAGATAAACCCATTTTGAAGGCATGCCCCTAAATGAAATTGGTAAATGTAATAAGTGCGGAGAAAAGGCCATTTCCCCCAGATACTGTCCACAGTTTGTAAAGGACTAAGCGAACAGAAGGTTTTGAAAACACCATCACCCGCTCGTATTTTTTGTTTTGGGAGGAATAGGGAAATTGAGGAAAAAAAGGATTTTTCGGATTTTATGAAAGTACTACCAGATGATGTTGAGGAGCTCATGGGAGTGGAAGAAAAAAGATGAAGGACTATAACTGGTATGTACTCAGCTATTTATTTTAATAATAATTCTAAGTGTGGAATTAAATTGAAATTTTTGCATTTTAAGTTTTATGAATGTTAGTGTAGTTGGTACCATGTAAAGTAATTCCGGGACATGTGCTGAAAATGGACAACCCTTTTGTGTTGTTTGATAGGGTGCATCTCTTTCCCTTTTTGAAAGGTCAGAAATTTGTAAATGAACAAGAGATTAGTGTGGTTTTTTTAAATGTAACTTATAAATTTAGAACTCCGCTGGGGAAAGGTAAAAACACAGTAGTACTGAGGGTAGGATAAAAATTCAAGAGAGGAGTATCCTATAAGTTTTGTGTATTACCTTACAAGGGTACATGTTTATAGTAGGGGAATAGATTGGTTTCAAAGAAAAAGCTAATTTTTCGATGTAGAAAAAAATTTTCAATCTTAATGATGGAAAACAATATTTAAGGGAAAAACATTTACGATTGGCATTGCAGAAGTTGAGAGAGAATCAATTATATGCCAAGTTAAGTAAATGTGATTTTTGGTTGGATAGAATTTCTTTTCTAGGTCATATTATATCTGAAGAAGGAATCTCTGTAGACCCGGATAAAGTGAAAGCATTAATGGATTGGAAGCAACCAACCACAGTGACTGAGATAAGGAGTTTTCTGGGCATAGCTGGATACTATCAACGGTTCATAAAGGATTTTTCCAAAATTGCCAAATCGTTGACTCGATTGACCCAGAAGGAGGTAAAGTTCGAATGGAGCGAAGATTGTGAAATGAGTTTTCAGGAGTTGAAGAAACGACTGGTTATAGCACCAGTATTAACATTACCTGATCTGGATAAGCCTTATAATGTGTACAGTGATGCTTCACGGAATGGATTAGGTTGTGTATTGATACAAGATAGAAAAGTTGTTGCATATGCATCAAGACAATTGAGGCCACATGAAAGGAATTACCCAACTCATGATTTGGAGTTAGCCGCTGTAGTGTTTGCCTTGAAGATTTGGAGACATTATCTTTATGGGCAATGGTGCGAGATGTACACTGACCATAAGAGTTTGAAGTATTTCTTTACTCAGAAGGAGTTGAATTTAAGGCAAAGAAGGTGGTTAGAACTGATTAAGGATTATGATCTGAATACAAATTACCACCATAGAAAGGCCAATTTGGTGGCAGATGCATTAAGTCGAAAGAATTATGAACAGGTTGCATTATTGTTAACACCTCAACATAAATTAGTGCATGAATTTGAGAGAATGCAAATTGGGTTTGATTGGTATGAACCTAATATCCAGTTAATGAACTGGGAATTGCAACCTACTCTATTAGAGAGAATCAAGCAAAAGCAAGAGGAGGATAGGGGTCTGATAGAGATAAAAGAGAAAGTGAGTAACGGACAGGACCCTGACTTTAAGGTAGATGATCGAGGTCTAATAAGGTTTAAAGGAAGAATATGTGTACCACAAGATGCAGACATAAAGAAGCAAATTTTGGACGAAGCACACATTACAGGTTATACTGTGCATCCGGGGGGAAATAAAACGTACCAAGATCTAAAACTTATGTATTGGTGGAATGGGATGAAGAGAGAAGTGGCACAATATGTATCTGAGTGCATGACGTGTCAACAAATCAAAGCAGAACACCAAAGACCAGGTGGATTATTGCAACCTTTAGAAATACCGCGATGGAAATGTGATCATATTACCATGGATTTTGTAGTAGCATTACCAAGGACTCAAGTTGGATACGATTCCATTTAGGTAGTCGTGGATAGATTAACGAAGAGTGCACATTTCTTACCTTATCGGACGGGTAATTCAATGGAAAAAATGGCTTAACTGTATGTCCGAGAAATAATAAGGCTACATGGTGTTCCTGAGAGTATTGTTTCTGACCGAGATAGTCGGTTTGTATCCAAATTCTGGGAGAGCTTACATAGAGCTTTGGGTACAAAGTTGCAATTTGGTACAGCCTATCACCCACAAACAGACGGGCAGTCTGAGCGAACGATTCAAACTTTAGAAGATATGCTACGAGCTTGTGTGTTGGATTTTGGAGGTGATTGGGATAAATATTTACCGTTGATAGAATTTGCTTACAATAATAGTTATCATGCAACGATACAAATGGCGCCGTATGAAGCACTATATGGGAGGAAATGCAGATTGCCACTGTATTGGGATCATGAAGAGTATGACATGATTGGACCAGACATGATCAATCAAACGAGTGAGAAGATCAAGATTGTACGATAACGGATGAAGGAAGCTCAGGACCGTTATAAAAGTTGGGCTAATTTGAAGAGAAGACCATTGGAATTTGAAATGGGTGATCATGTTTACATTAAAATAAGCCCATTCAAAGGACTCCGACGGTTTGGTTCAAGGGAAAAACTGAGCCCACGATACATTGGTCCATTTGAAGTATTGGAGAAAGTTGGCAATATATCATACCGAGTAGCTTTACCTCAAGTCTATCAGGCTATCATAATGTATTCCATGTATCCATGTTGAGAAGATTCATTAAGAACCCGAATGCAATAGTGGAAATAGAGCCGGTGGAGTTAACGAGAAATTTTCAACTGGTGAGACAACCCATGAAGATATTGGATAGTTGGGTTCAGAAGTTAAGAAACAAAAATATAGAGTACGTGAAGATTCAATGGAATGAAGGTCCAGACTTGGAGATGACTTGGGAACCAAAAGCTGCGATGATGGAGCAGTATCCATGGCTTTTCTGATTTCCAGGTTAGTAAAAGTATACAAGTTACTGTATTTAGTCAATTAAGTGTAAATTAGATGTACAGAAGTTTTGAGGACAAAACTTTTTTTGAAGGGAGGTGGAATTGTAAGCCCTAAAGCCAAGCCAAGTAACCGTAGGATTGAACTTAGAACCCAAGGTTTAGGGCGATCGGTTAAAGGATCCGATCAAACCCAAATTAGAAACTATTAAGAGGAATATTAGTAAAAATGACCCTGTAAACTTAAATTTAAGAAAGTAAGTAGTAAAATAGGAGACTATAAAATTTTCAAATTTTAAGCATAATAACTGCTAATTACTGAAAAGGCGAAAAGTGTCATGAAATAACTAAGAAATTACTAGAGATAAATTATATGTGTACTAAAAATTTTAGAATGACCAAAATAATATTTAGGAATGTTCACGTGTACCCTACATGTATTTATGTGTAGATAAAAATACGCGTAATTGCTAAAATAGGCCGAAAACTAAGTAAATAATTAAGAAAAATACAAAATAATTATAAAAAAATCAAGAAAAATCAGGATAAGATAATTGCAACAAGGTCAGGTCGTGGACTGAAAAAAAAAATTAACCAATAAGAATTGACAAACTAAAAGCCTAAAATCAAGGAAATGGGCAAAAATCCCATCAAATTAATGCACATTAATTACCACATTTGTCTATAAATAAGGAAAAAAATCTCAGAAGTCATTTGGCTAGTTTGTGATCTGAGAAAAATCGAAACACAACAAAAATCGAGAGAAATTCCAGAAAAAAAAAAAAGAAAACTGTGCAGATTAGTAAGGTGAACTAAAACCACCACCACCCTACAGTAGACCCACCGCCTGGACCGGCCGACAACATTGGACCGGGTTTGGACGGCCCAAAAGCTTCGGACTGGTTAGTCATTTATTCACCCGATTGTTGTATAATTTTGTAAAATTATTTATTTTGTCCAGAAAATTATGAAATTGTTATTCTGAGGTTTTATTGTATGTATATTTGGGGAAAAATATTGGTTTAGTTTAATTAGATCTGGAAATATAGGGTCCCTAACAAAATGTTCAAAACTGAGCATTAGTAAACCGGAAAATAAATAGGCTTAGGGATGTAGTTTGGAGTTCAAAATTTTTCTATAGGATGCTCATTTGATGTATAATAGTGCTATGAAGCCACTTTTTTAAAATTAATTTTCGAAATTTTTAATTTAATTTTTAGCCCTAAAATGATGGTAAAATTGGGTGATTAAGGGTTAATTAAGTGATTAGGATGTTAATTACTGATTTGGATCTTAATTAGAGGTTTAGGGAAGTTAATCTTTGCAGTGGAACCTTAATCCTAGCCTTTAGGTACTAAGTATGGTTAATTAGGGCAATTAGGTAAGTAATATAATAAATTAGTAATATATGAAAATGTAAATTAATAAATCTAAAAAAATAAGGTTATTAGATAATATTATAATTGAAATCAAAAAATAATAAAATCTGAAATAATATTTAATTTTAAGTAAATATCTTAAAATGTAAGATTTTTACACATCGGGAATAAATCCGATACCTCAATTAGGGTTAGCGTGTACCGAATAGTTAGAATACCAAAATTACGACCTAATAAAATATTTGAATACCCAAACATAATGTGATTAATGTCACATTGGGATTTGAGCCTAATTACGACTTAGGAATTAAAATTAGAATCTAGTTTAGGAACCGAACCCCGAAATAAAATACAACGAATTATTAATACGTTGTAGGTATACATGAGGAAAATGAGTTACATTATAAATTAGAATAAAAATCCATAAAATATAAGTACTAAAAGAACCTATTTGTATTATAGGACACTCAGGAACAAATCAACTCGCAACTAGAGGATCGAGCGATTGAGCAAATTCAAGTAAGTTGGGTTATTACTTATTGTAATAGAGTACTAGTTCCGTAGTACTCGGAGACTTAGGCTTGTATATGATTGTGATTGTAAATAGTTTGCGCATGTGCTTGATGTATCTGAATTCGTGCTGGAATTTGTACTGTGAATGACTTTGTGATTGATTGAATTGGTATGAACTTGTTGAACACCCTAACCGGCATTTAATCTCAGTCGACCCTAATAACCGAAAATGTCATGCATTGCAACCCGTTAGGGGATCATAGGACTCTCCAACCAAATACCGACCCTTCGAAAGGATAGCGCAGGATTGCAAAACGGTCCCTTCTTCATCCTCAGTCGAACTAAGTGACAGGAGAGGAGGTCGCGGCGGGGATGGAGTCAATGGTTCGAAGGTAGTCGCGGGAGGAGCGAGATCTCCATTGCACAAGCCTGGGTTTGGTTGTAAGCTGCTGCATAACATGGAACTCCTCAACCCAGATTGGAGCGGGTGAAATTTCTCCGATTTCACAACGGACCGACTACGTTGTGCGATGACACTCATTGCATGAAAATAATTGTTTGATAACTCTGTTTGTGCTCGTATACATTCATGAGTCTCCAGTTCAACTTACTGGGCTTTAGTTGCTCATACCCTTATAGATCCTTTTGCAGGTTCTGATTTGTGAACACTTCAAGTACTATGCCGCCCTATAATTATCCAGAGGTTAGTCTTTTTGAAGCCAGGGGGTGTGAGAATCAAGTTATTTCGCAAATATGTAACTAGACTGACCTTGTAGTTAAAGGTTGAAGACTGTTAGTTATTCTGTAAATTAGTAAACTGTAGTTATTATGTAAAACTTCCTGGGAAGCTCTGTGGACTTATTTATAATTATCTATGTTTTATAGAACTTTGTGATAATTATCATAATTGTCGTATAATTATTACTCGAACTGTTTACTTCAAAACAAGGAGTCGTCGACGCCTTGTGTAGATTATCTCTATGGTAGGCACTGTGAGGCCAGTTACTATCATAGAATGGTTTACACGGTGGGACTGTTGCGACTTTGCGACTTCGGGGCGTAACAGTGATGAGAGGTGATATTTGAGGTGATGGAAATATTAGATGTATATATCATGCACATGTTAGGTAATAATGGGTAATATGTAAGTATAAGAAATTAATGAGTAGAAAAAATATTAGGTTAAAATTTATAATATGATAATGATAATAATATACAATAAATCTAATATAAAATATAATTTTAGGTAATTATATGAAAAACATAAATTTTTCTCACATCGAGAATAACTTCGGTAGTTAAATAAGGACTAGGATGTACTATACGGATTAAAATATTGTTTAGAGGCTAAAAGAGATATTTAGGATACCAATTATAATGTGATTGATTTCACATTATGGTTCGAAATGTGTTCTTAGAATTTACATATAATAAACGTAGTCCACATTCAATTAGAACCCAATTTGGAAACTGACACAAAAACTAAATTAGAACCCAACCTAAATTAGAAATAATTGTAAGAGACTTAAAAACCTGAATAATTAGGTATATTAAAACCCTAAACTAAGTATAACAATAAGTATTGTAAGATAAAACCAATCTATAGCAGTTATGTAGAAACTGAAACAATATTTGTCTTATAAGGATGATAGGTGATAGCCTGTACGAGTTGTACCTTCAGTGAGTAAGCGAAGAGTTTAGGTAAGTTAGGATTAATACGTTATTATATTTCAGAATACTAATTTATAGTGCTTGGAGGCTTGAAATTGTACTTGGTTGTGTATGCTAAATAGTTAATTATGTACATGCTTTATGTGTTTGTTTCTGAGTTTAATGATATGATTTTGGGTTTATTGCTCTGACTTGTATTCGTGTGATTTGTTGAAATAATTGAATACTTTAAACTGAATCTAATTGAATATATGACTTATAAATTAAACCGA
>JAMXBC010000507.1:0-20221 GCA_024138005.1 Lumnitzera racemosa
AAGCACCCGACAGCGTGGCAGCCATGAGCGCAAAAGGGTACTTGTAAAAGCTGGCGCTGCAGGCGGGCCGTGGCGGAGAAAAGCTTCGACCTTTTCGCCGGTGACGGGGTCCTCGAGGATCTTGTGCGCCGGGAACTGGTGGCGGCGGGTGTCGATGGAGGACACACCGCGGACGCCCCACCGAACCGCCAGGTCGTACTCCTGATGCTTCCACCACTCGACCCAGGCGACACACAGAATGCTGTTGACGACGCCGTAGACCGGCGAGAAGTTGCCGAGCACGAGCCAGGACGCGGCACCAAACCTGCGATCCCGACGACGCTGAAAAGTAGGACTGCGTAAAGGCAAAGTAAAAGGCAACCTTCTCGCCAAAGCGGTCGCGGATCTTGTCGAGGTCCTCAGGCTTGAGCATGTACGTCGTCGCCCAGTCCTTGACCACTTGCTTGTTAAAGACTGGGTCGTGCACGGCAAAGATGGAGTGCACGCTCTCCCATTCGCCGTGCTGGGCGTCAGCCGGCGCCGCCCTCGTCCACGGGGTTGGTGAGGAGTGATATACGACGCGGAGCCGCTGGGCCGGCAGCAGCGCGGCCTCTGCATTCTGGTCCTTTTCGGTCGCGACGAGCGCACGCCGTGCAGCCAGTCTCTCGTTCTCGAGCGGTAGGCTTCTGCGAAGAGATGTTCGTCGAGGCCGGCTTGGGTAAAGACGAGCAGCGAGTCCTTGTTGCCTGGCGCACCTCGACCGCCAGTCCGACGGCCTCGAGTGTCTTGACGAGCTTCTCAAACTGCGCCGCCGAGCTCTGTTCGTCTTTTACGGTTGTTCCTCGTCAGCTGCCCTTGCTGAAACCGACGACCGAATGAAAAGCGCACCTGCAGTGTCAAAGTGAAAGTCTATCACATAGTCGACGTCCATGCCCCGACGTCCTGGCTCTTGTCCGCCATGCCGACTTGTTCGTTATATTGACAGTGCGAGCAGGGGGACAGTGCTGGCCGCGGTGCAGAGTTCAGGAGGGCCGAGGGAGAGACGAAACCGGGAGAACGCATTGGCCGCTGTCGAGTCGAGGCCAGCATCCGCCTTGCTTTCCAGCGGGTGATGACGTGCCCTCTGCCGCATCAAACCATGCTGCCTGAACGGGCTAGCCAAGGCACACCCGCGACGCGTCTTCTCCCACTGTACGCGTCGAGGGGTCTTCAGCTGCAGTCACGCCAGACCAGACGACGGCGGCAACGACGACGAAAATGTCAGAAGCGACGCCGCGCGTGGACGCGACGCTGCTGGAGCGCTTCTCGAATCAGACGGTGCGCGTGCTGGGAAAGGTGGTGGCGGCTGCGCGGCGAGACGGCCACGATCGATGCCAACGGCCAGATCAACATCATCCTCAACCACGTATGTCTCACGAGGTTCTACGGTCCTGCTGTTATTGTCGCTGGGAGTGTGATGGGCTGACAAAACCAAAAAGGACAGCCACATTGCGACCGGACACGCGGTCGAGGTGGTCGGGCGGGTGCTCAACGATCTGAGCATCAAGGCGCTGATGACCAGGACTGGGGCAGTCTGTCGGTGCGTTGATTTCTACTGACGGAGGCTGGGACGCGCGCTGACTACGAGGGCCGGCGGCAGACATGCAGGCGGCGCAGGCGGTCGTGGACGCCACCCACCGCTTCCCGCAGCTCTTCTACAAGGGAGCGAGTAGCTCCAATGACTCGTTACGCTCCTTGACGCATTGCCGTGCTGGTCTGCAGATGGAGATGATTTTTGATGGCGACCGAAGATAGATCGCGCCGCCGCTGTTTCTTTTTACAAGTGCTGATTTACATTCAAGAGGGATTGACAGACGACCAGGTCAGGACTGGGCGAGGCCTAGCAGCAGGGGGTGGCGGCGGGAGATCTTGGCGCGGCCGAGGCGGTTGCGCGCAATCTGGTGGTCGGTGCGGAAGCGCAGCTCGACGGTGCCGCCGTCACCCGGTAGGTGAACAGCGCCGGCGCATACGTCTTGTAGCGCAGCAGAAAGTCGGGCAGGCCGCGCACGTGCCAGGCGTGGAGTTGCTCCTGCTGCGCCTCGTCGAGCTCGAGGGACTGCGGCACGCCCTGCTTCAAGGTCGCGCGCACCATGCGGCTGATGTACGCCGCGCCCCCTGCGCTGAGTCACCCGCGAGGCGGTGAAGCGCTGCCGCAGCCGCTCGAGGCTGTGCGCGCCGCGAGGGAGCACATGGGGCGACTCGCGGGCGCTCGCCAGCCGCCGCTGCAGCGTCAGCGCCCGGGAGCGGTGCTTTGCCTGGTGACGGCGCGCAGGCCGAGCGTCTCGTAAAGCCTGCGGTTCCGAGCCGGCGCAGGCCGCGCTGGTTCTGAAAGTGCTGCAGCAGCATCTCCATGCTCGGTTCGATGTTGAACGGCGCGGAGACGGGGGTGTTGAAGATGGTCTCCGTGTGCAGGCGCGCCTTGAGCTGCAGCAGCGGGTCGCGCTCGAGCCGCGCAAACAGCGTGCTCCACTGGAGTAGTGTTTGCCACACGGACCGCTGCATCTGGATGCCGTAGTGCTGCGAGACGAAATCGATGACGCGCAGCGCCAGCGGGACCTGGTTGTAGCTGCCAAAGACGTCCGCCACCGTCGACAAGAAGAGGTGATTGGGATACAAGGGTGAGCTTTTGGAAAAGGCGCTGACGTGCGTGATGGCCTTGCCGCCCATCAGGCTGCGCACGTCCAGGCCCCCGACACGGGAAAAGCGTGTCGACGGACGCTGCCGATCTTGCCGTCGCGCGAGAGGGCCTGCATCAAGGCGCAGTAGGAGCGCACGTCCGGCTGAACGCCGCGCTGGCGCATCTCGTGGACCAGGTCCGCCACGTCTGGCGACAAACCCGGGCCGCCAGAGCACGATCTGAGTCCAGCGTGGCATGTCCCTGTCGTCACGCCTTTTGGGGGGCAATGCTTTGCGCAGCTGCGGCAATCGGCGCTCCTCATCCCACACGAGCGCATTCATGTATGCGTTGAAGCACGCCGCATCCGGCTGTATTTGTTGACCTCCTGCCATTTGCGCCCACACGGACCGTGCAAGGTGCTCATGGCCCAGCGCGGCCGCGTACTCCCAGCAGCGTGCGTATTCCGTGAGAGACATGGGGAGGGAAGACTCCTGACGCTCTGTCCAAAGGCCTTGATCCTGCGGTATTGCGCGCTCCGTGCCTTGTGCGGATTGAACCCAAGCTGGCGCAGCTTGCGCTCGCTGAAGGAGTTGTGCACGCGGTGGTACGGCGGTGTGCTGTGCGTCGGGTCCAGGGCTCGCAGCTGCTCGATCCGTCCGGGAGCGATACTTCTGTTGACGCCGTCTCTGCTGGCTCATTTAACGTGGCAGCCGCCGGCTGCAGTCTGTGTGCTTGCAGCCACAGCTTGAACGGCCTCGGCTGTGCTCTCTCGTCGCCGCCGGGTCGGCGGTCGGCTAAATCTGACGGCGCCCATCGCGACCCGTCGATTGACCCGAATGCGACGTCGTGTTGGGTATCCTCGAAAGATGCAGGCCGCTGTCGGCTGCCGTCGCGTCCTGGCGAGGGTACGCGTCGTGGGTCGAAATGCGGCGGCTGCGCGGTAGAGGTCCGTCTCTGCAGCGCGGACATACCCATCGGCTGCGCTGGAGGTTCTCACCACCGCACAAGTCCCGGGCGTTGCCATGGGGGTGTAGAGTGCGCGTTTGCGTTGTGCCGTGGTCGCTGTCGCCGTCGCTGTTCGGGGCCGAAACGAGCCGAGTCTGCGAGGAACAGCGCCGATCTACCGTCAGGAGTTTCTCTATGTAGCTCTAGCCTGAAGCACCGCCGATGCCGCATTTCTTCAATCGCTGCACCATGCTCTCCAGCCTCTGGTGCTCTATAAATTTTGTGCTTGATGTAACATGCAACGGCAGCGGCAAAGATTTGTCGTCTACAGCAGTTGGGACGTGTTTGAGTGAGAGACGACTTGTCAATCGTAATCGAGACCATGTAGCGGTCTGGAAGCTCACTCTTGAGCATCATGCTACCAGTCTGCGAAGCTCGACTCACCGCAGCCTCGGCCAGCCCGGCATCGACGTCTATTATCATCTATCAGCGTCGATGACAGCGGCAGTGATACATCAGAGCATCGTGACAGGGATAGACAGCTGCAGAGAAACGCTATAGCACGTGGGCGAGTGCGCGACTGCACTGGCCCTGCTAGACGTCCACGGTCGCCGTACCAGCCACCCGCGCGGAAGACTGACAGCACCGCACCACGACCGACGGATGACCTTTTACCAACACTGACAGTGACGACCCTAGAAAGAGTTGGACAACGATGGAGCTGTTACTGAAGCCGCTGGCTCGGAGACGCAGTTCGACGCGCCCAACATAGTATACAGCTTCCTCTCGGATCCAATGACGACAACTGTGCGGGTGCTGCACGGCGGGCTCGTGGCGGCGCTGCCCAGGCCGGCGGCCAAGAAAGGCTCCTTCAGGGCTGCGGCTGGTCTGCTTGTCCGACACGCACGACAACATCATCGAGCACGTGCCGAACGGGATATGCTGATCCACGCCGGAGACTTGACCAACGCTGGAACCGTCGCGGACCTCACCCGGCAGCTGGACTGGCTGCGCAGCCTGCCGCACACGCACAAGGCCTTTATCGCCGGCAACCACGACACCTGGCTGGACCCAAAGAGCCGGCGCACCCTCTCGCCGGAACAGCAGACTGAGAAGCTCGACACGTCGCGGGTGGCGTATCTCGAGCAGTCGGCTCTGCGCTGGGACTTTGTCTCGGGCTCGGGCTCGAAAAGACGGAAGCTTGCGCGTGTATGGCGCGCCGCAGATCCCGGCCTGCGGCGGCGACGACTTTGCTTTCCAGTTCGCGCGCGGCGTCGACACCTTTGGCGGCACCGTGCCCGACGGGACCGACATTCTCGTCACGCACACGCCTCCGCGCTGGCACCTGGACCCGCCGTCGGCCTTGGCTGCGAGTGGCTAACCCCAGAGAGCCGCCGCGTCAAGCCGCTCGTGCACGTTTTTGGCCACGTCCACGCCGCGAGCGGCACCCGCGTCGTCTGGTGGGACGCCGGCGAAGACGCCTACGTCCGTGTCTGCGAGCGTGACAATCGCGCCCGCCTGACGAAAGGCTTGTTCAGCGTGGGGAACTGGCTCGACCTGCTGATTGTCGTGCTCAACGCCTGCTGGCGCTCGCGTGGTCCGGCTGCTCCGCCGCGGGCCGCACGCGCCGGCAACGATCATGGTCAATGCAGCGTGCATGAGCCAGGAGACGGGGAAGACGGACCACCGCCCCAAGGTCTTTCTCAATCTAGCGTGCAAATAGACATTCGCTCCGGGGCTGATCCATTCGTCGTGTTTGCTCATTGCTTGACAGGTGGACAAGTCCGACGGTGACGGCTTATTTGCCGCCTTCTGAGGCTGCGCCGCCACCGCCGCCGGCAACGAGCTGGACAAAAAAGGAAGATGGCAATCGCCCACCAGTACTTTTGCAGGAACGTCTTCTGCTCGGGCTCGTTGGAGGCGGGGCCGGTGCCATCCTCGTTCAGCACGACCGGCTTGTTCAAGATCGGCTGCGGGCCCGGTGCGATCGGCACAAGTCGACAAGAAGAGGGACGTCTGGCTCGACCGCCTGCGCCTTTGAGCTTGCGCGCGCTTTTGGAGCCGTCGACGTGTGCGACGCCCCCTTTTTGGCTTCTCTCGACAGCCTGCGCGCCTCCTTGGCGGCCTCTCGCGCGCGCTTTGCAGCATCCGGCTTGGCGTATGCCGACAGGCTGACGTGAAAGGGTGGCCGTCGGCGTCCGTGTGGAGGAAGAGCTTGTGCTGCAGCGTCGGGGTCGAAAGCAGACGCGACCGTCCCCGCTGCCGCGCCAGCTGCCCGACTTGGGCTCGTACAGGCCGACCTTGACGCGCTGCTTTTCATCCGAAGCCGGCGGCCGGCGTGTAACTGTCGACGGTGGCGTTGGACGCAAAGGCGACGGCAGCTGCGCCGCGACCTTGTACGAGACCTTGGCCAACGGACTCGGCGCGCCGGCAACTCGGGCCAGGCCCAGACGGTGACACTGTGCGATGCTGACGCATGCCCGACGAGGGCTGCAGCCAGGCCCGCGAGTACAGTCGACAGCCGCATCGTTGGTCTTCCTGATCGTGCGTACACAGCACCGTGGACGACAACAGAGGGATCCGCGTCGCAGCGCCACGGAGGGTGCCGAGCCACAGGTGAGATCGCATTGCCCGAGTCCCCTCCCTGACAGCTCTCCCCAACCACACGGCCCGGTGCCGACGACGTCATTGGCCGGCAGAAGATCACGGCGAATGCTCTCTTTGTTGCTTGCTGCCGTGGGCTGCATCCCCCGGCCGGGCCCTGCCTCGTCTGCGAATTCAGCCGAAGCTGCAGGCCCGCCGCCGCCGCCGCCGCCGCCGAGCTGCGGCCCAAGTAGCGGCATGTCCCTCTTCCTTTTTGTAGAGGACTCTTTGCCATCCTCCGCCCGTACTTTCTCAGAACCATTCGTGCTCGATCTCGCCCTCGAGCTCGCACAACACATCACACGAGAGGCGACCAGAATTTGCAGTCTCTACCCAACCCCGGGACTCGACTAGCTTCTTCTCCAAAAGGACAGGCGAGACGCCGAGAGGAGAGAGCCAAGATGGCCGTCAACATGCCGACCGCAAGCAGAGCCTGCAGACGCCGCGGCGCAGCATGTCGACGGACCCGCACAACGAGCTGCGGCCGAACCTGGACCACTACATTGGCATCGATGTGGGCACCGGCAGCGCGCGCGCGTGCATCATCAACACCCACGGCGACATTGTCGGCCTGCACTCGGAGAACATTCAGCTCTGGCAGCCCCAGACCGGCTACTATGTGAGTTCTTCAGCCTCTCCGTGGACCGTGATTGACAAGAACGACAGGAACAATCGACGACGGACATCTGGAAGTGCATCTGCCAGTCGACCGCACGGCGAGGGAACCAGCACGAATTGACCCGTCGACGATCCGGGCATCGGCTTGGGACGCGACCTGCTCGCTGGCCGTCTTCTCGCACGACACGGACGAGCCGGTGTGCGTGACGGGGCCGGACTTTAGCAACAAGGACGGCGCAGACCGCAACGTCATCCTCTGCTCGACCACCGGCCCGAGGAGGAGACCAAGAAGATCAACGCAAACCGGGCACAACCTGCTGCGCTACGTCGGCGGCACCATGTCGATCGAGATGGAGATCCCAAAGGCGCTGTGGCTGAAGAACAACATGCCAAGGAGCTCTTCGACCCGCTGCAAGTTCTACGACCTGACCGACGCGCTGACCCACATGGCGACCGGCAGCGAGAGCCGCAGCTACTGCAGCGTCGTCTGCAAGCAGGGCTTTGTCCCGGTCGGCGTCGACGGCAGCGTCAAGGGCTGGCAGGAGGACTTCCTGAAGACATCGGCCTCGAGGATCTGTGCGCCGACAACTTTAAGCGCTCGGCGGCGTCGACGGGGTAGTGAGTTGTCTGTCTCGTGGTGACTCGAGAAGGCTAATGAAAAGCAAAAAGAACGGAAAGTACCTGTCGGCGGGCGAGCTGGTGGGCACGCTGAGCGAAAAGGCGGCGGCGGACATGGGCCTGGTGCCCGGGATCGCGGTCGGCAGCGGCGTCATCGACGCGTACGCGGGCTGGATCGGCACCGTCGGTGCGAAAGTCAACCTCGGCCAGGGCGAGCTGGCGGCGGGTGTGCCCAAGAACGACGTCTCCCAGGCCTTTTCACGCCTGGCCGCCGTCGCGGGCACGTCGACCTGCCACATTGCCATGTCGCGCGAGCCCAAGTTTGTCAGCGGCGTCTGGGGCCCGTACCGCGACGTGCTCATTCCCGAGTTCTGGCTGGCCGAGGGCGGGCAGAGCGCGACGGGCGAGCTGCTGCGGACGTGCTCGAGACGCACCCGGCGCACCGCGAGGCCATGGCCATTGCCGAGACGTACAACGCCAACATCTACACGTTCTTGAACGAGAAGCTGCGCGAGATGGTGGCGGAGCAGGGCGCGGCCCTCGGGTTCGTGGCTGGGCGGCACTTTTTCTTCTACGGCGACCTGTTCGCAACCGGTCGCCGGTGGCGGACCCGCACATGGTCGGCTCCGTGATCGGGCTGTCGCAGGACAAGTCGCTCACGGGGCTGGCGCTGTACTACTACGGCGCCATGGAGTCGATCGCAAATGCAGACGCGGCAGATCATCGACACGATGAACGCGAGCGGGCACGTCATCTCGTCCATCTTCATGTCGGGCTCGCAGTGCCAGAACGACATCCTGATGCACCTGAATGGCGACGGCGGCTGCGACATGCGGTGTGATCCGCGTTTCGTGCACGCGGCGGTCGTGCACGGCGCCGCCATGCTGGGAGTCAAGGCCGCCAGCACGGACAAGAACGGCCGCAGCGAGCCGCTGTGGACATTATGGACCGCCTCAGCAAGCCCGGCAAGATGGTCAAGCGAGCACCGACAAGGGCGAGCGCAACCTGATTGCCGCAAAGTACGTCGTCTTCCCGAGCAGTGCAAGCAGCAGCAGGACTACCGCAAGATGGTCGACTCGGCCATCGCCGGCTGGAAGGAGTGACTGCTGTTCAGCTGGTGATCTGCCGAGCGTCGACGACGGCTCAGCGGCCGCATCTCTTAATTCCAGTCGTGTCTTTCTTTCACACTGCGACGTCTTACTCTGTGTTGGTGTGATCCCATCCTGCCACCTGCGTCATGATCGTCAAACATTTTTTGAGTCTGCTCTTCTCGCTCGGAGCTCTCTGTCCGTCTGCCGTCCGCAGTGGCGTCTACTGTAACAACAGGGCATCAGGGCATCAGGGCATCAGGGCATTCACTGCAGCTAGCGGGCAGCCTGCATGCGCACTCAGACCCTTGCACGTCTGCACCACGCTTCTTTTGCCACTGCGCCGTCCACCCTCGGACCCTTCCCCCGTCCGCACTTCTGAGACACTGCCTCTTTCAACACGCAGCACCGCGGACGGGCGGCAGGAGGCCAAAGACAGCCGGTCCAGCTGGAACTGGCCGCCGGAGCCCGTCAGACGAGCGACGCTCCCGCCCCTGCACCCCCCATCCCAGCTACACCATACTCCATCGCGCTCGGCGTCCGGCGTCTGCATTGTCACGACCACGCGTGCAGCCTTTGTCGTGCCAGCGCCTCTCGATGGGGCTACTCCGCGAGGCCGGCCGGGCGCTAGGATGCGCACGGCACCCCCGCGCAATCAAAGACGCAGCTCTAGTCCTGCGGCAAGCGTCCAGCAAGCGGCGCTGCGTGGCGCTCGCGGCCCGCGTCCGGTCGAGATTGGGGACGCTCCGCGGCTGCAGCAAGGCGCGGCCCGTCGTGCGTACAGTGCAGTGCAGGGTTCTTCCGCGCTGCCCGTGCGGCGTCTCTTGCCGCGTCGTCACACAGCTGCGCGGTTGGACAGGAGCGCTGACTGAGAGGGACAATGGCGGCTGACGGTGACGGCGACGGTCCGGAAGACCATCGCGCTCGAGTCAGACGTGCGGGAGGGAGAAGCGCGCGCGCGCCAACGGTGGCGAGCGATCAGCATGGCGCGCGCCTGTGCAGCTCGTGAGCTCCCTGTCTAGCATGTACGCCGGCCCGCGAAAATCGCTCACCCTCGTTGAATGCCATCTCGCTTGCCTTTTTGGCTCTCTCGGCCGATTGCGCCGGCGGCATCTGCTGGAGGTCGAGAGGACAGTGGCGGCACAGAAGCAGCGGCAGGAGACGCGGCGAGGAGCGGTCTCGACCGCGGCGTCGCTGTGGAACAGCACCTGGACAAAGGCGCGCTCTGCGTAGAGGCGAGGCGAAGAGATGCGCGTCTGCCAATCGGACGCCGCTCGCGCCGCCGGCCCGCATCAAAGCATGCAAAAGACGCAGCTCCCCATGCGGCGCGCCGCGGCTACGGCGGGTGGGCTATGCAGCGGGCCCGTTGGCAATGGCAACGGCCTGGTGTCCTGCGCAGTGACTTTCGAGCTGCCCGCGTGCGGCCGCGCGTCGGTACCACGCCGGCCCAGCCAGCCGTGACGCCACGATGGAGCAGCGGTCATCTGAGCAGCCGTCGTTCGAGCTGCGGTCAATTGAGCAGCGCTTGTTCGAGCGACGAAGCCTGCCGGACTGTTCTCGCGCCGAACCCTGGCACGGCACCCTGCGCAAGCAGCTCGCAGAAAGGGTCCTCAAGCGTTTGCTCCTCGCAGGGTCAGACGGACATGCAGATCCACGAGACCGTCGAGCCGAGAGGTAGACCCATGAGGGCATTGGCATGCGGTGCAGGGTCTTTGTTGTCCTTTTGCCGGGATTCGCACTTTGGCTGTCAGCTTTGGTGGAGAAGCCGGGCGGAGAGACTGGTCCGATGGTGCTCGACGCTGAGCGACTTTTGCCGCGGCAAGGTTTTTGGCCCGTGTCATATGCAAACGCGCTTTTCTGAGTGCCGCCATCCAGAAAGGCTCCCTTGCTTGCGTTCTGCGCGCCGTCAGCATGTCCCAGCCGGCATGAACGACTTGCTTCTATCGTGGCGGTGCTCGATGACAACCGTGAGAGCCGTGAGAGCCGTGAGAGCTGTGAGAGCAAGTGCCTACACTTGTCTTGCCATCCTAGAGTGGGCGTCTGGCATCCGGGCGTTTGAGCCTGGAGAGACATCACAGTCACAGTCCGAGCTCGGGCCTTGCCCTCTGTAGCACGCCCCTTTGCATGGACCGACGACTTGCAGCGCCGCAGAAAACAATCCACAAGCCTGGGGCTGCACCGGCCGCGTGTCGCCCGGCTCAAGCCATCAAGCCACCGGGCGTGTCAAGACTGGCAAGCCGAGCACGCACAGATGAGACCCGCCGCCGTGGCTGCTTCTCCCCCCTGCACCTCCGCCTGCACCTCGACCTGCACCTTCATCTGCTTTTTGAGCAGCGGCATCGGCTAGACATACAACGCAGGCCGTTAGCTAGCCGCGCGCTGATCACATGGCGATCTTGCATGGCCATGCTGCGAGATTTGCCTCGCGCGTCTTATACTGCTGACCGCCTTGTGTCTCCCGCCGTGGGTTTCCCTCCTCTGCCGGCCTGCGCGCGCGATCGTGTCTTGTCTTCCTTGCTTACCCGCGAGCGTGGATATTTTAGACCGGGGGACGTCCTCTTGCCGTCTCCTTTGGACGGAAAGCACTGACCTTTTGATGCTGCGGCCTGCTCTCCCGTCTCGCACCTACACCGTCCGGGGCGCCGTGACTAGAGTATTACCTCGTCCGTGCGGGCCTTGTCTGGCTTTCCTTCCTGCACGTCCTATTCAGCTGCCGCTATGGTCTCGGCGCGTGCGAGATCAATGACCCGTCGCCGGGATGGAGACAGATGCCTGCCCTTTCCCCCTAGGCAGCTGGCCTTGCTGGGAGGCCCCCCCTGCTTACTCCCCCACCGCACAGCTAACAAAAACAAACAAGGCGCTCGTCCGGGTCGCGGAGCCGATCGCGTTGACGTCCACTTCCCCTACGCGTGGAAGATGGTGCAGAGCTTCCACGTCGGCGCCCACAACGATGCCTCCTTCTACGCCGGCATCCTCGTCGCCTCCTTTGCCCTGGCTGAGAGCACCACCGGCATGTTCTGGGGCCGACTCAGTGACCGCATCGGCCGCAAGCCGGTGCTGATCAGCGGCTGCGCCGGCACCATCCTGTCTCTCCTCATCATCGGTTCTCTACCAGCTTCCCCGTCGCGCTCTTCGGCCGCGCCCTCGTGGTCAGTCCTGCTTCTGGTTGTCATTACTGGATCTTCTAACGCTTGGCAGGCTTCTTGAACGGCAACTTTGGGCGTCATGTACGCTCTCCCAGCTCTCTTCCTGAGCCATCTCACTGACATCCCTGATAGTCAGACCATGGTCGGCGAGCTTGTGCAGCATCCGGACCATGAACGTACGTTCTTCGCCACTCTTTTTCAATCCTAAAGCGACATGCCTTGAAGCCAGAGCAGTACGACAGGTCTCCTCTGAGCTCCGCAAGAAAGCAACACTGACATACCACCCCAGTTTGCGATCATGCCAATGATGTGGGCTGTGAGTCTCATGGCGCCCACTCAACGATGACACAAGCTGACCACACGAAAGATTGGCGCGACCATTGGACCGGCCGTGGGAGGCTACTTTGCACAGCCTGCGACAACTTTCCCGACCACTTCAGCAGGGACGGGCTCTTCGGGCGGTATCCGTTCCTGCTGCCGAACCTCATCGGCAGCGTCTTCCTCGTCCTCGCCATTCTGCTGAACCTTGCCTTTGTCAAGGAGACGCGCGCCTTGACCAGAAACGTCGACCAAGGGCGGAGAGGTGCCGCCGGCTGAGCCGACGGCACAGACGCCGATCATCCCGACCCAAGCGCCCCGCCACCTCCTGCCCGGCAGACATCCAGCAAGAATCCTTACGGCACCTTCAACTCGGTCGAAGTCGCAGAGCGCCGTCCGTTTGGGCCGACAGCAAGGAACAAGCACCTCCGCGCAGCATCTTCAACGCAAGGTCAAGGCGCTTCTCGTCGCGCTCGGCATCTTCACCTACCATTCCATGACGTACGACGTGCTGCTGCCCATCTTTCTCCAGGACGACCGCACGCCGGGCCTGGAAAAGGTCGAATCGGTGCTCCCCGCGGGCTTGGCATCTCCACCATGGACACTGGAAAGATTATGCTCCTAAACGGGCTGCTCGCATTGTTCGTCCAGGCCGCCCGTCTTTCCCTACACCTGCGCAAGCTCGCGTCTGGAAGACGTTTGTCATCATGATGGTCTGCCAGCCGGTTCGCCTAACCTGGTGGTTCCTTCGTCGGGGCCGCAACGGGTCCGCTGATGTATCCCGCCATCGTGGCCCCCCTTTCCTACTGCGCAACCTTTTTGTCCGTCCCGGCCTACCAGCTCTGCTAAATCCTCTTAAAGTCGGCCGCGGCGGATCCCTCCCAGCTCGGCTTTATCAACGGCCGGGCCTGCTCGCTTGGCGCCTTTTTCGCGGACCGTGGCCAGTCCCATCTGCGGCTGGCTGTACAGCCTCGGGTCTCCACCGGCTTCTACCCGCTCACCTGGTGGTTCTCCGCCGGTATTGCACTCCTCGGCGCCGTGCAAGTACTGCTGATGCGCCCTCAGAGGATCGCGCGCAGGTCCGGTCCCTGGTGCACCACCTCTCGCGCGACAGCCTGGCGCCGCGAAGCCCCAAGATCGACGACAACTATGCCGTCTTCGTCCGCGAGCGGTACGGCGAGGACAGCGCCCCGACCCCGGGGACGAGGAAACCGGGCCTCCTGTACAAGCCGGCCATGTCGCCCCTCGAGCAGCGCCTCCTCTTTGATGGGTGTCTACCCTTGATCTTGCTTTTCCGCACGGCGCTGGACGGATTGACGATAGCAATGTATGATAATGATCACGGTCTTTTCACGCCGCCTCCACCCAATCGCAGGCTGTCCATTCACTTCCTCCGAGCCGCGTGGAAGCGGGTCCGCGGAGGACATGCTTCTACTTTCGTCCTCTGTCCACCCGTCCCGCGAAGCTCTCTTCCTGGCTACTGCCTATTGCGTTGCTCATGCGCATTCTGCATCACCAGCTCACGAGCTCGAAAGCAAGTCGCGCCCCCGGCCAGCGTGTGAGAGAGACGGCTGACGGTTGAGTTCTGCACTACAGATGTGCAGCTACAGACGGTACCTACGTGCGGCTATTGCGGTACGTCGATCCGCGCGGCGGCGATTGGCAGCCGGAGAGTGTACTATGTCGCTCTGTCGACAACATGCGCAACCTCCAGCCGCTTCCTCGCAGACGTCGTAAATGAGCGCGTCTCCGCCGCCGATGGCCCCCTCCTGGTGGCGCTTGGAAGCGCACGCCGTTGTCTCGTCCCGCGCGCCGCTCGATGGACCGCAGGGGCCCAAAATTGAGGCCAACAGCTCGACAGTCTTCAACGGCTCGCACCCGGCGCCTCGGACGCTCGCACGCGTCGCTTTGGATGGCTCGCCGGCGGCGCAGATATGAAGAGCGCCTCGCTCTGCGGACCGCGATGGAGCTCCAGCCAGACAGGAGGAGATGGCGTTCCTCACGCTTCTTGGGCTGCCATTCGGCGGCTCCGCAGCTGCAAACGTCTGCATGGCCGTTTTGTCGCTCACCGGCCTGCTATGCTGTTTGTCCTCCACAGGCTCTACCTTCACCCTCTGAAGGGGCGTCCCGGGCCCGCGGCTAGCGGCGGCATCTGGGCCTGTATCTGGTCTACTACGACTCGTTTACCAGGGTGGCGGTCGCTTCTGGATCCACCTGCGTGACCTTCACCACCAATACGGTGTGTATCTCTGTGATTCAACTCTTTATCACTGGCTGAGTCAGGACAGGACCCATTGTGCGCATCTCGCCGTCAGAGGTCCACGTCTGCGACCCAGATGGTGGTCCACATGGAACACCCACGGCGCTTCGTCAGTGGTTGTCGACCTCTGAGCAGACACAGCTGACCGCTCGAGCAGCGCAACAAGGCTCCCGGGTCATGCTAAAATGGGCGGCACTGGTCTCGCGAGTGAGTATGCATCCTCTGCGCCATGTGCCATGCTGAACCTCAGAGGAAGGCTTCGGACTGTCGAGCATGATGTGCACAAGCAGAGGAGGGCATCGATCGCACCACTGTTCTCGAAGCGAGCAATCTACGCATCAGAGCACATCCTCTGGGACAAGGCGCAGGGGGTGGCGCGCAACCTCGCCGAGGCTTCTCAACAGGCCGAGTGCTGGACCTGCGCGTCCTCTTCCTCGCGTACACCACCGATGCCATCTCTACTTACGCGCTGGGCCGCACGCCGTACCCGGACCTCCTGCAGAATGAAGCGGGCACGGTCGCGTGGCAGCGGTCCATCGGCGCGCTCGCAGACAAGACGCCCCTGTTCAAGCAGGTCTACTGGCTGCTGCCGTGGCTCATCAAGATCGACCGCTCGCTTGCTGCGGTTCTTGTCCGCCGACTTTGCCCGCGTCAAGCTTCTCCATGAGGTCTTTCACTGCGTTCACCCTATTCGTGATCCATCACTGACAGTCGGAAAAAGGTCATGGTGCAGACGGCTGCCGATGCCCGGGAGGACGTACGCAGAGGCGTCAACGGCGACGGCAAGGGCCGGCGGAACATCTTCCAGACGATCCTCGACAGCGAGCGCGACGCGTCTGTTGAGAGGCTCGCGCACGAGGGCGTCGTCACCATTTCTGCCGGCACAGAGACGGTGTCGCGCGTGCTGTCGGCAGCGACCTTCTTCCTGCTTTCCCGATCCGGCGCTCTTCTCGTCGCTGCGACAGGAGCCGACGTGCTCCATGAGCAAGTGGCCGGCAAGGTGTCTCTCCGCGACCTTGAAGTGCTTCCTCAAACTCTGCGTTGCCGCGTCTTGTCCGCAGCCCGGCCTGGCTAACGTCAAAGCAGAGCGCCGTCGTCAAGGAGTCGCTGCGGCTGTCGTCGCTGATCGTGAGCCCCTCCCCCTGACGAACCCGAGCGTCCCACGGTCTACAGAGGCACACTCTACCTGCCGGCGTCGTCCAACGTCGTCAAGTCTCTTGAACCATGGCACTGACGGGAAGGACAGACGACGATCAGCATGACCATGGGCGACGTGATGTGGAAACCCAGCGTGCTTTGAGGATCCATGTCCTTCCGCCCGTCGCGCTGGCTCGACAAGGAGCAAGCACTGAAGAGCTCCAAGTACTACATTCCGTTCTCCACCGGCTCGCGCAGCTGCGTCGGCATGAAGTACGTTTTCTTTCTGAGTGCGGCGCACAAGCTGACCGAGCGACAGCCTCGCGCTGGCAGAGATCACGGTGTGCTGTCGGAAATTGTGCGCCGCTTCGACCTGCAGCTCTTCGAGACGACGCGCGCGCGGGACATTGACTACGAGCGCGACGCGTTCATCGGCAAGCCCTCGCGCGCGAGCAAGGGCGTCCGCGTCACCGTCCTGGAGAGGAGCTCGTCAGTGGCAGGTACCGTGCCGCAAGTGCCTGACGCAGCGCCGGCAGTCTGCCTTGCCTCTCTCCTGGACAACCGCTCCGTGGCGAACGACGTGAGGGTCGAGGCCTGAGCACGTCCGATCTGACGCGCTCACGGCGCTGCACGTGCGCCGGCGGTCGCACGATCCGTGCGCCGATGGTCTTAGAATGCAGTCTCTGCTCGTTCTCTGCCTGAGGCCCTCGCCGAGCGCGGACCGCCGTGCATCGAGACCGCCCGCGTGCTCCGACTTTGAGTGCCGCTGCCGTGTCATAGCACGTGGGCCGCCCGCGGCCGGGTCGTTCCCGCGCCGCACCGCCGCGATGACTGCAGTCGCGCATCTAAGACGCAGCGTCCGGCGTGTATGTACAGTAGAGCCGGCATGCACTGCGCCGCGCTGTGAGCGCGCCACGTGCGATGAGACAGCAGACAGAGCCGGCGAGGCAGGTCAGGAAACCGCGGCGCCCGAAGCGGCTGGCGCCGCACGCGATGCAACACCATGCGGTCGCATCGGGCGTGCATGCCTGGCGTGTGTCTGGCGAAAGCACGCGCGCGCCGCAGGGATGCGCTGCAGGGATGAAGATACCACGGCAACCCAAGCGTGCGTCTGCGCTCTGCGTGCCGACCTCTTGACCGATGCGGACGAGCGTGCATTCGTGACGCGCGCAAGCGTGTGCACAGCTCACTACCGTAGTTTGATGGGGTGGTGTACAGTGCTGTACGGGATCGAGGCGCAGTGCGGCGGCGGGCCGCGCGCCGCGCAACGGCGCCCGCGGGCCAGTACGGTACTTACCTGTAAACGCACGGTAGTCGAGCCCCGGTGTGACGCGCGGCAGATCTAGTGAGGGGGCGGGCGTGCGCGCTCCCCGCCGAGCAGCCGCGCCGTCGCTGAGTCGAGGGACAAAAGCCTGGGCTGCGTTCCAAAACGGCGCTCAGACGGGCGGCCGGCTTCCAGAAGGACGGGGGTCGAGGGTGGCGCGCGCGGCGGAGGGTATCCGGGCGTTGGTGGCGGCGTCGGCGCGCTGGGAGCTGCAGGGGCTACGGCTGCAAACGGGATGTTCGAGTGGCGCGACATTGTTGAGCATGGAGGGCATGATGGAGCACAGATACGTGGAGAGCATGGAGAGAGACAGAAATGGTTCGTGTTGCAGGGGTATACAGACAAATGCAAGCCGGAGCGCGCTGCCCTGCTCAATGCGACCGGGCAGCCAGAGCAAGAAAACCGCAGCGCCGCTGATGTGAAAGACAAAGATGCTGAGGGCGCGAGCGCTTCGCTGTGCAGCAGGGGAAAGGGAACAGAAGATCAGGCGCGCTGCTGCTCGCTGGAAAAAGTAGCGCTTGCTGCGCTCGGCCTTGGCCTTGCCGCTCTGGCGGGGACGGGAATGTGGTGGCGACGTGCGGGCGGTAGACGGCGTCGACGGGGTCTTGCCAGTCGTCGAGGCCGAGCGGAAAGTACTCGTAGAGCATGTCGGCGCCCTCGTCATTCTCCGTCAGCGAGCTCAGCCCGAAGCTGGGCGCGCGCGCCGAGTTGGGCAGCTGCGCGGCGCGGAGGGCGATCCGCTTGGCGGGGGAGAACGCCTTCTTGGGCTCCTCGTCCGCGAGCGACAGGTTGATGGGCGCGGGCGGGCCGAGGTCGGGGCGGGCGCGCGGGCGGCGCGACATGTCCGGCGACGAGTTGGCGTACGGGGCCAGGCCGGGTGCAGCTGGGCGGCAAAGTCCGGCGGCACGGTGGTCATGGCGCCGCTGTGCGGCGGCGGGGCGACGCGCCAGTCGAACGGATCGGGCGACATGCTGACCGTCTGGCGTGGGTCGAAGGCGAACAGGTCGTCCTGGGCGCGCATGTGCGGGATCGGCGAGCCGAGCGTGGAGCCGGTCTGGCTGAGCTTGGCGCGCTTGTTCAGGTTGCCGGCCGAGGGGGGCGCCTCCTTCTTCTGCTGGAAATTCCGCGGCGAGCGGCCGCGGACGATGAAAGTTGTTGGAGGTGACCTCGGCCAGGGACAGGCGCTGGCCGGTGGACAAGGTGGCCATGACCTTGAGCTTGATGACAAAGTGCTGCTGCAGTTCCTTGCGGCGACCGTTGTTGGCGGTGGCGATGCGGAACTGCAGGCGCTTCCACGAGATGGGGAAGATGGCCAGGTCGGGGTCGGCCTCGGAGCCGGCGAGCAGGTCTAGAGGCAGCGAGGTGGGCTCCTTCTCGGGCTTGCTGCCGTCTCCCTCGGGGGCGGACGTGGCCTGCGGCGGCGTCCTTCCACGGGACTGAGATGATCTTGACGGGTTGCCCTCGACGGACTCGGTGGCGGTGGAGGACAAGATCCAAGTTGTTGATGGGGATCTGCTCGCCCTGGTCGGTCAAGATGTAGCGCAGGCTGCGCGGGACGCTGATGGTGCCGGTGATGGAAAACAGGTTGCGGCGGTAGCAGGTCAGCTCGATGGCGGGCGCGGGCGCGGTCGTCGGCGGCGACATGGCCGTCTTGTCGGTCAGGAAGAACATGCCGTTCAGCTGGGCGGTGATGGCGATCGAGGTGCGCCTGTAGGTGTAGTCCAACAGCGAGACGTTGTACACCGGCAGCGTGAAGAACAGGTTCTTGTCGTCGCGGTCGAGCTGGGGGCTGTCGTGCACGGGCTGGTCGGCGACGCTGTTGGTGTCGGTGCCGGCGTTGTAGTCCGACAGCTGGTCGTCGAGCGAGTTGTGCGCGCGCTTGAGCCCGGGCCGCGGACAGCAGCGGCGTCGACGTGTAGTCTGATCTTCTCGGCTGTCAGTCTTTGCGAATGGACGAAGTGATCGGAGGAGAACTCACCCGCCATACTGGGAGCCGTCAAAGTTGCTGAGCTGTCCGGTCAATGGTGGGCACGGCGCTGTCGTACTGGACCACGGCGCCGTCGTCCAGTGGCATGTGAACATGGGCATGGGCTCGTAGCTCTCCATCATTGCGGGCGGGGGCAAAGTGCTCGTGAGCGGTGGAGAATCAAGCGGCGGCAGCGACAGGAAATCAGGCGAGAAGGAGTCGGCGGCTTGCATTGGGCCAAGCGGGAAAGGAAGAGAGCGCGCACGCGCTGGGATGGGCGAGCGGAGATGAGCGGGCGCTAGCGAGCCTGCTTTTTGGGAGACAGTCTGCACGGTCGTCTGCGGCGCGGCGGCCGGGCGCTGCTCGCCTTTTTGTTGGCGGCGGCGGCGGCGGCTGCTGAGAGGAGGATGAACGCGTCCGAGCGGCGTTGGCCGATGATGATGATAGACGCGCGAGGGAAGCGCGCGAGAGGGAACGAGGGTCCGCTGGCCCGCGAGTTTTCTCTCCTGCGTTTGCGCTGGCGCTGGCGCTGGCGCTCGGGGGCTTGGTTCTTGGGGCTAAAAAAGAACGCCGGGCGTTGCGGCGGCGGCGGTGCGGAAAAGCTTGCGGGAGCCGGTCGCCGAGCGCGCTTTTTCTGTTTCGCTCCTTTGGCTTCGGCGGTGGCTCAAGCCGAGTCTTGAAGAAGCAGCCGCGAAGAACGAAAAAAGACGTGAGCTTCTGGGAGAAGGGGGAATGGTTCAGAAATAAAGAGCGGTCGGGCGGTCCGCGGTCGTAACGGCAAACGTGTGATGAGGAGCAAGAAAGGAAAACCTCGAAAGCGGGACGGAAGCTTTTTGTCTTTTGTGAAAGGGCAGACGGTTGAAGAGGAGAGACAAGGCCGACGCTTTAGATATTTGTTTCCGCTCCGTCCCCTTGCAGAGAGGGACGTCAGAACAGGCTGCCTATCATCGGAGGAGCAGGACGAGCAAGGAGGATGAGGCCCGCTCCGTGGCCAGTTAGCACAGGCGCACAAGATCTGCGGGCGCACATGGGCCCTGTCGGCTGTCGGGCGACGCCACGCTGTGTTACCCGTTTAGCGTGCGCGCGCGCGCCGAAATCTCCAGCGTGAGAGGCCGTCAAGGAAAAGCGTGCTCGGAGGGGGGGGGGGGGGAAAAGGCAGGTGGATCGCGTCGTGGCCGTCCCACGCGCGTGCACCGACCAACGCCGCGCGCAGGTGCGCTTGCGTGGACCGGTTTAGCGGCTGGCCGCATAGCCACGAGCCGGGCTTGACGCTCTTGCAACCGTGCCCTCGCGCGCTTTTCTGCTTGCGGCAAGGTGGCTTGCTGCCGGGCCCACAGGATGACGCCCGTGTTGTTTACCCGCCCAGCCAGGGTGTCCTTTCCTCTCATCGTCCTGACACGTCCCATTCAGACTGCACAGGCAATCGTGGCGGCTCCTGTGTTCGCCTGTCGTGCATGCTGCGACGCTGGGCTAAGCAGCAAGGCGCATCAGCCAGGCGAGGATGGGCGAATTGGCGAGGTGCG
>JAMXBC010000508.1:0-20206 GCA_024138005.1 Lumnitzera racemosa
TTTTTTTTTTTGATTTACATTGTTATCCACAAAATTATTCCACTTTTGCCCAAACAAAACCATATAAATGACAAGCTACTTTGATCCTTTAAATTTTTTTTAAAATTTCAAGTTATTTACAAAATTGGGAAACGTATAAAACACTTTTAAGACTTGATTTTAAACTAGAGCCGAGTTTTAAAACGGAAAAAGTATCGTAAGTTTTTCCCATATTTTCTGTCTATCCATTTCTCCCAATTTTTTTTTCTCTAAGGGGATGACAGTCTTTAAAAAAAATTTCTATCAGAGAAGACGTTTATTCCTTTTTTTAGCATTTGCTTATTTTGATAGTCACTCAAAACAAAAAATACAAGGGAATTAATTGGGTTTTTATCAGTAATAGCCGAAATTCTCTTAAATAGTTGCTATGGTTTTTTAATACGTATTTAGGCAAATTTTTTCCTATGGTAAAACAACGTAATAAAAACCACTGAAAATTTTTCCCTTTACAAAAGATCGCTGCAAAAATCACCTCAACTTTTTTTTGGGGTGAATACTGCAATTGCCCAACCTTTCACCTTTTGGCATAGGGTTTAAAAAAGGGTTTCGGTAAAAGAATTGGGGAGCTTCAATGTCTTTACAAAAAATAAAAATTTTAACGTTAAGATTGTATTTTTTTAAAATTTTGTAATATCAAAAATTTATCCTTTTATTAAAAACTTTTACAATAACAACATTTAAGAGAATAGTTTTGATATCCTAAAAAAAATTTTAAAAAAAAAAAACTTCAGAGGTCTAGATCCGTTGGACATAATCAATTGAAAGACATTTTATACAAATTTTTTTTACATAGAAACTTTTAAAAGTATTGTGTATATACAGCAATTACAATGGGTTAAGAAAATTTGTTTTTAGGCTTTATAGCAAACTTATTAACCTTTAAAAAAATTTTTGACCCTGTATAGTTGAGTTGGTTAAAAGATAAAATTTTTAAATACAAAAATAAGCTATAATTCAAAATTCTTGAAATTTTTTACATAAAGATAGGTATAATTATCAAAACATGATTCTACTAATAAAATTACTAGATTACATATTAAAAAAGGTTTTTTTCAAATTACCCCTTTCAAAAAATCGTTTTTAATGAAAATATACTTTTTTAAAAACCGATTTTTAATTTAATTTTAATAGAAACTTTAAACTTTTTAACTGAGCTTAAAAATTCCATATACTAAATTAATTGACCCCCAATTTTTAAATAACCCACTATTTTAAATAAAAAAATTAGCCAAGGGCTAAACCCAAAAAAACCCATGCATACTAAATTTTATATTGGTACTTGGTTCATCATTACATTCAAAAAAAAAAAATGATTTTTCAACTCAAAATCATTTTTTCAATCAAATAGTTTAAATTAAAAAGTAGAATAAAAAAAAATAAATTAAAAGTTTTATTAGTACCCTATATCTTTAATTTCTCAATTCCCCTGATGGCTCTAAAGTATAAAAGGGTTTTTATTTGAATATTTTGAAAACTAACTTTTATAGTGGATATAGATAAATTTTCCCCCTCCCATCTAACCTAATTTTCACCCCCCTGGATCAAATTAAAAGTAGAAGAGCTCATTTACGTCTTTCTTGCGTTTTTTTTTTTTCATAAAAAAGGGATTGTTGCTGTTGTCTTTTCAAAGATGGATATGTAAACGAAGCTATTTAAAACATCATTCACTGCTATTGTTTTTTTTTTTTCAAATTTACATTAGGAAATTAGATATCTCTTTTTGAGTTTTTGGGGGTTGCATACATGCATATTTCGTTAGGGCCAAAGAAATTTAAACTTTTCCATAGTATTGACTATTCGAATTTGAGGCATATTTGAGAATGTTTTTTCGATGGAGATTTTTCATAATAGGGGAAAGCTGGCTGCCTTTTCCCCAGATTGGGGAAAATTTTTCAATTTTCGAGGATAATTCCTTAATTTTACAAAAACAAAAAAAGCATTGAAATAGTATATGCTAAGTTTCTCTTTAAGATTTCCCATAATCCTCTTTAAAAGGGAGTTAGAGACACCTTAGCCAATATGCCAATGAAAAATTTAGCCTATTTTGCTTCCCCCACTTTTAAATTGAGGGGGAATACACTCCCCGAAAAGGTTTCGCAATCTTTTTCAGCTTTAGACTTTGATATTTTTCTCCGCTAATCATTTGAACCATAATAAAAGAACAGAAACGGGTTTAATAGGGGTTTCGGGGTTTTACTTTCAGGTAATTTTCAATTTAATTCAAATATTTTTTTTTTCCTCCTTCATTCGTATGGAGACTACGAAGAGGGAAAGATTTTGTGAATTCAGAAACATTGCCAAAATGTCCCAGCAATCGTCATTAAAAATAATACCAGTTTTTAATGAATTTTATTTTCTCATAATTTGCCAATGGCGATAAAGCAGCAAGAGTATATAGGGCCCGGTTTATAAACATAGAAACCATAAAAAGCCACGAAATTGCTCACGCTAATCCATCTAGAGGTGTTATATTACTTTTTTTTATTGTCCAAAAAAAACCCATGCAGGGGGGTTTTTCTCTTTATTGCCAATTTTATTGCTAGTGCTCCAAAAAGGGGCTAGTTTCAACTGAATTTGATGCTTTTTAGGGGAATCATTTTTATCAAGTATTCAAAAAGGCAGAAAATATACACAAGTAGCGAGAAAACGCCGCAGTTCAAATACCATCTTTTTCTTGAGGAGGGCGCAAAGATTCACAAGCTTTTTTTTTTTTCTTTCCTTTTTTTTTTTTTCTTGTTTTTAAAATTCCCCGTAACGGCAGTTTTCTTGAAACATTTACAAAATTACTTTTTGAATAATCCCCTTACTATTTCCATATTAACATATTATTGATCTTTTTTTTTTGGAGCCATAATTACACTTGGCATCGTATAAATTTCAGCAAAAATATTTTTTTTTAGTCGACATTCCGTGGTTAAGAGAACCCTTCAAGGTCGATTTGAGTTACCTTCTAATTTGAGAAATTTCCTAACTTATCTTATCCATCTAGAAAAATGCTAAAGTATAATATTCTTATTCGGTGGTTCCCGTTTGGCCGTCCTTTTTGAAGATTTTATTAAGTAGAGATTTAAAAAGAATCTTGGAAAAACTCATCGGAAAAGGTAACGTCCTTGTAATCAGTTTTCCACTTTTACTAAAAGGACCTGTAGATAACCGGTTCTCTCCATCAAAAAGTTCAGTAAGTAGGCAGGACACAAAATCATAGGATTGTTGAGTATCATGTCCCAAATAAGTGAAGTCGTGATAGTCTAATCACAAAAATTATACTAAAATGAAGCTGATTTTAGGGTTATTAAATTTTTATTTTGACTCACACAAAACGCAACTCCCCTCAATTACTTTAAAACATCGCACTCAATACTTGTTAAGTATAAAACTTGTGATGCAGTCCTTTCAAAATGGTTTTTCAAGAAAGACCTACAGCATTAAAAATCACAAGCTTACGTTTACATAAAAAAAGAGAAAGTTTACACTTTCGAAAAAAATTTTTTTCAACGCCATAAGTTTAATTTAAATTGGTACTATAGGCTAGAAGACAAAAACTACTGGACCGCTTAAGAAGGCCTAATTAGTTGCCTTAACCAATTACAAAAGTTGACTAAAGAAGACAAAAGTCTAGCACTTTTTTGTATTTCTTGTATTCCTCACACCCCCGACCCCCACACAACTATTTAGAAAAAATGGTGAAACCCTTTATCTTACAAACCTTTAGATCTGCAAAAACATATATGGGAAAATGAGCGACATCCCCACTCAATAAATTAGATGTAGATAGAAGTATGTATCCAACACAAACATAACAAAAGTTTCAATTAAGTTAGTCAAATACAATTTTAATATATATAAGTAAATACCATCATACAAGTTATCTAGTTTATCGTGAAATTAGAAAAATTATATTTGTTTTAACCTAAGTTGAGGATTTGACATTACATACTTATAAATTTAAAACCAAACTAGAGCTTGTGCAAGAAATTGCATTACTTTAATCTAAGTAGAGAAGTTTGACATTACATCTCGTAAATCAATCCAAATCGGAGCTTACATAAGGAGAACACCTTCTATTGAGACACCTTCGAACCCACTATTTTCAACATTACAACGACTTCTTCTCTTGTTACTTGATTCAACTAAGAGTGGAAAGTGGAAAAAGGGTCGTTTCCACTATCCTCATTGAAGGGGCCATATTTGACCCGATAATTCCTTATTGTTTCCACTAATGGGTTGCGAAAATATATCAGATTTAAAAATTAGCCTAAGTTTAAGTTAGATTATTTCTAGGTAATTAATCAATTTCAAATATTCCAATTGAAGCAATAACCACAAAATGAACACCACGAGAGCTTAGCCCCCAACAATAGATCAATATTCACACACATGCACCACTTATGTATTACACAGCATAAACAACTAAGTTACAACCACAAACCAAAACATACTAAAAGGCCCC
This sequence comes from Lumnitzera racemosa, assembly GCA_024138005.1. Taxonomy (NCBI): domain Eukaryota; kingdom Viridiplantae; phylum Streptophyta; class Magnoliopsida; order Myrtales; family Combretaceae; genus Lumnitzera; species Lumnitzera racemosa. The sequence goes on from JAMXBC010000508.1 coordinate 4,490, forward strand.
CATCTATTCTAAAATAATATTTTGAAATGCAATAAAATATTTATCTCACCTTACTTAGAACTTATTGCTCGATAAAAATAGTTATTTGTATCTATCCCCTTTACTTTTTCCTATCATATTCAATGATCCCTTTAGTTCCTATCCAAGCCATGCATTTTATCAATAATTCATTAAAATTCAAAGTTTAAGTTATTAAAAATCAATATTAAGTTATTATATTTAAATATTGGGAAAATTTTAAGGTTATTATAAGTCTTTGAGCTAGAATTCAATTTAAACGAAATTTGAAAGAATTTAGGTAAGAGAATCCTCTAAGATACCTTCAAAATCACCGGGAAATCAAATTCTATACTAGAGTTCCTTTTGAGTTAGCTTCAAGTTTATTTAAAAAATATTAGTTTCCTAACGAAATACCCTCTAAGCTATATTCCAAGTCCAATTAACCCTATAGTTCTTAGAAAAAACCTTTTAACTAAATCATTGAAATTACTCAATGATAATTTCCCTCATAAAACTTTCCCCTAACTTAGCTTCTAAGTAGGCATTGGGTTAGATATCTATTTAGTGCATCTTTGAGTTATCCTCTAACCTAGTCAAATGTACTATATTCAATTAAATTGTTTTACATTTCTCCTCAATTTCAAGTAGTGAGTCACATCATTGAGCCCTCCAACACTTGACTTTCCCAATTTCTTCATAAAAATCTCATCGAACTCCTCACTACATGATTTTTGTAAAATCACATATTATGGAACTAAGCCCTAAACTTACATATTGATGAAATCCATAACTTCCAACTAAAAAAGTCAATGCCACATCATCTTTCCTCACTAAATATAATCCAAAATTAAATTTATCTCAAATTTCAAGTATAGCCCTTGATGAAAAAAAAAATCCAATAAATTTCTCAAATTATATAAATTCCCAAATAAGATTTATTGACCCAAAATTAACAAAAACAACAAAAAAAAATGTGGAAAATCTCTTCACATAGCATTACTATATATATCATGGTAAGTTATAGGAAAATTTTGAGTTTAAAAAATTACGTCAATAAGGTATTTTAAAACAACTTCAAAATTTGTTTGATTTTATTAATTCTTTAAGGACATAAAAAAATCTAACACTAAATTTTAGAAAAAACAACATTTTTTAGATTATATAAGCAAACTTATGTAAGAATAAATTTTTTTAGAAATTTCCAATAAATTTAGTATTTTTAATAATTTTACTAAAAATCAAACCAATTTAGATCACTCATCAAAAAAAGTTGTCCCTAGTGATCAAAAATGGCAACAACCATGTCAGAAGCCAAGATAGGGATTTCTTCCTTTAGCTACAGTGATGATTCACTTCCTACAGCCCCCAATATCTTAAAACTTGCTAAAATCCTAAATCGCATTAAAATTTTGCAAATTTCCAAAATTCACTTCTTAAGCTTCCTTAGGTTTCTCTCCATCTTTTCCAAAAATTTTTGAATACCCAAAAAATGAAGCTTAGCTATTGTTGATCTAGTTTTTATATTGAAGTTGGGGACCATTTGTTGATTCTCCTTAGTCAACATATGTAATCAAAGGGTCTTTTCATATGATTAAGAGTCCATTTCTTATTTAATTTTGTCTCCTTCCAACAATACCATAGAGTGCCATGATACATTCATTATTTTCCATGATGCCAAAAACAGTTTTTATATTTATTTATTATTTTTTCTTATTTATTTTAGCATATGTTAAAATATTTTTAGGTATATTAAATAATTAAAGAGTATATATTTGTACATAATAAATTGTAACACAATATAAATATATTGTTCCACATATTATTTCAAGTCACATAATGTTTTATTGGCTTATGGGTTTTTAAATTTCTAAAACTTCATTAACTACCGAAGCCTATTCTATGCAATTCTAATAATTATAAAATAGTTTATTAAAATTACCTACTTTGGCTACATCTTCATTATTTTATTTTATTTTTGAAATGCATGCTATGGGGTTTCTTTGACTAATATTTCTAACCTACTTGCAAATTCCTAACTTAAAACAAAATATCTTTATGAACGCCCTAAATTGATTACTAAAAAACCCAATCACGAAAGTATGGAGCCCTTTGGTATTATTGATGAAATTAAGTAATATGATTATAATTAGCTTTTAGCTATTGTTATCACTATTTTTGTTAATACATATATATATATATATATTTGAATTTGTAGCATGGAAATCTCTTTCGAGAAATTCCAACAAACCATCATAAAATTCTAGTTTAATTGAGCTACTCTTGCAAATACCCCCAAATTTTAGTGCATAAAATCCAATTCCTTGAACACAAGCTTATGTCCACCATAACTAAAATTATTATCCAATTATTTTATTAAAGAAATCATAAACCTTTAGGGTTACTTTAACTAATTAAAATTTCTTTTAGCTTCTTGTAAATTTTAGACTTATATAAAGGACAATTATAGTCTCCTTATTTTTAATGTTAATGTATTTTGCAAATTTACAAGGTCTCTTAAAAGGAAAATTTAATTTTAAAAAGTAAATTTTAAAATCACCTAAGGAAAAATATCCCCTTTTTTTTTACAAAATATTCTACACTTATATTGTAAAAGGATTTCTTTCAAAATAATTATTATAGGGTTCAAATTGAAAGAGATCACATGTAGCTGTGTGTTTGATCGTCATATACAACTAAGAAAATAACTGATTTACACGTACGGAGATAAAGTAATTAAGATGGGAAGGAAAAAAGGCATCTTGATGGGCTTTAATACGTCAATGACAAGTAGACAAAGTGTGAAGCATTAAACTCCATAATGGATGAAGGATGGGGTAGTGTTTTTGGATTTCGAGTTTTTAATTTTTAAGATAAGATTCCAAAAGAAACCATTGACGAAATTGACTCTTATCTAAATAAAGGAAATGAAGGGGGTATTTCTGGAGATGTAGGGGGATTCGTTTGTTAATCATAATATTGATCAATAGTCAAAATTGAAGCCTTTTTATAAATGCTTTTAAGTACTTTTTTTCAGGGGTTTGGCCAAAAAAAAAGGGTTTTATTATTTTTAGGGGTGAGCCAAACCAAGAAAAATTGAATCAAGCGACCAATCTAAAAGCCCTACCCAAGCTCACTAGTTAAATTTTTCTTAATCATCCCCAAAATAAATGCCTTGACTCTCTAACTCTATCACCCTAGCCTAAGAAGTCAAATCCATTTTTTTACTAGGCTTAAGGGACATATTAGATTTTGCTTCAACAAGTTTTTTAGCAATCAAACCTTAATAAAAAATATTTTTTTTCACAATATTTTTTATAAAACGGGAAAACCTAAAATAATTATATAATTGATTTATTTTGATAATTTACAAAAAAAATCAAAAAACTATAAAGGAAAACAAATTTTTATTTTTGGGATACTACTAAAAGCACTTTAAAAAAATTTTATAGTTAAATATAATTTTGCAAAATTTTATGTTTTTGATTTTTATGAAAAAGGTTTAAAAAAAACAAATAAAGAATTCACTCAAACAAATAAATGCTCAAAAAATTAAAGTGACACTTTAATAAAGCCTTTAGCTACTAACTTAACCTTTTTCCTTCCTTCCCCCCTAATCCAAAATCCATTTAGCAGAGATCGAGATAGGAACTCAAAAAAATCAAATGTACATTTGCTCATGAATTGAGAGTTATCAACCAAAAAATTGACTAATAGGAGTTCACCCTAAATACAAAGTCGCTTTTTGGAAAACTGCAACTCCATGGGAAATACTCCTTTGCCACTTTTTTTTGTAACAAAATAAATGAATAGGACTAAACGAGATTATCAAAATAAACAAAGATAGTTTGTGAAAGAAAAATACAAGTTTGCATTTTCATAAACAATGGAAAAATGGAAAAATTTAAACAGTGGGGGAGATCTATCCCTGCTAACTCAAGGGTATCCTTTTAAAAAATCAGCTCATAAAATATAACAAACCCCTTTATACTTTTTATCCCTGTCACTTTTTTGAAAAAAAAAAAGTTGTATTTAAAATAAAACGTGTTTAATTTTGGGGAAAAGGTTGAAAATAGATAAGGATTCACTGTCATTCTGGAAAAAAGGAACTAACCCTTTTTGACCCACCTAATGTTCGAATAAAGTCATCCAAAGAGTTAGAAATTCTTATAAAAGGTAATTTATTTGGTGAAGTATGATTTGGGCAAAAGTGTAAAGATTTTGGTATCTAAAAATGTCTCTAACAAATAGAAAACAAGATTTGCTAAACTTAACAAACTACAACTCCTTGAAAGTTACTAATATCACTTGGATCTTTATATAGGTTACTTGTATCATAGAAAAGATATTCCCCTAATCTTTAAGCAAGCTTGTTTATGAGAGCCTAATGCTCTCTGGGGATAGTGAGTTGATGATTTACCTCTTAGACTCTCACCTTGGTTCAATTATCATTCATGTTCTTTTATCTAATAATCTTAGAGATTTTTTCTTTTAAACGAATGAAGCATATGCCCCTTTTGTAGTAATGAGTTGAACAATCCCTATACCATCAACTACAACACTCAACCAATTTAAGAAGTAAAGAAGGATGCAAATCCAGAAGAAAATACTAAAATAGCTTAAACAAGAAAAAAATTATGGGAAAAAGACTTTAGATGTTAAGGATATATTCTTTTAAATAGTTTTCACAACTTGTATATGTCCATTAACTTCGTATTTAAAAAATTTGAAAAGAACTTTTTTTTTCTTAAAGAAAAGTACAATACTGGGGAAGAAGCTACAAGCTAATTTTGAGTTTGTATTTAATAAATTGACAAGGTACTTATTATGGTGCAAGTTCATGAACTTTTAATTTCAAACTTTATCAACATGTATTTTGAGGTTATTAATAACGAGTACCCAGTTGATAAGAATAGCAACGAAAATCATAAAGTTACCATCTATAAGAATCATTATTTCATGAAGCTATCACATAAAGCGAAAGGAAGTTTCACTGAAATGATGCAAAGGCTTTTTTGTAATTCAAGAAAAGGGGAAAATGTAGCGTTGAGAATCGTATTAAATAGGATTAATTTGAATTATGATAAAGCAATACAAAAAAAGGAAAGTTGTATGCAACAGAGTGTAGACTTCTAAAGAAGAGTAAATGATGAATTCAATAAGATAATGTTGTAGAAGTAGAAGAGAATGTTTCATAAATTTATCATCAAAGTGTAGAGAACTACAATTGAAGTGATCAATTTCTTGTGGTAACAATTATTAAACTTTGTGAATAATGGTTAGATTCGAGTGCAACTACCTATAGTTATGATGGCAAAAAATAATTCAAATAGGAGAAATGTTGAAAATAAAGAGATCTTAAATAAGGGAATTATTGATCCACAAAAGTGTGATGTAGGTCATTCTATCCCCCCTCACTTGAAAAGAACTTAATTAGCTTAGTTAATGTGGTACTTTTATTAAATTAAAAAGGTTCATACGCTTTTGTTAAAGAAGGTTTGACAATTAGGAATCAGTTTAGATAAAACTTATAGTTGTAAGGTGTATAATGAGAAATCTAGAAAAATTTAAATAATATACTTAAATTTTATAGTATCGTTATTATCTAATAAGATAACTTTATAATTTATTTTGTTCATCAACTCTAATTTGAATATGATTTTGATGATAAAACATAATGTATTATCTAGACACTAGAGGCAACACAAGACAACTACATTAAATTGCTGGAAAATAATAAACAATACAATAGAATTTATGAAACATAACCAACAAACCACCATACTATATGCACAACTTATCATTAGCAAAGGAAAAAGAAAGAGTAAAAAGTCTACAAATAATGTAAAATAAAAAGAAGAATAAAAAAAATACACAAATATGCTTAATAGTTGGTAATTTGATTTATGAAAGAAGCACAATTTCCAACAAATTAATGAAAGTTATATCAATTGTTGGTTTTAGGATTGAGGCAATAAAAGTGCTTGTACCTTTAACTTTTGGTAGTTTAGTGTCCTACACTTACATTTTTGTGATTTGGTATTTCATATTTTAGTTTGTTTTTAATTAACATCTTTGTTAAATGATAAAGCTAACAGTTTCATAATTTTTTTCTATTTTAGCAATATTATAACTTAGATATTATTGTATTTTATTGTATTATTTTAATTTGATGGCATTTTAATAGTGTTTAATTTCTTGTTAATTTATTTAAAATTAATTTTTTATTTTTTTTAATTAAATATATCAGTTTTCAAAATTAATAAAATTTGTTTAATATATAATAATTTTAATCAACATGATTTTATAATGTAATGTTCAATTTTAGAAATCTTCTACATTTATTTTGAAAATAATATCTACTATTATTGGATACTTGAATCAAGTAAAATTTTTAAAAGTCATAACTTGTAATTATTGTCTCATTTGACCTCATAATGTGAATGTTTTCTAACTAAACCAACAATATACTTTATATTATAATATTTTTTGATATACTATATTATCTTGATATTAATCTATATAATTTTACAATCTGCATAATTTTCAATCAAACACTTCACAATTGTAATTATATGATAGTTGGAAATTTTAAATTTCTATTCTACCTATTTTTAACTCAAAATTATAAGTGCACGGTCTAAATTCTTACAATTTCTATGCATTACTATTGACTTAATTTTAAGAATTTATTTATTTTTATTTTAAATGACCCTTAATATATTGTAATACATATTCTTATTAGATAAACTTACAAAAAATTCATAATAATTCTATTATTTTATGAATTTAGATACCCTTATATGATCATAAGATATAAGATTTATGTTCCTTAACATTTATTTAATGTTTATAATCCTAAATCATATTGATTTTCAAAAAAAAAAAATACAAAAGAGTAAAAGACTTGAACAAAGTTGCTTAATGGAAATTGATAGTTTTTAAATGTATATTTTAAGCAAACCTAATACATTTAGGATAAAAAAAATTTACAAATAAATATGTTCACTACAAAACTTTTTGTTTTAAAATTGTATAATTAATATGGTTCTACAAATTACCTAAAAAAAAAAATGTCTACAACAATAAAAGTTATTGAAAATAAAAAAAATTAAATTTAAAAAATAAGGTCAATTATAATGCATGAAAAATGTAAAGACCTAGACGAAGTATAATGTATAATTTGGAGTTGAAATAATAATTTTAACGTAAAACATAATTTAAGCTCCAACTACAAGTCATCTACTATGCTTGATTTGTAAATAGAAGATTATGAAATTATGAAAATTATATGAAGACTCTACCACAAATACAACAGACAATTATTATATATAAGTATATTGTTTGCTTAAGTTCCAAATTCATATTATAAGGTCAATAAGATTGATTTACAAGTTATGACTATTAAAATTTTATTTAGTTCGAATACCTAACAAATAATAATATCTAATTTTCCTCCAAATAAAAGTAGAACTCAAACTGTAAAATTATAAGATTTTTTAAATTTAAACATCATACATGTTAAAAACAAGGTACAATTTAAAATTATTTTAGATATAAACAAATTGTTTTATTTTTGAAATGAATATTAATTAAGTAAAATAAAAAATTAAATTTAAATAAATTAACAAGTGAATAAACACTAAAATGTATCAAAATGTAAAGTATAGACACTAAAATGAAAAAAAAAACTTTAACGATCGTCGTAAGTTTGTTGTTAACAAAGACATTAAATTAAAGCCAAACTTAAAAAATTACTAAATCATAAGAAATAAAAGTCCAGATACTAAATTGCCACTAGTTAAAAGTGTAGGTAATTTGTTTGCTTTTATCCCAATGAACTTTTTTATGTGAAAAAGTAAGTCCATTTGCTGGTAAAATAAAACAATAGATAAAAAGTAAGTTATTGATCTCTGATAAGCTCACTAAGGGTGAAGTTATTCAATCCTAAAGGTTGCATTATAAGAGTAAAAATGCTAAAAACCCAAATACAGAATATATTATAATATGGGAATAGAAAAGATTGATAATTTCACAAAACCATTATAATACAAATAGATGGAAGTATAATGCCTGACTTTATAAAAAATTATATACATAATTTATTGAAACTATGGATTGCAAATCCATTAAAAAAATTAGTTAGGATTTATTTTTTTACTATAGATTAAGTGGTTAAGTTCACGTTGATGATTGAATTATTCTCATTATAAGATTCAACTTTTTTTTAATGGATTTTGATCGATTATAGATCTAGATTTATCTCCAGTTGGAGTGCCTATAAATCATCAACAAGTTACAAATTTAAATAAAAACAGTTTAAGAAATATTATAGGATAAATGAGGATAATCTTGTTTCATCAATATTATTAATATATATTCCTATAATTTGAATCTTTTCAATCTCTGCCTAATTAATCTAATACAAAACCATCTATCAACTATTATAGAACATTCCCAACCAAAGCTATAAATCCTTAATTACTTTCCCAAGGTTAAAACCAAAACGATATATATATATATATTATGAAATAGATTTTTTGAAAATATGGTGACACCCAATTTGACAAAAAAAATAACCCAATGATTTTTTATAAACATTGTTAAATCCAATGGCACTTCTGAAAGGTGGTTTTCCAGTGTACTACATTTCAAATCTTACGCAATATATATTTTTTTAAAACACCTTATCTTCCTATAATATCATGTTTTCCCCTCTCCTTTTCCTCTTTTCCTCTCAGTCCATAACTCCGCGTTTGTTGGAGGTTCCTCCCACCTCTTGACACAAAAAAATCAAGAAAAGTTCATTCTCGCTAGCAAGTTATGATAATGAAAATATAAAGAAATTTCTATTTTTTTTTGATACATGTTTGGGTGAGTTTTATAGTTTCACATAGTTTCTGCTCTTTTGGTGTAAGAACTTGAATGTATGTTTAGAACTGTGTTTTGCAGTGTTTTTCTTCTCTGTTTTATGCATGTGGAGTTGTTGTTTCTGCATCAAAATTAAGTAATTTTCTATTATTATTTCTTAGATTATGTTAATTTGTAACTTTTGTTTGAAAGGTGTGAAAGTTGGGGTTGTCATTTTAAAGGAAGAAGGTGTTAGCGGTGCTTTTATTGGTGCAAGTGTCTATGAGTGAAAGAGGTTGGGTTGTCACGGAAGAAATACTTTCGTTTGCTTCACTGAAATGAGTAAACTAAAAAGTAATACATTCAGTCGGTATTATTTCTTTTGTGTTTAGTGTACTTTTGAAATAAAAGATACAGTTTTTTTTTTTTAGAAAAGCAATTCCTTTAGTAAAAGAAAGGGACAAAATCCTCATCTATTTACTTATACTGTACTTTTTCCCAAACCAAGTAAGGAAAATAGCTAATTTATAGTATTACAAGTAGAATGACAAATTTACATTCTAGTGGCCCACATAACGTAATAAGTACGGGAGCATCTGTATTCAATTGTTATGAGTGTACATGGATCTATTCACTTTTGCTAATAGTTTTTCGCACCTCGATCTATTTGAGTTTTCCATGTAATATATATATACCAATTTTCTCTTTTCTTCTGTCTTCCTTGTTATCTCTTCATACATGTAACACGTTGATTTAAATTTATTAGATCCTTGCGCAAACAACAAAGATTGTATTTATTCCACATTCGCAGCAAATTGCCCATGTTGATTAAACCAGTAAATTGCGTGAAACGCTATGTAAACTTCCACAATCATATAGATCCCAAAGAATTTAAAATGAGCATTTATTCTCATAAAAGAGGCAAGTGTTTTCAATATTGAAATTCTTAAATCCATGCATTATAAAAGTTATTTAGGATGGTTCAACTAATGACCCTTATCAGATCGATCAATTATCCATAAAATTCTCGCACAATTGACCTACATAAACACACAACTAACAAGCTATATGGATCCAGTATTAGTTTAAACAAATTTCCAAGTAACATAGAACCCAATGGCTGATTCTTCTCCAAGTAAACAATTTTTTTCATACACGGGTTTGTAAAACTATATAACGCATATTTATCATTCGCTGCTCATAAACATCATAGATCAAAACAGGAATCAGTGGCATTTCTACGTTACTTTCTTACGTGGCTTCTCGCTAGCTATCTCCATAGAGATGAAACTTATTTAGAAGTTCCTACCGAGTGAGATCAAATATTATCATTGAAATTCACGTGGTAATGATGGTGCACTACACTTTTTCTTTTTCAGCATTTGAATTAACTTTAACAATCATTGCATGAAAATATAATAAATAGGAACGAAATGGTAATGGAGGGTTATTAATAATTAACGCAGTTTTCATATTCAAAAGTAGCTATTTTGTATTTTTTAATATGTACTTATAACAGTTTCTCTTCTCCTCTCTCCTCTTAAGCCTTCCTATTCAACAACCTGTATCGGAGACGCTAAAAAAATTGTTACAAAAAAATCGCTTCAAATTACCATAATCGGTATATCCCAACACTTTAACTTGCCGCTCCATGAAATTGTTAAAAGTGCTAGACACGTGGTCGGATGAAAAAAGACATTTTGTGTTTGTTTTTTATATGAATATTTTAGAATTCATCCTTGATCATACTAACAAAAAGCGTGCGAAAAAGCATAAAAAAAAATAAAACTGTTCAGGTATTTATTAGAAATTGTATAATATCATGTTATTATCGTATTTCTTATAGCAGAATACATTCAACTTGTTTTTGTGCCAAAGAAAACTATTCAACGTGCTTTGCCAAAGTCATAGGTATATATATATAAGATAAAATCTTAGATTTCGATTTTCTTCCTTTACCATTTTCCCTTACTATTGTTCCAATTTACAAATTACTATTGGGGTAATTATGATATCATCATATTTTTTATAATCTCAATAATTAATTATATCTTGATAATTTTTGAAAGGTAAATAGAAAAAGGTAAATGGACAAATCCAATCCTTTTTTACACTCTATATATCTATATTGTGCTTTGTTTTTCAGTATAAAGTTGTCATTTATAGATATTTAGAAATCTTCTTCTTTTTAATGAATTTGGTCTTGTTATAAAAGCATATGTACTTCACATACGAAAGAATAATCTTTTCCGCAATATATGACCTTTTGGAAATTGAGGTATATTTGAGATTATTTCTCGAGAGGGCATCTTTGAAAGTTCAAATAAGGAAGTACTATGATGCCTTACAGATCGAAAATTTTTCCTTATTTGTGCGGATGTTGCCACCGGTATTCCCTACAATCCTAAAGCACTGACATAGCATATACTATGCCACTTTTGAAGACTTGCATATAATCTTTGGACGGACATCGAGAGTTGACTCAGCCAATATGCCGACTGGATTCAGCTTATTGCTGCTGAAACTTACTATAAAGTGAAGGAATATTACCCTACAAAATGGCTATCTCGTTTTTTAAACAATTCAATGAGCAGAAATTAAAAGAAAACAAAAGTTGTTCTTTGGAGGCTTAGCTGGGTGCAATTTTTTTTGCAGTCAAAAGCTTTAAACCTATGTTACTGCTTTTGACACGGCAAGAGGTTATAATTTTTTAAACCACTTGGATGATAAAAAAAGGAAAAGAAAAAAGTCAAAAAAAGTTGTCCGATCTCGAACCAACCCCAATGCTAAAAAGTAACTTAACAGAAGCAAGGATTCAAAAGTGGAGTAAACCCATGAGTTAAAAAAAGTTTAGCTCTGATTTTTTTTTTTTCCCAAATTTTATATAGTTAACTTTGATTTTTCATGACTTTTCCCATTTAATTTAAAAAACCCTATTATGTCAGTAAAAACTTTTTTTAAGTCGACTTTAATTTGGACAAAAATTTTTGCGGTTTGAAGTTATTTGGGAAGCAAAATTTGAAATTTTTGGGCAAGTTTTCAATTAATGAAGATTTTTTTTAAGGGGGAGGTTTTCTTATTTTATTTTTTTTCCCCCCGATTTATTGGGGGATTTGTTTTTTATTCAATTTTCTTTTTTGTTCTGGGGTTTGATACTATAAAATCATATAAAACATGTATTGACAATTTTTTTCTAAAAATAACTTTTTTTTATACTATGAGTTATCAAACAAAATGTTGCTTTACTGGTGAAAGGGGAAAAGGATTTTTTAGTTTTTGTGATCAAATAAAATGCGGATTTTAAAATTTTTAAAAAATCTTCCGGATCAGTTAACATGTAAAATAAATTAAATAAATAACAAAAGTTTATTATATGATCCTTTTTAGTAAAAAAAATTTACTGTCTCTGTTCAAATATGATCTGAATTTGCCTTTATCTTTTATCAAGTGCATTCACAAAAGTACCCAAATATAGTCCTTTAAATAGTATTCATATATATATAATAAAAAAACTCTAATTATAGATTACTAGATCAGGGGGATAGAAAAAGTTTTAGAAGCAAAACTTTTGCTACAGCGATGAATTTTCCTTATAAACAAATTTTTCTTTCTAACTAAAAGTTTCGAGAAAGAAAATGTTTTTTTTATTTTTCGTTGGCCAAAAAAAATTTCCCAAATTATAGACTTTTCTTTGACATAATATACTCGTTTAAAGTTTTACACAATGATGCCCCTTTTCCCCCTAAAACATTATTATTGTTTTAATATTGAAAACGCCCGGGAATAAATCGGGGATAGAATTGAACTTTGGGAATAATTTTTTATTCGTTTCCCAATTAAATAACAATTATTAACATTTTCCCTTTTCTTTGTCTTATTCCAAGAGTTTGATGTTTTTAAAAAACTTTCACTTTTTATTTTAAACCCAAATTTAATTTTTATTAGCAAAATATCTCATTCATGTTAACCGTCCATTATGTGCGGCTCTCTAAGTTTATAGATGCAAAAGCAGTGTCAATCTCGATAAAGATCAAGATAATCGCCCAGTTAAAAATCTTTAGATCCCTACCAAAGTCTTTTTATTAATTGATATCTCAATTAATTATTGCATATAATGTCATCAATATTTAATCATTTTACTTGGTTTTTGAGTAAATTAACTTAATAAAACTGTATAGCCATAGGCTTATGAGTCACTATTCTTAATTTTTTCATGTCATACCTAATAACCCTATGTTTTACAATCTAAGTTAAGACTGCATTTAATGGCATCAAAGCACAATATTTCATATATAAGATATATGTGAGTTTTAAGGTTTAGGGATTATTTACACTCGTTAACATGAAGGAGGAACCAATGACAGTAAATGTATGATATCTTCTATTTGCAAGTTGTGTCTACTTACTCGCTTTTTTTTGGGCACTTACTTATATAACTTGGATCTCTTTCCCTTAGTCAAGTGAGAATGACCTTAGTTAAAAAAACGTGATAGATAAAACACCCATTCGCCCTTTGGGTATTTATCCGATAAAGGGAACAACTTTTGGGATAGTGTAATGTAATGAAACCCGACTGAAAATTAAATCTTTATTATTATTATCCTTTTTCCCATATATACTCTAATTACTTATGGGACTTTATTGTTAAAAAGATATGAGCACAAAAATATACTTATAATAAATACTTACATTTTATTAATGTTTATTCATAAGAACATAAGAAATTATTTTGGTACATCATGCACAAATTATAACAGGATGTCTATTAATGGTGATGGAAGCGTTCCTTATGATAGTGTTTAAGAGACTCGAGTCCTAGTTCAAAAGGGCAAAATTGAAATTGCTTTGCAATGTTGGAAGCAATGTAGCAATATCTAGAGCAATAGTTGGGTTATGAAATTTTTGCATTTGAGAAGTGCCTTGAGGAGGATGTAGATCCTCTCAATGGTCTAGGAATTAAATTTCTCATAAGAAGTAGTACGATAATAGAAGGTTAAAGGGTAGACATAGCTTATGGTGGCCTTATTGACAAGCCTACTCCTGTTCATAAGCATTATGCTTATAATAGAAAGATGACTAAAAGAAGACTCATATGATTATGAATTAACTCGATAGGCCCTGTGACAATCTTATCAAGCTAATAAGATGAGAGTGATTATGATGGTGATGATAGTGATTTTAGAGATTTTAGGTTGAATGTGGATATTCTTTACTTTAATGAATCTTAAGAATAACTTAGTTTTTGGTTTGGATTATGGAGACCAATAGGATTACTTGGATATTCCTTTTTAGATTAGTAGCATGTAGACTGAAAAGGAGGTCTTACATGATAGGATTGAATTCATTATAAGAGAGGGTAAGAAGGGAATAGTCTTCTATATACATGGTATAGGATGAAGTATTCACTGATAAAGGGAATTCTTACCCCCTAGTTTATAAAAAATCCTACTCTAAAAATACCTCCCTTATCAATAGGGTAATAAATTTGTGCACGAGCACACTATGGGATTCATGACATTAGTAAAAAGGAATAACCTCATGAATAAAAAGGACAACAGATTGCTAGATACTTAGAAAGATTAAGGCTAGCCTTAAGGGGATAGAATTGGGGTCGAAATCATCAAACCTCATAAAAGCTAAAAACATAACTTGAAGACAAGACTAATGTAACAGGAATGTAATAAAGGAATTATGATGTTTATAAGGCTATTGGATCTAGTGAGAGATCTAAATAATGTTAGAAGTAACTACAAGGAGTAGCAATAGCATAAGCATACTAGAAGATAAGGTGGCTAGAAAAAATTATAGTCATAAGTAAAAGAAAGAGAGGAGAATAAGGTTAAGAATCCTTATGCTAAGCCTCTTATAGGCAAATGCTTCTAATGTAATCAATTAGGACATAAGTCCAATGAATGCCCATGAGGAAGACAATAAAAATCATTGAGAAAGAAGAGGATGATTAATTTTTTCGAACCAAACATAAAAAGAAGATGGGAGTATGATGATAAGAGGGAAACTTATTATCAAGGGTGGGTTCAAGCTTATAAAAAGCTTGAAACAAGGATGGAAAAGTATATGAAACAGGGAATGGAAAAGCAAACTCGATCACTCTAAGGATGTTACACACTAGTGAACTACTGAAGACTTGCAAAGCGAACTTGATATGTCGCACGAGCTAACTTAGTGAAGGTACTTGCTCTTTTATCCTTACTTAAGGGTTAGGATAAAAGTGAAGCAAGCAAAAAGGGAATGCTTGCAAAAGGAAGCAATGAGGTATATCCAATATCTGAGATATGTTTTGTAGTTACATTTATAAGGGGATGTATACCCCAAAGTTAGGGGGTCCTACCTAAAATGAAAAAGACAAAAGGGTACAATTCAAAAGAAGTAATATTAAGGAATAGTAAAGGGTACAAATAAAAAATCAAAGAAATTTAATAATTAGTGTGGCAAATCCTTTTCATATGGTACTAGATACGTGTCAATCAATCATTAGGCACTTCTAGTAAAAATAGACAAAGTTGTATGGTTAAGTTGGAAGTTGTCAAGCAAAGGTATTGAGTAGACCTAGGGATTCTTTGAAGGAGATGCTAGCTCGGGTGTATTTTGGAGACTTTAACATAAGTACTACTGTGCTAGTGGTTGACCTAGGTAAAGTAATGTAGACAATAGGATTAGCCAAGCACTCAGGGGAATATGAATCAAGTCGCATATGATGGTTGATAGAACTGAAATAGCTTGGCCTCAGCTGGAGTTGGTTAAAAAGATAAAATCCACTTCATTAGTCCTTCAAGATCTCAAGCTTAGGCATGGTTAAGGGTTTTGTTGTCTAATTCCCAATCCCCTCCAGGTTTTTTTAGATTAGGACAA
>JAMXBC010000509.1:0-20206 GCA_024138005.1 Lumnitzera racemosa
TCGGCCTTCACCATGACGGTCACAGAGTGGTCATATGCTCTTCTGGAGCCATCGGCCTGGCTCTGCGACAGATGAACCTCCCACGACGTCCCAAACACCTGCCACAAGTGCAAGCGCTCGCAGCCATTGGACAATGCAAGCTCATGGCTATGTGGGATCAGCTCTTCGCCCACTTACGACAGCCAGTTTGCTCAGATCCTCCTCACACGAAACGACATTGCCGATCGAACACAGTACCTCAATGCACAGAACACCTTTGTGGAGCTGCTCAATATGGAGTCATACCGATCGTAAATGAGAACGACACGCTATCGGTGCAAGAGATCAAATTCGGAGACAATGATACACTTTCTGCAATCACGGCTGGCATGGTGCAGGCAGACTACCTCTTCCTCATGACGGATGTGGACTGTCTCTATGACAAGAATCCCAGGACAAATCCAGATGCCAAGCCTATTGAGGTTGTTGAGAATATTGCGGACATCACAGCAGACGTATCGAGCGCTGGATCGAGCTTAGGGACAGGCGGCATGGGCACAAAGATTGTGGCAGCGAGACTGGCGACACAGCAGGAGTGACTACAGTCATTACAAAGAGCAGCAAGCCAGGCAACATCGCAAGTATAGTGCGCTATGCAGAAGCTCAGAAGGCTGCTCAGCGAAGTATGGAAGGCAGTATGGAGCTGTCCAGCCCCTGGGACACCCAATGGCACAGCAGCACCTGCGACAGACAGTCCTGGTCCCTATAAGTCATTCACCATGAACCACATGGCATGAAGGTGTACACATCCCAGTCGACGCTCCTCCACCTCCACTGCACACCAGGTTCCTTCCAGACCTGCACCCCATACGAGATCGACACTTCTGGCTACTGCATGGACTGGCACCGCATGGTACCATATACATCGACAATGGCGCATTCAACGCTCTTGGCAAGAAAGCTGGCCTGCTGCCTGTGGGCGTTTATTGAAGTATTGGCGACTTCCACCAGCACGAATGCGTACGGATCAGCGTACTGCCAACACGAGATGCACCACTGAATGAGGCAGAAAGGTGGGGAGAGCGCTGGTGAACTACTCAGCAGCAGAGATCAAGCGGATCAAAAGTGTGCAGAGCGACAAGATCGTAGAATCTTGGCTACGCGGATTCAGAGTATGTGGCACTGCGAGAGAACATTGGGCTGTTCAAGAGAGCAGACAGCAGACCAGCGACACAATGCACGACAAACGACTCAGTATGGGTAGGCTGAGCAACTACGTGGACGCATGACGATAGACTTGGTATTCAATTCAATCTGCCTTCCCAGATTTCGGTGCTCTCTGCCTGGCATTTGTGCTCGACAGGTACTGCTCCCACTTGGACCAGCAGTCACAGTTCGCCCACGACTGTATCATCCTCAATGTCCTCTCATTGCCAATCTCGAATTCGTCAGTCATCTCGATGAGGTCGCCAATCCCACCAGCGCCTTTTCCAGGCGCACCGACGCTGACTCTTGCCGCTCTCTGCGCTCAGCGGGCGTCGCTGCCTCTTTCGCCTTGCTTGCACTCGCCTCATCCATGATTCGATGGCACTGCCCATGTGTTCAAAGTTCTTCGTTGTATTGGCGCTGGGTGTAGTGTTGCTGATGGTGTGGGTGTGACGTCGTCTGTGTACAGTGGCAGGTCTGGCTGGTACAGAGAGTGCTGATTGCGCGGTGGTGCGACGTCTGGGAGATGCTTGGCGAAGTAGAGGTTGAGGCTGTCTGGTGCTGGACCTGGTGCTCGTACTGTTTTGTCCATCGTGCCTACACCGCCAGGTCCAGACATGAAGGAGAAGTAGCTTTCGCTGTTACTGATCCTGCGGCTAGTAGTGGGTCGCTGAGATGTGCTCTTGCGTGAGGGAGACTGTTGTGGTTTGTTCAGTGCCTCTGCAACCATGCTTCGTGGTCTATCCAAGGATGATTTGGGTGAGTCAAGATCTGAGAAGGTCATGCTCTTCCGTCGAGCTGGTGGAAAGTAGCCAAGTGCCTGTCTCTGCATCGCACTATCTCTGTCGGCTTCGTTGTGCCTGGCAACAGTACCCAGGAGTCGTGTTGCCATGTTTCCGGATCTATCGATCTTGCCATCGACGAGGATCGGCCAGCGTGTGGTGGTGAGGTTAGAATTCGACCTGTCTCGTGTACCATTAGGTGCAAGCGTCGCAGGGTGCTTTCAGCCAGACCAGCTGGCATGGGAGCATTCTCGTCCCCAAGCAGATCCACGTCCTCTGGGCCGCTGACAGGGCGTCCTTTGGCGCCACAACAGTCCACAGGCAACAATATTGTCGTCCTAGTCTGAATAGGATCGTTGGGCCACATCCTGTTAGTCTTCCGTACTACCTCAGCTGTGCAGTTGTACTTCAGTGTGATGCCTGCCAGCGTGTCACTCTTCTGAACCTGATGTATGTATGCCAGTGCGTCTCTGGGCTGACTCTCAGCAAGTGTCTCATTGGATGTCCTCCTCTTATACCTCCCAAGAGAATCAACGAAGCTTGGATCATGCTGCTCCAGCAGATCGATCTTCTTCCTCGCTCTGAATGCTGCCTCTGCCTCCTCTTTCGTGCCGATGCCAACGTCGTGTATCGTAGGTGCTTCTCCAGGTGTGCTTGGACCCCAATTCAAAGCAGGGGCAGGGCCGTGAATCTATGCGTAGCGCTGTCTTGCCTTCTCTGCGAGCCACCTTGCCTTTCGCAAGTGGAGGACCTGACTGAACATCGCTACAAGCAGTCTGACGCAATACTTGTATCGCAGTCCATGATGTGCCCCAAAGCCGTTCGAGAGATGTTGTGTTGTCGGGTGCTAGCGTCCTGACGCCTGTGCCGCGAGGATTGCTGGTGATGCGCCTGTCGTAGTTGGAGGTAGGACGAGGAAGGTGGCCTGGCGGTATCGGCGATTTAGGTCTGTAATCGAGAAGGGAGGGTACAGGTGATTCTATACGTAGATCAGGTTGTTTTTGTGGGATCGAATGAGACTTCGTCGCCTTCATCGAGACCAGAAATGAGCCTTGTTGTGCGAGGGCGTGGTCGTACCCACTGGCACCATTGCAATTGTGTTGGCGGCATGTGAGGATGTGCGCAGCTGGTGCCTGTGGAGAATGGCAGATCGAAAAAGCGCTTCAGTCATCGTGTTATCGTTGTCGTGTCGTGGAGGGAGTCTGAAGGTTGTGTTGCTTCCTGGCTGTTACGTAGTGTGCCTGAAGGAGTGAGGTCAAGCGAGGCGTCATTGCTGCACGACCTCTCTATACAACGACTACCCTTTGGGGATCAGGCAAGATTCCTACATACAGACTACCGGCACTAGCTTGTGCATCAGCACGTGAACTGATCTGCAGATGCAGACATGTTGCGGACGGTGTCATAGAATGCGAACAAGCATGAAATCCGCCAATCCCAGCATCCGCTTGGTGACGCCTCATCCGATGCAGCAAGCTTGTGAATGACTATCTATACAGCTTGCCTCATCTTGGAGGTCAGTCTCAGTCAAAACTGCTGACAGAAGCTGTCCACGAATGCCAACAACAGAGCTGGTGATTCTCTCTCTCAAGGACGATGCCAAGATTGGCGACCCAGACAATTATGCCTCATCCATTGTCAAGGGCATTGGCCAGACACTATCAAGAACAAGGCATCACAAATGCACTTTGGCACAATGATTGAAGGACTCATCGAAGCTGCGTCTTGTCATCGACTGGCCATAGCCTGGACGTCCACAAGGAGTTCAGGGCCTCTGGAGGGCTACAAGACATTCTCGGCAACATCAAGCCAATGCTCACTGCACCACCCCAAGTTGTGCATGTTGACTTCAAGGCTGATGGTGCTCTGGACAAGGTCCTTGCAGCACCTGTGACTGAGTTCGCTAACATCTACTTTGATGGAGACGTTCCAGCCAGTTACGCGATGGCATAGCCAAGCTTGAAGCCATAGCCGACCAAGTTCCGGAAGCCGTCGATACCGTAGGATGGGGCTCGACATATGAGACTGTTGAGTACGAAGGTGTCAAAGGCAAGGCTGCTGTTGTTGCCTTGGCTGGTCATCATATGAAGCACATATGGAGTTTAGGAAGACTCCAATGATGGCTGAGATCGCACCACACCTGCTCAATGTTGCCAAGGCAAGGAGCATGAACCACATCAAGGCATTGAAGTTCGTAGAGTGACCATAGGGTGTAGAGAACGTTCGATCACAGCCAGTAACGTCTCATACATCTCAGACAACATCAGTCGATCAAGATCTCTTCATGACGTACAGTATGTTCCAGTGCCATCGTCTTGTTGGTGCGTTGCGGTCATGTCGGGACCATTCGGAGACACAAGCATGCTGTGACAGACTTGTACCTTGAGATTGAGATGTCAACGGTCAAATTGCTGCTCTAGAAATCAGGCAGACATATTGCTGAAAGTCTTGACAACGAACCAGAACCAAACTCAGGGTGCAAAAAG
This sequence comes from Lumnitzera racemosa, assembly GCA_024138005.1. Lineage (NCBI taxonomy): Eukaryota > Viridiplantae > Streptophyta > Magnoliopsida > Myrtales > Combretaceae > Lumnitzera > Lumnitzera racemosa. Next base: position 4,454 of record JAMXBC010000509.1, read on the forward strand.
GCTTCTGGAAGATCGATCTTCTGTCCGCCAAAACGACGTTCGCGTGGTGGTCTTTTGATAGTCCAGCCCCGCACTTGGGAATATTGCTCCAGCACAGTGGACGCGAGCTGATTTTAGCGAGCCTCCAACGAACACCATTTCCTTCAGAACCGCCATTTTTCCACAACCCAACACACGATACAGCCAACGCGCGACAACACGACTAGGGATACTCATCAATAATCCATAGCAGGGCATCAACTAAGCACGGCTGCCTGCCTCTACCGTCTCGCAGCACTGGACTGCAGTGACATCTGCCACTGTACCTACTGGTCTCGGCCGTAATCGTGAACCTTCACTCACGATTGCCGGACCATTGCTCGACGTCACTTACAGTCGAGCGGCATAGCTTCGTTGGCTGGTATAGGCAGGTGAAGGTCGGAGCAACGACACACAGCACTGCGCTGCTCCGACTGAGCCTCTGCTCGGCATCAGAGCTGCTGGTATGGCTGACCAGCAGTGGCTTCATATTGCATCAACGCCACGTCGAACTTCACATGGATCCTCCAACGATGGCACACAAAGTAGCCTTAGTGCTGTTCGAGATGCGCAGGGCGCAGGAGCATCACCACCAGACACAGTGCGACAAGGAATACAGCTGTGAAGATTAGGTATGCAGCCATTCTGGGACTTCTACGGAGGCACTGACACAATGCAGGGCGTCGCAACAGGTTGATCACATCCTGTCTTGAATGCCGACGACGCAAGCTTCGATGTACTAAGGAAGAGCCTACATGCACAAATTGTGCCGCTTCAAGAGTGAGGTCAATCAAGTCTTGGCATTGCTGTGGCCGCACGCCTATTGCATTGCAAGATCATGCTCCTGCTGACACTGTACCACAGGAGAATGTCTGTACCTCTCGCCGGCGCTCAATGCTGAGAGCCAGCAAAACTTGCCGCCATCAAGGAGCGCATGGGCAGTCTGGAGCGCAGTTGGAGAAGGAGGTCGCAAGTCGCGGCGAAGCCAGAAGCAACATCAACAGTGCTCGAGGTGCTCGAATGGACGACGATGAGGACCTGGACGAAGACGAGGAGCTCATCGATGGCTCAGAATCACTACTGGAAACACCTTTGGCCACCGTGGACGGCATCTACGACACCATGGAAGGACAGGACGCTTCAGAGGCACTGGATCTTGGCATCACACTTGGCAAGATGCGAATATCCGAACGAATTGGAGGCTGGATCAGACCCAAGCTGCTTGAAGAGCTCAATGACACACTACAGGATGTGCAGGCAAGTCGCAATCGTTGGTCGACTGGTCCTTTGATACTGCAGCATGGCGCTGGTGGCACGAGGCTTCAGGCCTCACCTAAGAGCTTATTGGACCCAGCGCAGATTTCATCGCACCAACAATGTCTGGTCTCTTTTGGCCTGGCATGAACATCTCCATGGCGCTTACAGACTGTCTCCCCTCCAAGGCTGTCTGTGACGAGCTGCTGGAACAGTACTGGCATGCTGTCCATCAATCGCTCAAGATCTTGCACAAACCTTCTTTCCTCGTTCAGTATGCACACTTCTGGCAGGCTGTTGGCGCAGGCAAGGAGCCCCTACCATCGATACAGGCTCTGGTTCTGGCGACGCTGTTGCAGCAGCAGTCAGTATGACTGACGAGCATGTCTAAGATTTCAGACATCGAAGGCAGCACTAATCGATAGTCTGCGCACTCTTGTCCAGCGAGCATTGTCTCAGGCCAACTTCCTCTCCACCACATCGACGGTGGTTGCTGCAGGCTTTCGTAGCGTTCCTGATCCCACTCATTCGCGACCAGATCTCACGAAGTCATGCAGCTTTGGTGGGTACAGCGATACGTCTGGCAGAATGTGCAGGCTTGCACAGAGATGGTGGACTATTTGGGTTGCCTGCGCTGGAAGTGCATACACGAAGAATGATCTGGGTAAGTGCTTGCCAAGACAACGAACGCAAGCTAACATCTCCATCAGCACCAGCTATGCTTCCTTGACCAGAAGGCTGCAGAGGCGACAGGACCCCCGCCCACAGATCAGACGAGCCTGACTACGACTCACACTTCCCTCTCGCCGTATCAGATGCCGCCTTCATGTTGGTGGCTCACCTACAACTGACTCAGAGATCTGGACAGACGGACCACCTCCTGCGTGTCAAGCAGAGTGCACTGAGATACGGCGCATCAACTGGTTCGACATGATGCTGCCTCGATCAGAAGAGGAGGAGCTTGACAAGCATATTGGTGCGTATTCAGAAGTTCAAGACATCGTTGGAATCACGATTCTATCCTATGCTGGACGATACCATACCCTTCCACGTCCTCTCCAAGCATGTCATTGAGCTCAACGTCAACGGCATGTTCATTCAGGTCCTCCACAGATATGCATTCAGTACAAGACTCGCATGCCAGACCGCCTGCGACAAATCCTGATAGAGTCAGGTGTCTCGCAGATGGAGCACGCCATAGAATTTGGAGACCAACCCAGATTTGGCACCATGGGGCATGGTACAGAGGCGCATTCAATCAGTATCAGTCAGCGCTTCTGCTGATGATAGAAGTCTATGCATACCCACAGCGAAAGGATGCTGCAAGGATCTGGCGATGCTTGGACTACATCTTTGACATACCTCCACATCTCAGCCCACGACAGAAGGCAGAGCTGGTCATTTGTAGACCTGCGAGATCGTATGGAGATGGTGCAGCAGCTGAGAAAGATCAGGACGACAAGGAGGTTGAAGAGAGAGTGCTTGGCCTCACAAGCAAGTCAAGCCTTCGCAGCCCTGACCAGGCTTCTCCCATCGCAGCACAAAGGACTACATCTCCACCATTGAGCGCTCTACCAACAAGCATGCCAGCACCGACGAGCTATGCAAACGACTATGGCAGTCCACCACCACCGCAAGCGCCAGGTTCAACGGGCAGCAGACAGGGTAGCACAGCTGCAGCTGGACCAGACACACCAATGCTCATGGACGAGATGGACTGGACTGAATGGTAGTTGAAGCCACATTGATGCACTCAAGCTAACATACATCAGGAACAAATACTTCCCTCAGGACATAAATACTGGCGAGCTGGACATCCCTGACTTTGATTTTGCACAGTTCAATGGCTCGTACGGACCACCAATGGATCCATCTATACTGCAGGCAGTGTCTTTCCTACGCAGCAAGTACCGACTGGTACAGATGACTTTGGAGACATCAATGGCATGGGACCTGGATTGATGCCTGTAAGCGTGCACCCAGGCGCTCTATCTGATCTCGCTGACACCTCTAGACTCCCAACTATATGGCATGGCGCAGCACGAGGCCAACAGCAATAACCTAAGCACCTGGCGGGCTGCCAAGATCATTCTTATACAAGCCAGAGCTAGCCACCTCTGCACACCACAGCTTCCAGGGTCGTGAGAAGGTCTTCACCGACCAAGCGTCCTTACACTCTCGATCGCTGAGGTACTTGATGTCCTCGTGGCAGCAGGCCCCTCCTTGCCTGCAAAGCGATTGCCAACCATGCAACATTGAAGCTCCTTGCATCAGCACTGCGCTCATCTGGATGCGAGCATTGGTGCAAGTGAACACGCACGATATACAGCCTCCTCGATACTCTTGCCGACACAAGTAAAGCCATGACCTTCATCACACAGTCTGGTTGGGTGGATAGGCAGTTGGTTCTGGAGCTGAGACTTACCAGATTACGCACCAGATTCGTTGCTTTGGTAGAAAAGGTGGAAGGGCTGAAGCCACTGCCAGAGCTGCACCAAGATGCTCGTTCTCACAAGGAGGGAATGGACTGAGTCGGAGCCTTGTAGTGGAGAGCAATGTCGTACACGGGGCATCGAGCGCCCATAACAGCTCCCATGTGGAAGACAGGTCTAAGCTGCGATATGATCAGCATATAGATGGCGAAGATGCACAACGTACCGGCACATTGCTGATGCTGAACGGGAATCACTGGCTCTGCGGACCATGTATCACTACGATCACATCCCTGTACTTCTTGTAGACTTCTGAGTGAATGTATCGCTCAAGGTAGCCAGGTGCGCCTTCATGGACTGGGCTGGCGTCTGAAATGCGGTACTCTTCTATATCTGCTTTGCTTGAGACTAGTGCTGGAGCCAGCTCTCCGTGAAAGGAAGAATGTAATGGATCGTGTGGGTTGCGGATGCTGATGTGGCCCAATGCATAAAAGACATTGTGAATAGTGTAGAATGTGGTTCGCTGTGATGAGCGAGCTGAAGAGGTCATCTGGGACATGCTGAGCTTCCGATGAGGCTACCTGCGCTGCTGTTGCAGATTCGTTGTCGACATGTTGTTGAGAGTGTTGCATATGTCAATTCCATGGCATAGGTCGAGCTAGAGCTTTGGCAACAACGTCCTGCTCCCAATTGAGACAGCTACAAGACCCTCACGTCAGCCGCAGCATGCAAGTTTGCTGCATGCCTGATAAATGGCGTGGTCACACACGCCGACTTTTCTCATAGGCGTGCCGACACAAACACACAGCACGATGTCAGCCGTACTTCTGGTTCCTCGCTGGAATGCTTTGCAGTGCTCAGCTCTATCTAGTGTACATAGGGAAGCTCAGCATCCCCCTCATTGACCCTTTTTGATCCAGTTTCCTGAATGGACGTTCGCACATCTGCAACCTTCTCTTGTGCCATTGCAAGACCCATCTGGCTGTGAGCCTTGCCAGTCTCAATAAAATGTCGGATGCCCTCCTGTGCTCGAATGTGATTGTCTCTGACAACAGGGAACTTCTCCTCATAGCTCCAGATCAGCTTCTCGACGTTCTGCGTCGTCTGTGGACGACGTACTTCGCCGTGGCAACACCAGTGATGACTGGCGTGACCAGTCGAAGCACAATGTTTCCTGTTCCTTGAGACTATGCTTCCTGCCATTGCAGCCACCAGCACATATATCGAGCCTGGCAATAGCTTCTCATTCGTCTCTTTCGCTGGCGCCAATGATGCGACGTAGTTGTGAATCCTTCTCGGCAGACATGAACCTGTTCATGCCTGAAGTTGACTGCATCCTCTGCCTTTGCTGCGTATCCATAGAATGAACAACCGCGTCTTCTTCACTTGTTCAGCAAGCCTCTCTGTTGGCCTGATCGAGTGGGAGGTGGTGCTTCGTTGTGGAACGTCTGTGATGCGGAGCTGGTGGAGGTGTTTGATGCTGCGATCTTCCGTACCGAGACGTCCTTCTGGTGAGTCGTAAATTGGCTTCGTTTGCGCTGGAAGTTAGTGAATGCTTCTGGGCACCTCAGCAACATACTGCTTCTCGCAATGGTCTGCGACCTCCTCTGCTATACCTCCTGCTTGGGAACCAAAGCAATCCAGTCGCAAGCCACCCAACGGCAGCAGATGCTGGATTGTCAGTCTTTGCCCTCCCAAGATCTATCGACGTACCTGTCGCGTATGTTGGCAGCGCCATGCTCAATGTGGTGTATGTCGCGAACGCAGCTCAGAAGCAAATGTTCTGGAGATCTCGGATTGCAAAGCTGCGCATCATCCAAGTTCGCTAGCGGCGGAGTTGCCGCAGAATCTCTATCATCACATGCTGAAAGAAGCACTTGCTCCTTCCACCATCACACGATGCGAAAGTCATCGCAGGCATCTTGGACGTGCGCAAGATGCCTGAAGCAACAGCAACGCACACTGGCAAGGCGTGGGCCTTGTCACCACACACGCACGCGCATGCAACCGCTGCAGCAACCATCGATCCTCCGTCAGAGGCAAGAACCAGGACTTCACACGATGACACCGTTCTCGACAGATTTCGATTCGCAACCCTTCTTGGAAGGACCATGGAATGACAAGGCATCAGGCCTCTGGTGAAAGCTGGCTTTCCAAAATCGATACCTCACACGACCTGAAGGCTTTCAAGAGTTCACAGCAGTCACTCCTTCGCAAATGCAACGATGTCGCAGCAGTCTTCAGTAAGGACGATACAGAATAAAGCATTGCCAAGGACCTTGACGCCCTTCGACCTCCTTATGCAGAGTCATAGACCTCTCAGACTTTGTACATCAACACACCCCGACGTCGATACCAGATCGCTGCCACCAGGCATACACCCAAATGTTTGAAATACATGAAACATCCTCAACACTACGACAGGGCTCGACAGTCAACTCAAGCAGCAGCAGCGACACAAGAGGTCTGGGACAGTGGAGTGAGAAGAGAAGACAGTGGCTACGATCTTGATACGAGATTTTCAAAGTCGGCGATAGACATGCCAGAGGAAAGGACAGCAATTTGTGATCTATCGAATGAATACAGGAGTTGGCAAACGATTTGTGGACCACATCAGTCCTGCCAAGCCGACCTGAACTTCCCAAGCAGCGCACTGCTTGGTATGGACCCACGGAGTCAAGCAACTCAACCCGATGGGGCCAAGTCCATGCTGCCTCTGGTGGCATGGCCTCTACGATGGCCATAGATCGTGGAGGATGCTGATGTAGGCAGGAGATTCTACACAGCGCAGCGGACGTCCAAGGCTGACACTACACAAGCTGGAGAGACTGCTCAAACGACGAGCAGAGCTGCGAAAGTGTCTGGCTTTGAGAAGCTACGGACACCTAACTTTTCAGAGAAGATGCTGGTCGCCGAGGCGTCCTCTTTCCTGAAGCAGTCAACAGGGAAACAACCACGCATCAGCAAGAGCTGCCAAGCTCATCCAGATGAAGAAGAACGATCCAAGGGCTGGCTCGCAAGACTTCAACATCTGGGATCAGGAGTACTATAAGCCAAGCTGATGCAGAGCAAGCAGAGCAAGGCTAGGACGCCAGACTTCCTGTCAGCAATACTTCAGCCTTGGACGTCATACAGGGCTTTCAAGACTGTATCATCGATGTATGGCATTCGCTTGTGCCTCGCGAGACACTGCCAGGCGAGACCTGGAACTCTGAAGTCAGAGACTGATGTCATTGATGACCAGGAGGGCACATCGCTGTCATCTATTGCGATGTTGAGCGAGATGGCAAGAGCCCTAATCCTGCGCACTTCACCTTCGATGCTCTCGCAAGATCAGCAAGAGGAGATCTCACAAGCTGCTGCGCTTAGCGAGCATCGATGAATCTTCCCACGCATCAGAAGCTGCCAAGAGGTTGCCACAAGGACGACCACACAGGTGCAGTCTACAATCCCGACCATTGCACTATCTGGACTTCAGTATCAACCTCAGCAAGAACCGTCCGGCGCTGCTCATGTTCGGAAGTGCGTACGCTCTTCCATGAGATGGTCATGCCTGCATTCATCTGGGGCGAACAATTGCAGAATGTAGCTGGCACACGCTGCGCCACAGACTTTCGAGAGCTGCCTCGGTCCTAAGAATCTTTTGCTTCTGCGCCGGAGGTGCTCCAGCTATGGGCACGACACTGGGAAACAGACAACCCTTGACGTTCAGCGCATTCTGACAGAGTGGCATGGAAAGCTGAATGGAAGGGTGCTGAGATTGAGTCACAGATCCTGCTTGGCACTTGGATCAGCGTATCACTCATCGCTGCCATTAGCTGGCCTGATAGGTCACCTAGCACTGGCGTCTACAGATGTCTGGCGAGAGTACTCATCGCTGCCAGAGCCGCGAGCACCTCCTGGCAGGGCTTCTTTGGGCATCTTTCAACTATGCGCAACATACTACTCTACTGTTCGACAGAGCCATTGCAGGCAAGATCTGGAGAGATGTCTTCCAGCCACACAGCTGTGCTCTGGATCCTGAAGCTGGACATCCGCTACGTGAAGAAGTGCTTAAGCACGGTGGCGGTCGGATGGTTGGATGTGTAGGAGGATTGCTTGGCGGTGTCGAAGGTGAAGTCATAAGTCAGGAGGCAAAGAGGCATGAGAAGAGTTGGCATGGGTGTCCATGACTCTTGGGGATGATGTAGCAATACCTGTTCAATACGATCACCTAAGCATGTTTGATGTCGTGCTCTGAGATCGACAAGCCGGAGAATGGTTCGGCAAATCCTTACAAATGTTGCCATTTCGAATGACGCAAGATTGCAGGCGAGCGACATGCTGCGTGGCGCATGTACCTTGACAGTATAAGATCAGAGGTACAGCCATTCTGCCGAACCCTCAACAGGCCAAAAACATGACTTCAGCAACATTCAGCATATTGATCTCTCGACAGTGGAAGATGGCAGGAAGCCATGGGTGAAGGTGAGGCGCCGTGAAGCCAAGACTCCTTTGCTAACAGCACAGTCGAATGGACCAGGTCAGAACTTCTCATACGAAACAGTGCAGCGAGACGTCACGGACATTCGCTCGCAGTCCTGAGCAGTTCACCGACTGAGAACTCAGGATTCCAGCTCATAAACAGCCCTGCCAAGGAAAACTTTCACAGATGAGACTGCATTCGAGAGGCTACTATGCTGAGATTGAGTCGCTATGAAGAAGACACCTATCTGGTGTGGCAAAGGTACACATCTTTTGACCACACTGTTCGACGGAGGAAGCCAGATGCACCTCGCCAGCCTGTCCAGCAGGTGCATGTGGAACCAGACACCATCTGCTGTAGCCACTCGGGTGAGGCGACACCTTCCTGATGAAGCAGAAGAGCTTCTGCAGCGCCGACTGCTCTGTGAGTAGTATGTCCATGCCGAAAATCTCACTGACCATCGCAGAAATCAACATCTGGCGTCCGATCGAGCATGAAGCTGCAGATTTCCCTTGCAGTCATCGATTACCGCTCGACGGTGCCTTCAGACTTTTGTCGATGTCGATCTCATGTATCCGGTGCGAGCTGATAGTCCTCTCGATGACGACGATAGAGGACGAGAGGTCTTGCCATCTGGCGATCATTCTTCGTTGAAGAACTACGAGGTCAGGGCGAGACCATGGGTGTTCAAGCCAAGCACCTCACATCGCTTCTACTATGCCAGCAGCATGAAGCCTGATGAGGTGCTCTGCTGAAGTGCTTCGATTCGATTGGAGGGACACCGGGGGTGTCAAGGCCTGCTACTCGCACACCACACACTGCCTTTTGAGGATCCAAAGACCCCAAACGCCAAGCCCAGGCAGGATGAAGTCAGGCGCTGGTCTTCTACGACGAGAAAGATAGTCGTGTATCCACGCTGATGACACTTTTGGTCCTTGCACGCAGACGATCATGAACCTTCCAGGCTGGACGTTGTTTTGCAAGGGCTCGCTGCCACTGGGCTCGAATTCACATCGTGCCTCTGCTGTTAGCATGTGAGTAGAGTGCTGGGATGGAGGTCTCTGAAAGAACCCTCACGCCTAATGCCCAGGTTTTGATATTCTCATCTTCCTTTGCCAGCTGCTCGCTCTCGTAGCACCTCCAGAAAGCTCTGCCCCCCCTGCTGGTCCTGTGGTCCGACCGTCCGTCTTTCCTGCTGCTCTTGTTTCTTTCCCTGCCTCCAGGCATCTCTTGTCCACCACGAGACTGCAGGTTCGACCAAGCCTGCCCTCAGCTCGTGTGTCTCATCATGATAGTCAACTCTTGTCCCAATCTGTGCGCGCATTCTTTCTTCCCATTCTGCGACCTCAGCTCATCTGCGAAATGATTGCCAAACTGGGTCCATCTTTCCATCCTAGTGCCTCCAGCTCTTCCATAGGTCGACCATGTCGTAGTCGATGTGAGAGTTTGACGACTTGTTCCACGCCCTCGATGAAACGTGGGCGACTTCATGAGCGCTGTGAACGCAGCAGTCTCAAGCATCGCTAACCAAGGGAGCCGCATCGTGTCGTGAATGGATGTTCTGCCAGCAGATCAGTCCATGATGTGTCGAATGTTATGGTGAGAGTGGCGGCCTGCTCGATGACTTCTTGATATCCTCTGACTAAGCAGGCGCTAATCGTCAGCGATCTGCAGAACGCAGCGCGATACATGCTTGTGTACTGCAACATTGTTATGCTCAACAACCACAACTCTTCCGCCGTTTCATCGTCCTCTTCTCCTAATTTGTGCGCACATCGCCTCACATACACTACCTGGGCTTGTATCTGTCAGACCATGCTCAGCAACGTCCACGCCTCAACCTCACCTCACTTTGAGCTAGTCTGAGGCATTGTCAGCACGACCCTCAATCTGAGCCAACATCGAGTACGATTCTGATCCTTTTCGCCCATACAGCGCTTGGAGACTGGCTCCCAGGCAACGTTCCTTGTTTTTTTTTTTTTGTTTTGGTCTACATATATGTTTAAGATTTTATACAAAAAATAATATGAGATTCAAAAGATGCGGTTGCCCGAAACCAAACCCCTTTCCTTAAGAATTGAGTGTTTCTCCTCAATAAAATAATGAATATAATGCAACAAGTTCGAAGAGCTCGAATGGAAGAACGCACCGCAGATTGAGGCACGGGAAGGCCCAACAGACATTGCCGCCTCAATGGAGAACATACAAATAGCAAGAACCGATATCAAACGTCAAAGTCTTCCAGGGAACAGATTCAGTTGAAGGTGAGCAGGGGAAACACTATGTAACGCATCACCATACATGGGGAGACGGGGCATGGATGCCACGCAGGGACCTACAACAAGACGTTGTCACATTTCTACAGGATCTGGTCAGAGAACAAGGACACAGCAGTGGTCGTCATGTTGACACTGCCTCTGAGGGCACACGACGAATGTCCACGAATACACCCCTGGACGAGCCTGTGGTCGAGCTCCCAAGGATCTGGTCAGGAGTGGCTTCGCTGGCAAGGGGAGTTGCTGCACGGAACAAGCGATGACTGAGGTCTGAGGTACCAACTACGCCTGCCGCAACGACAGACGAGGCAACATACAACAAGGACACGTGCATCTCCTGTACCTCTTGGGCTGATTTGCAACCCTGAGGCAGAACAGGCAAGGCTTGCTCACCGATCCAGTACACATCCACATTAACGAAGGACTTCGAAAGGAACCCTGGGTTGTGCACTGTCAGCAGGAGTAGGACGCGCGGTACATTCTTGCGCTGGACCACTTGCTTGCTGATTGCGCGCGGAAGGCTTGACAGCCTGCCAATTACACGATCCCCGAGACACTGCACCCATCAGCAGCAACGAATGAGACGTGCAAACTGCCGACCATTTCTTTCATCTCGAAGTTCGCGAGAACAATGGACGGCAAGGCAGGCATTTGCACAGATAGAGCACGATTGATAGCAATGGGAGTCGGGGCGGGGGGCCTGTGAGGTTCTGAATCCTTAAGCTCATGGAAAGCCTTTTTGAACAATGGTTGGCGAATCGTAGCTATGCTCAACTCAGGAGAGTTGCGCATGTATAATACATTGAGCTTCGTTCGTTTGTTCGTGATGTGGGATCACTTTCGCTGTCAGTACTCTTTGGGAGGCCACAGCCTTGCCTTTCCCTTTGTCCTCTTGGCTCAGTCTGCAACTACTGCATTGTCAAAGCCCAACCCTCCCGCATTGCGACTGTGCTGGCTGCTTCTGCCCCTGGGAATTGCTCGACAGGAGCAGCAGGTGGGTGCAGCGGCGAGGTGCTGGCGGCCCACTGCGGGTGGATGGTGAACAGCGGTGAGCTTCGACCAATGAAGAGCTCCGCCTGGGTATCTCAATACGCTAGGTTGCTGTACACGGGAGAGACGTTTGAGGGGGCTGTCCGGCGGCTGTATCGGCTTGGATGAAACATTGCTTGGGAAGGAGTTGCGGCGGGGGCGCTGGGGGGGGCGGCGGGGCGGCATGTTTGCAGCATTGTCGCGAGGATGCATTTGTGGCTGCCACCTGAGCCGGCTTAGGTGCTCGATGAAGGCAAGCGCCAGCCTTGTGGAAACATCCCCGGTAGATCGGTGACCAGCGTCCAATTGCTTGAGCAGGAAACCCCCGGTGGATCGTGTCGACTGAGGAGCAGAATGGCAGATTACCCTGGGTGCAGCCACATTGCGTCGAGCTCAGCTTGAAGTCTTCAACTCTTGCCCATGGCCGGATGACGAGGAGCTGTGATCTTCCAATCAGTGCAACAGACTCTTGCATCATTCGATTGGACATGCAAATCTCCTCTTGAGAAGCCTCATTGCTTTGCACTTTGCTGCTGTATTGCGCTGCGGGGCGAAGCCGGAGCGATCTGTCGTGCTTGATGCAGCCTGCCATCTGGTTGACCATGTTTCAACTTCCTGGGCTGCTGGGGCCCATTCAAGAAGCCAAGCCGTATCGGCCCAGGTTGAAGAATCGTGCTCGATTGCCGGGACCTGGGATGTGGAGGAAAAAAAGGGCATTAGTGGCGGAGGTTGGCTGGCCCTTGCTGGTGGTGCAGCGGCGGTGCTGAGTTCGACACTCTGGGTTCGCGACATGTTACAGACTTCTGCTTTCCTAGCCAAGCCTTGAGCACGCAATGCAAGAAGTACCGCATGGCAGCTTTTGCTCTTTCCCCTCTCACGACACACTTGACCTGCTGCTCTGGTGGGATTGCCAAGCCACCTTTCCTCTCGACATACGATACGGCATCTCCACGGATCTCCTCGTCGGGCAATCAGGGTTCCTCGCATTCTGTCGCTGGGGCCTTCTTTAGTTACGTATCGCCAAGGGCTTTTTTTAAAGCTGTGAACGCATGAGACGTCCCTCATGATGTGCATGGCAGACCATTGAAGGGGGTCGCCGTGAAGAAGATGAGAAAAGCAGCACTTCAGGAATCCGATGTCTCTCAGGCCAAAAAAGATATCGACGTTTTCCTCCCCCGGCAATCCCTCTTCCGTCGAACAATGGATCGTCTGGCGATGGTCCGGGGTCCTGCCTTCCACGGGGCGCCTCTTGCGCTGCAGTCGCTCGCTCTGATTCCAATTTTTGCGCTTGGGGTAGCTTTGTCCACTGCTCTTCTGAATGACCGTGGCCAAATGTGAAAAAGTATGGGGTAAGGTAAAAAGGGGGAAGCCCCCTAGGATGGCAAATTCAAAAGGGGAAGATGACCATCATGCCGGGGCCCAGGATCTGCCACGCTTCTCAAGCAGTATTGACCAGAGCTGTCGAAAAAACGCGAGCACAAGCTTTTGGGCCCGCTTGCAGGGAAGCTTGGATTGAGGGGGTTTTCTGTCAAAGATTTCCCCTCTTCCCTCGCCAATCCACCCCCAAACCTTCCTGCAAAAAAACAAACATTGTGAGAACCATCCTCCAACATCTTTCGAAGCTTGGGGTAGCCACAGAGTATCCAGAACTGCGACCATCTCTTTCGCTAGCTGCCAAAATCGATCGTCGTAGGGGTCCATAGAGCGTCGCTGACGCGTAACCAGTCAGGCGCAAGAAGGAGGAATTTTTTAATAGGGGCATGCGTTGATTTTGGCAGTAACTGTTCCTGTAGAATTGGGTCGTTCGTGAAAAGCCTTTTTCTAGGGGAAAAAGCTGCGCTGCCGTAAGGCGGCCCCGGATATATGCGATGCGCATCGTTAGGAGGTTTAAAATTCGTAATTGGGTAGTCGCCATATTGGAGCCTTCGGAGGATCCTGTAAGGAAATTTTTCCAAAAGTTCGTTGGGGGCAATGGATGTTCAGTGCCAGCTGTTTTCAGTAACGTCATCCGCTTTTGACCGCATGATCCGGCACCCGTTTGAGAGTCCCCACAAAGCTTCATCTTTTTGGCCCACCACCACGTTTTTACAACAGGGGTTTTCCTTTTCAAGCTTGCCTGGCTTTTTCTCGATGGCACCCCCTTTTTTTCGCTCAAAACAGCCGCGGCAGTGCCGAGCAGCATTTCGATCTTAAGCCGCTAATGCACGCGAGGTGACTACATGATCGAACCCTGCGTGCTTAGCGAACACCTGCAGGGATCGCAAAGCCAGCTTTTTTACCACAATCCAGATCCACCACCCCCCCTCATGGAAAACACCCCGGCTTTTTTACCGTTGCAGGCAATACAGGCTGCTTTGGAGAATCAACTTTGCCTTGTTCAGATTGCATTCAGCTTGGCGGGGCCTGTGCACCTGCTGGGGGTTGACAAGGAAAAAAGGGCTGCCTTTAGTCACAACAAGGGAAAAATTTAAAACCCCCTAGCAGGTCTATAGTTTTTTGGGCAGCTCAACTAAAACCTCGACGGTCCTCACTAACGCCCCAAATACTTACCCCAACCCCAATCGTTCAAAAGCGCCAAAAGCAATCGCCCAAGGCACATGGCTTTTAGAAAATTTTCAAGCGATCATTTTCCAGAAGGGCGCATCCGGCTGAAGAAAAACCTCCCAATCTCGGGGCAACGACCATCCAAACTCTAGAACTCTATGTTCCCCTCTCACTTTGTCATTTTTCAACCTCCTTTCGCCATTGGTCCAGAACCAAAATTTTCCCGACCGAAACATATTTAGAAGCTCTCACCCCCCCCCTCAGCACTGTCAACCTACATAGCCGGTCCATCTCTGATCTCTTTCAAGACAAGATCGCAAGATTTGATCTGGAACTTTCCGGGGTTTAAAATTTTTTCTTACTCCCCTTTGCACCAAATTGAAAAAGAGGATTCAGTGCCCAAAATGACGAGGCAAGAACGGCGTCTCCTGAACCCCGAACTACCAGCCAAAATTGACTGAAACAGGTGGTGCTGCGACCAAAGGGGTTCAAGGCACTTGACTTTTACGGGGGTCGCTATCGCGGGGAAACTCTACATCCCGCAAGTCTGAAGATTTTGAAACAAAACTCTGCCATTTTTTCCAACAGGAGGGGGGGGAAGAAAAAAGGGGAACAAAACTGCTGCTGGGCACCGACAAAAATGCAGTCACAAAGATGCCCCGTCTCAACGATGCAACGCTGTAGCATCTTGACCGGGGAAAGACAGGACGGCTTGTGACGTTGCGCTCTTGCATTTCGACAGGCGTTTCCTTGCAAACTCTGATCCTGCAGCAACAACACGAAAAAAACTCTTTCCCAAAACAAAATGACTTGAAATTTTGACTGCCCTTTCCTCTAAAAATCGCCCTTTTCCCCTTCAAACATCGGGGTTGCCAGGGGGCAGGTAAACATGACACGACTTTCCCCTTTACATCTGGCAAGCCCTTCGTCTTCTAACCTTTTTTCACCTCTCACCTCAAGACTGTCCGCTCATGCATATCACTTCGAACACCACAAATAAACCAAAGCAGCAAACCTGTCCCCGGGGCAGCCTTGGGGTCCCGGCTAGGCAACCCCCCCTCCACGCGCTTCATAAGTCATCATTCTTTGTAACTCAGACGAATAAATGGACAGTGGACACAGTGCTGCTGCACAATGGCAAGATACACCCAGTCATGGGCGTCAACTACCACCAGCACTTGCCGTTTTACAGTTTACACACCCGAGATCACCACCAGCTTCCAAGACTGTCCAGCTGCCCAGCTTCCCCATCCGACCCAACTTCATCATCGCATTCAACCAGATCTTCCAACACGTCACTTCCACATCGCAATGCCTTTCCGAAGTCCAGCACAAACTGGCCAGGGGTTAAGCTCCGTCTCAAAAACGAGCTCAGAAGATTTTCTACAGCTATCACAAGACAACAACGATCCACTAGTGCCGTCACTCTTCCCCGGACAGAGTCTTCGTCCCACGCAGGACACGACGCTTCTGACCACAACGGAAAAACCCCCCCAACCACACGAGACACCAAGAGCTCAATCACTCCTACGTCTTCCAGCATGGTTTCAAGCCGTCTTTCCAATCACGAGGGCTCTAGCTTCCAAGATACTCAGCCATTGAGCGGCTCTTCTCAGGAAAATTTAGCACCTCTGACCCTTTTGGGGCTCTGTGGCTTCAACACTCTGCCATCACATCAAGCCCAGGAACCCTGTCGCTACATCGCTGAGTCCTTATCAGTCTGACAACATCTGCA
>JAMXBC010000051.1:0-47500 GCA_024138005.1 Lumnitzera racemosa
TATTTTTTTGTTTTTGTACTTATTTTCGAAAATTTCAATTCGGACGTCAATATAATAAAAAAATCCCAACATGGATTTATTTTTCAGTAAAAAACTTTTGTTTTTTTAATTATTTTCTTATTTTTTTTAATAGAAAAAAATGATTTTTTTTCCAATTTATTTGTGGTTTTTTTTTTTTTTTTTTTTTTTTTTTTTTTTTTTTTTTTTTTTTTTTTTTTTTTTTTTTTTTTTTTTTTTTTTTTTTTTTTTTTTTTTTTTTTTTTTTTTTTTTTTTTTTTTTTTTTTTTTTTTTTTTTTTTTTTTTTTTTTTTTTTTTTTTTTTTTTTTTTTTTTTTTTTTTATCTATTTTGATCTATTTGGTTTTCCATCGGCCAGGACTTTCAATTTAGGAATTAATAATAGCTTTATACATAATCGTTTTTATTATATGATTTTATGATTGATTAAAAGTTTTCTAAATGATTTTATGAATAGGTTTAATTTTCTAAATTGAAAATCATGCATTACTAATTTATTTAGTTATCATATAAGATGATCATTGTGATTTATTATAATTATTGATATAAAATTAAAAATTAAAATAGACTTAATTTAGATTTTCCTTATTTGACCAAAATTTTTTTATTAATATCTTATTGAGCTCTATCTATGCTTCTTCTAGAACAGTTTTCTGTCGAATGACAAATAGTACATTCATTATCGAGATTCGTTATTCTATTTAAGGTCATTTTTATTCTATCCTTCCTTAGTGCTGCTTCTTCTATAAATAATTAAAAAAAAAAAATCGCTTTCTATAGAACTAATCTAAGAACCAGTATGTTCTAGAATAAGAATAATTTTTTTTTTTTTTTTTTTTTTTTTTTTTTTTTTTTTTTTTTTTTTTTTTTTTTTTTTTTTTTTTTTTTTTTTTTTTTTTTTTTTTTTTTTTTTTTTTTTTTTTTTTTTTTTTTTTTTTTTTTTTTTTTTTTTTTTTAAAAAAAAAAAAAAAAAAAAAAAAAAAAAAAAAAAAAAAAAAAAAAAAAAAAAAAAAAAAAAAAAAAAAAAAAAAAAAAAAAAAAAAAAAAAAAAAAAAAAAAAAAAAAAAAAAAAAAAAAAAAAAAAAAAAAAAAAAAAAAAAAAAAAAAAAAAAAAAAAAAAAAAAAAAAAAAAAAAAAAAAAAAAAATAAAAATAAAGATAGGTCAGAGAGTAATGGAACTTTCTACAAATGTAGTTGAAATGTTTGGTTGTAAAGAAATATTTCGAATCCAGAAAGGAAAATAAATAAACATATAACATAAATTAATTAATTAATTCCAATTTTGAGAAGCAATCTATTTTTTTTTTTATGTGAGAAACGAAAGGGTGAAATCATTGAAGTTGAAAAAACAATTTATTATAGTCATTAAAACATGTAGAAAATTTAAAGGATTAACAAGAATAAAGAGAGGACATTCCTCTAACATGTCAATACTGTTTTTTTTTTTTTTTTTTTTTTTTTTTTTTTTTTTTTTTTTTTTTTTTTTTTTTTTTTTTTTTTTAGAATTAACGTCAAAAAACTTCATTCATTAAGAGTAAAAAGCAAGAAAAGATTTATAAAGCATGAATTAAAAGGATAGTACAGCTTCAAGGAACTGTTGCACAAATGATGCATTTCGTAAGGTTTATCTATTCTATTCTTCGAAATTCATAAAGAAAAGGAAGATAATATTTACGTTTTAAGTGATAATCCATATGTTTAATTTACGATCATATGGCATTTTTTTTATTTTATAATGAAAACGAAGTTGTGAATCTTTAATTGAAATAGAACGAATAGCTTATGATTAAACATTGCTTTACAATATGCTAAAACCTTTAAGGCGACTTATAAATGAATTAAAAGGTTCTTCTCATGTAATATGAATTGAAATTTTAGAAAAGTTAATTTACCTGCATTATAGTCGGGGTTAAGTCCCTGCTACTTGAATGTCCTTATCAGATACCTTTATCTTTAGGAAACCTGGTGGGTTTGTTTTTTATAGTAACTGGTTGAAGTTATAGTTAAAAAGATTAAGTGATATTTTTCCTTCTGTACAACAAATCTTAGTATTTTTTCTATATGAATACCGTACAAAAATAGTTTTTTCCAAATTTAGGCAAAAATCCGTTAATTTACTATCAATAATCTTTACCCATTCAACTTTTTAAAATAATAACAAATTGTACTAGATAAGACTTTTTAAAGGATTACCCAATTTAATGTCCTTTTTTTTTAATTGGAACAAGCCTATCAATCTATAAAATGCTATGGGTATAATTGGGGGAATAATATTGCGGGAGATAGGATATAAATTCCTGTGAATGTAAAATTTGTCCTGTGCAAAATAAGACAATCATAAATTAATTAAATGAACCATATTAAAGGAATATAAATAATTATCCACTAGTAATAAGTGTTTTATTTAAATATCGTTAAAAAATAAAGTAAATGAAATAAAGTATTATAATTCAAATTATATTTAAAAAAAGTTAAAATTAAATTACTAATTAGTTTTACATTAATGGAATTAGGCGGGTTGCCTTGTAGAAAAAATGTTATAATTTCATCAATAAAATTTTTCAACTAATTAAATTTGATAAAAAAATTGTTGATGTTAAAAAACCAGGTTTGTTCATGAATTCAAGCATGGGTATCAAAGATTTGGGCTTAGAAACAAAAACTGCCGTTTCCAAATCACGAGGATTTGTATTACTTTCTCTGTTTTATTCTAAATTTCATCTTTTCCTTAAGACTATGTTGTTAGATTAGTACTGGAGGTAACAATTCAGTAATAATAGTTAGATATCTATGAGGTAGCCAGTAAAAAAGAATAACTGAATTCCATCTTTAATTTAGATGGCAAAGGGGATCTCAATTTAGATTTTATTATTTATTGGACTTATATATCATTCATATTAAACGCGAATTCACTACTGTACTTATTATTACGTAAAGACTAAAACTTTGAATAACGAGTTATAAAAATGGATTGCTCCGTGTCTATTAAGATCGTTTATGAAAAGGCGATTCAAAGTTAACGCGAGCCATCGATTTAAGCTTAGTAATAACGATGAGCTGATATTAACACAAATTCATAATAAATTCCTTTTGAAGATCCGCCCTTTTCAAACCAGAAGATGCTAATTGTATTAAATCATGGTAAATTTTATACCCTTATTCAGTGTATGACTTTGAGCAAAGAGAAACATTGAAATCGCATGTAAACAAACTTGGAAAAATAAGTGTAACCATATAAAAACGACAATGGAATTGCCATCTCGGATTATTTGTAAAGTTCGGATGCTAATGACAAACTAAATGAGATGAAGAGCTATTGCTTGCAGAACATGAACCCCTGATCTTTTATATCTCGCATTTATAATATATGAATATTACATATTTAATGATAATGAGATCTATTTTTCATAAGATCCTCTAATCAAATTATTAGATATGACTTTGTAACTTCTGAAAAGGTTTCATACCTTTAACCAAATAGAACTGTAAAAAGCTTTCAATAATGTTTTGAAATTATCAACATTAAATTATGGAGTTAAACCGATTTTGCCGTACAATTTATCTTAAGAGGATCATATTTTTTAGAGATTATTAACTTTAACATTCTCCCTTTATGACTATTATTAATACGAATTTTGGATACAATCACGAATATATTAAAGTCAAGGAATACCCTTATATATAGCCACTAGGGATTAAATATTTTGTGATGATCGTTAATACATGTCAGAAAAGAGTTTACTTGTACACCGTTGGTTTTAGCATGCTGTTACCGTCCTGACCGACTACAAAACATAAGTTTAAATAATTCGGTATTAATAAAAATCGAAAAGGATTAATTTATGCAATCCGAGCAATCTTAACTTGAAAGCTGACAAATTTAATTTGAAATGTGAATAGATTTTTGTCTACGAAATGTTTGGATAGTCTAAATATTAATTTTAATGTAAATTGCGTAGTAAAAAAAATCCCTAGTACCTTGTGAAATCGATTTCAATAAAAACCCGAAGGAATACAATTATCTTGGATATTTTAGCATAATCTCCATTGATCTACCCATGTACTGTAATGATAAATAGTTAAAACCGCCAGTTATAAAGTAATGGGACCATATCACTATAATAGAAGAAGCAATGGAATCAATCTTATAAATATCCAGAAACCTGAATCGGATCTAAGTCCTATTGAAAGTCAGCTTGACTAAAGCAACACACCCTGAACGATTATGCTACCAATTTTTGTATTATAAAGTATAAACTTTCTTTAGGGAATTTATGAACTGTTGTGATTATTAGAGAATTCTTTTGCGACTAATCAGGAAAATCAATTTAATTGAAAATTTATAATATTTTGAAATAAATAATTTGGCAAAGATTGAAGTATCTTCATTTCTTAGAATAGCGTCTGTTGCAAAACTGTGTAGAAAAACTTTTCTGTAAAAGTTATCTCATAATTTACTTCATAATTTTTAAGATTTTATTAATGCAGAAATTTCCGTTGCCACGAACGCCATTTAAGGACACGAATAGTTATCATCCCTGCTATACCAGTACTAATCCCCCTTAATTACATCCCTCATTTAGGAGAACATTTAATTGAGAAGGGTTTACAAATTCACTAAAAGGACCTTTCATTTTAATCTGTTGGTTAAATTACGCTGATCTAATTAGGACTCAAAAGATTCTTTAACTATTCAATCGAGTATTAAGAACAAATTGTGGCCTAGGACAAAAAAGGTACTAGAACCTTGAATTGATAGATTATATGAAAAAAATTTTGGTATCGAGAAGTAGGAAGCTTGATTGGAAATGGAACTTATTTACTTTTAATTCTTTTTATTTACTAAGAATGATGATCCAGTATTATCGATAACTAACACAATTAGGATTAACCATCAAAAGCTTCTGAAATAGGATAAATTATCAAAATTGCCCGTATAAAAATGGTTCAACTCAAATGTCAAATTGTAAAAAAAAAGATTCGAATGTCATACATTGCTGTTCTATCGATGATAGTTTACTTTCTTGTCCCTTTTGGAAATCGAAGAAAAAATTCAGAAAGAACTATCTATTGATGCACAGTTCCATATTCTCACAATACTTACATTCTTAGTTGAAAAAAAATTAATTCCTTACGATTTGTTTCTATTGGTTATTCTAAGGCAATCAGCTAGATTACCAATTTATAATTCATTACAATTTGAATTGTAGGATGGTTTCCAACAAGGTCAACAATATTCAATAGTAATCCTTTTCTATATTCACCTACTTTTTTTTAATACTGAATTCTTTATTCAATGTAAACTATGTAAGATTATATTTATTATAAAACAATAAATGACCTTACGATCAATTCAAATTTTTCTAAAGCAATATCAATAAAGATTATTTAATTAATATTATCTGACAAGAAATTATTTAATTTGATATACCCAAATATTCTTGTTATTATTTATTCATCTCTATAATTGCATGTTTTTCGAAATCTTAATTCATAATTTTTATTTAAGAATCTTTATTATTTATATTTGAAAACTAGAAAACCAATAAAGTCGATCGATCGGTCCTTAAAGATATGATTTATTAGTAATTATCATGTGCATACTATCATTTGGATCTATGAATTAAAAAATCATTTCTTTTCGTTTTAATAAAGGAAAAAAAAAAAAAAAAAAAAAAAAAAAAAAAAAAAAAAAAAAAAAAAAAAAAAAAAAAAAAAAAAAAAAAAAAAAAAAAAAAAAAAAAAAAAAAAAAAAAAAAAAAAAAAAAAAAAAAAAAAAAAAAAAAAAAAAAAAAAAAAAAAAAAAAAAAAAAAAAAAAAAAAAAAAAAAAAAAAAAAAAAAAAAAAAAAAAAAAAAAAAAAAAAAATTTTTTTTTTTTTTTTTTTTTTTTTTTTTTTTTTTTTTTTTTTTTTTTTTTTTTTTTTTTTTTTTTTTTTTTTTTTTTTTTTTTTTTTTTTTTTTTTTTTTTTTTTTTTTTTTTTTTTTTTTTTTTTTTTTTTTTTTTTTTTTTTTTTTTTTTTTTTTTTTTTTTTTTTTTTTTTTTTTTTTTTTTTTTTTTAAACTCAATAAACAATTTAAAGGCATTAGACTTGCATTTGAATGAATAATATTATAAAATGAATTGGTTAAAAACACGACTATTCAAACTAGTTTTTTAAAAAAAATTAGTACAATGTATAGGTGACCTTTTGCCCAAACTGAAACCACATTAAGACGAAATTCAAGCTTTAAATAGGTCCCGAACATAACTTGCGTAAAAATGTAACTCCAAAACAAAAACTAGCGAAGAATTAGGAAACGAATTGTCAATCCATTTCTATATTGATACTAATTTAATTTCGTTAAAAAAAAGGTTCATTCGATTTATGCAAATAGAAAAAGTATATTTTATTCCCAAATAAATATTATTGAGGAAAAAATTTGAAAAAAAAAAAAAATCCATTGATACGAATCACTGATAATTCAAGACTACTAATTTTATTAAAACATTTTCATGAGCATCTAATGTTTGTTCTTTATAAATTCGTGAAACCAGAATTACTAATCCTTCTAATCATAATTGTATTAAGTTATCATTTTTTTATAATTAATCAAAAATTATTACACATTAATAAAAAACAATACTATTGCGTTATACCTTTTAATAAAGTTAAGATATTATTAAATTTAATAAAGGCATATTATCAATTGAAATTTTTTCATTTTGTATGGAAAAATAATCTATCTAACAATAAACTACTATTCTTGACTTAAATTAAATATACAATTTATAAATTTAAAGTGATTTCTATATATCTAGAATCTCAACTTCAAAAAAATATTTTTTTGTTTGAATATATATTTAAATTTAAACATCAACTATATACTTTTAAGGACATGATTATGAATAGGTTTCTTGTGTCAATGAAAGTACCAAAAACCTTTGAAAAACGCTTATTTCGAATGAATTAACTTAAGTCCTAGAATCAGATTGTTTTATATAAAATTAATAGATCATTTTTTTATCTAATATTTAAGAAAAAGCAGTTGTTTTGGTAATTAGTCTTTAAACTCATTCATAATTATCTCATATCTAAGCAATTCTAGTATTAATTGAAAAAAAATTGCAAAATCTTATTTGATATAAAATAAAAGAAAAATTATATGAATATAGAATTCTAGAAATAAAATAAAAATTTTTAATATATTATAATAATAAACATATATGTTTATAGCTATCATCTTGATTTTTAATTTTAAATACTTATATTGAAATATATTGAAAGTTTTTCTAATCAATATAAAATCAAAATATAATGCATATATAAATATATTATTATTAATCTAATTAATGATTAAAAACGTTCTTAGTTTTAATTATTACTATTTTAATATTTAATTTTCATTAAATTCAAGTAAAACATTTGTTAATTCTTTTAGTTCTATCTCATGGGTCTTTTGATTAATTTTGACATTCGTAAAATTAAACTGATAATTAAAATTTTTAACGTTTCAAAGGAGTCACGATTATGCTTTTATTTTTATTGGATAAAAGGATAGTTATATATTTTCTGAAAAAAAAAGGGGGGGAAAAAAACCCCCTTTTAAATTAAATTTTTTTTTTTAAAAAAAAAATTTTAAAAAAATTTAAAAAAAAAAAAAAAAAAAAGAAAAAAAAAAAAAAAAAAAAAAAATTTTTTAAAATTAAAAAAAAAATTTTTTCCCCCTTTTTAAAAATTTTTTTTTTTTTTTAAAAATTTTTTTTTTAAAAAAAAATTTTTTTGGTTTTTTTTATTTTTTTTTTAAAAAAAAACCTTTTTTTTTTTTTTTTTTAAATTTTTTTTTTTTTTTGGGGGGGTTGGTTCCCGGGTTTTTTTTTTTTTTTTTTTTGGGGGGGGAAAAAAAAAGGGGTTTTTGGTTTTAAACCCTTTTTTATTTTTTTTTTTAAATTAAAAAAAATTTTTTTTTTCCAAAAAAGGGCCTTTTCCCTTTTTTTTTTTTTTTTTTTTGGGTTTTTTAAAAAAAAAAAAATTTTTTTTTTTTGGAAAAAACAATTTTTTTTTAAAATTTTTTTTTTTTTTTTTTTCCAAAAAAAAAAAAATTTTTTTTTCCCCCTTTCATTTTTTTTTTTTTAAAACTTTTTTTCCCTTTTCATTTTTTTTTTTTTTTAATTTTTTTTTTTGGGGGGGTTTTTTTTTTTTTTTTAGGGCCCTTTAAAAATTTTTTTTGGGGGGGGAAAAAATTTTTTTAAAAAAAAAAAAAAAAAACCCCCCCCCCCCTTTTTTTTTTTTTTTTTTCCCCTTTTTTTTTTTTTGGGGTTTTTTTTTAAAAAAATTTTTTAAACCCCCGGGAAATTTTTTGGTTTTTTTTTAAAATTTTTTTTTGGGGGGGGGGGCCCCTTTTTTTCCCCCCAAAAAAAATTTTTAAAAATTTTTTTGGGGTTGGGGGGGAAAAAATTTTTTGGAAAAAAAATTTTGGGGGGGTTTTAAAAACCCAAAATTTAAAATTTTTTTAAAACCCCTTAAAAAAAAAATTTTTGGGGGCCCCAAATTAAAAAAAATTTTTTAACCTTTTTTGGGGGGGGGGGAAAAAAAAAAGGGCCCCGGGTTTTATTTTTGGGGTTTTTTTTAAAAAAAAAAATTTAAAAAAGGGAATTTTTCCCCCCCCAAAAAAAAAGGGGGGGGGGGGGGGGGAACCCCCCCCCTTTTTTTTTTAAAAAATTAATTTTTTCCCCTTTTTGGGTTTGGGGTTTTTTAATTTTGGGGGAAAAAACCTTAAAAAATTTTTTTAAAAAAAAAAAAAGGGAAAAAAAAAATTTTTTTTTTTGGGGGGCCCCTTTTTTTTTTTTTTGGGGGGGGGTTTTTTGGGGGTAAAAAACCTTTCCCGGGGGGAAGCCAAAAAAAAAATTTTCCCTTAAAAAGTTTTTTTTTTAAAAAATTTTTTTGGGGGGGAATTTTTTTTTTTAAAAAAATTTTTTAAATTTTTTTTGGGGGTTTTTTTTAAACCCTTTTTTTTTTTTTTTTTTTTGGGGTTTTTTTTAAATTTTTTTGGGGGATTTTTTTTTTAAAGGGTTTTGGGGTTTTAAAAAAATTTTTTAAAACAGGAAAGGGGGAAAAATTTAAAAAACCCCCCTTTTTTTTAAAAACCCGTTTTCCCAAAAAAGGGTTAAAAGGATTTACCTTTAAAAAAAATTTTTTTGTTTTTTTTAAAAATTATTTTTTTTTTTTTTGGTTTTTTTTTTTGGGGTTTTTGGGGGGGAAAAAAAATTTTTTAAAAAAAAAAAATTTTGGGGGGTTTTTTCCCCAAAAAAAAAAAATTTTTGGGGTTTTTTCCCCCCAATTTTTTTGGGGGGCCCAAAGGGGAAATTTTTTTTTTTTGGGTTGGGGCCCCTTTTTTTAAAATTTTGGGTTGGGAAAACCCAAAACCCCCCAAAAAATTTTTTAATTTTTTTTTTTTCCCCCCGGGGGGAAAAAAAAAAATTTTTTAAAAAGGGGTTTTTGGGGGGGGCCCCCCCCCAAAAAAAAGGGGGGGGGGAAAAAAATTTGAATTTCCTTTTTTTTTTTTTTTAAAAAAAATTTTTTTTAAAAAAAAATTTTTTTTGGGGGGTTTTTTAAATTTTGGGAAAAAAAAAAAAAATTTTTTTTTAAAAAAAAAATTTTTTTTTAAAAAAAAGGGGGGGGGGCCCCGGGGGTTTTTTTCCCCTTTTTTTGGGGGCCCCCCCGGGGGGGAAAAAAAAAAATTTTTTTTTTATTTTTTCCCCAAAAAAAGGGTATGGGAAAAATTTCCTTTTGGAAAAAAAAATTTTTCCGGGGAAAAAAATTTTTAAAAAAAAATTTTTTGGGAAATTTTTTTGGGGGAAAAAAAAAACCCCCCCGGGAAAAAATTTTTTAAGGTTTTTTTTTTTCCCAAAAAAATTTAAAAATTTAAAAAAAACCCAATTTTTAAAAAATTTTAAAAAAAAAAAATTTTTTTTAAATTTTAAAAAAATTTTTTTTTTAAAAAAAAAAAATTTTTTTTTTTAAAAATTTTTAAAAAGGGGGGTTTTTTTTTGGGGGGGGGGAAAAAAATTTAAAAAAAACCGGTAAAAATTTGGGTTTTTTTTTAAAATTTTTTTTTTTTAAAAAATTTTTTTGGGGGGAAAAAAAATTTTTTTCCCCCCCCCCTTTTTTGGGCCCAAAAACCCAAAAATTTTTTTTTTAAAAAAAAAAAAAAAAATTTTTTAAAAATTTTTTTTAAAATTTTTTTAAAAAATTTTAAAAAAATAAATTTTTTTTTTAAAAAAAAAATTTTAAAAAAAATTAAAATTTTTTTTTTTTAAAATTTTTTTTTTTTTTTTTAAAAAAATTTTTTAAAAAAAAAAAATTTAAAAAAAAAAATTTTTTTTTTTGGGGGTTTAAAAAAAAATTAAAAATTTTTTTTAAAATTTCCCCAAAAAAAAATTTAAAAAAATTTAAAAAAAAAAAAAAAAACCCCCAAAAAAAATTTTAAAAGGGTTTCTTTTTTTTTTTTAAAATTTTAATTGGAAAAAAAAAATTTTTTTCCCCTTGGAAAATTTTTTTTTTTTAAAAAAAATTTTCCCCAATTTTTAAAAAAAATTTTTTAAAAAAACCCTTTTTTTTTTTTTTTTTAAAAATTTTTTTTTTTTTTTTTTTAAAAAAAAAAAAAAAAAATTTTTTTGGGAAAAAAATTTTTTTTAAAAAAAAACCCTTTTTCCCCCCCCTTTTTTTTTTTTTTTTTAAAAATTTAAAAAAAAAATTTTTAAAATTTTTTTAAAAAAAAGGGGTTAAAAAAAAAAATTTTTTTTAAAAAAAAAAAATTTTTTTAAAAAACCAAAAAAATTTTTTAAAAGGAAACCCCTTTTTTTTAAAAAAAAAAAAAAAAAAAAAAATTTTTTTCCCCAAAAAAAAAGGGGGAAAAAAAAATTTTAAGAAAAAAAAAAAAATTTTTTGGGGGGGGGCCCCCCAAACCTTCCCATAAAAAACCTTTTCCAAAGGAAAAAAAAAGGGGTTTAAAAAAAAAGAAAAAAAAAAATTTAAAGGAAAAAAAATTTTCCCTTTTTTTTTTTTTGGGGGGGGAAAAAAAAATTTTTTAAAAATTTTTTTCCCAAAAAAAAAAAATTTTTAGTTCCCCCCCAAAAAAAAAGGGGGGGGGGGGTTTTTTCCCCCGGGGGGGGTTTTTTAAATTTTTTTTTAAATTTTAAAAACCCCCCTTTTTATTTCTTTTTTAAAGGGGGTTTTAAAAATTTTTTTTTTTTTCCCCCCTTTTTTTTTTTTTTTTGGGGGGAAACCCCCCCCTTTTTTTAATTAAAAAAATTTTGGCCCCAAAAAAAAAAAGGGGGGTTTTTAAAAGGGGGGAAAAATTTTAAAAAAAAAATTTTTTTTAAAAAAGGGTTTTTAAAACCCCCTTTAAAAAAAAAAAATTTTTAACCTTTTTTTAAATTTAAATTTTTTTTTTTTTAAAAAAAAAAAAATTTTTTGGGGGTTTAAAAAAAAAAAAACCCCCCTTTTTTGGGGGAAAGGGGGAAAATTTTCCCCCCAAAAAAGGGGCCCCCCCCTTTTTTTTTTTTTTTTTTTTTTAAAAAATTTTTTTCCCCTTTTTTTTAAAAAAAAACCCCCCCCTTTTTTCCCCCAAAAAAAAAACCCCAAATTTTTTTTCCCGGGAAAAAAAACCCCCCTTTAGGGGAAAAAAAACCCCAAAAAAAAATTTCCCTTTTTTTTTTTTTCCCCATTTTAAAGGGAAAAACCCCTTCCAAAAATTTTTTTAAAATTTTAAATTTAAAGGGGGGGAAAAAAAAAAGAAAAAAATTTTTTTTTTCCCCCCGGGGGGTTTTTTTTTTGGGGAAAATTTTTTTCCCCTTCCCCTTTCCCTTTTTTTGGAAAAAAAAACCCCCCCTTTGGGGGAATTTCCAAAAATTTTGGGGGGAAAATTTTTTTAAAAAAAAAATTTTTAAAATTTTTTTGGGAAAAAAGGTCCTTTTTTTTTAAAAATTTTAAAAAAAGGGGGTTTTTAAAAAAAAAACCTTGGGTTTTTTTCCCCAAAAATTTTTTTTTTTTAATTCCCGGGGGAAAAAAAAAACCCCCCCCCCGGGGGGGCCCAAAAAGGGTTTTTGGGGGGTTGGTTTTTGGGGGGGGTTTTGGGAAAAAAAGGGGGAAAAAAAAAAAATTGGGGTTTAAAAAAATTTAAAATTTAAAATTTGTTTTTTTGGGCCCGGGGGGGAAAAAAACCCCCCTTTTTTTTTTTTTTTTTAAAAAAACCCGGGGGGTTTTTTCCCCCTTTTTTTAAAAAAATGTTTTTGGAAAAAATTTTTTTAAAAGGGAAAAAATTTTTTTTTGGGGGAAAAAAAGGGGGGAAAAAAACCCTTTTTTCCCCCAAAATTAAATTTTAAGGGGGGTTTTTTGGGTTTTTTTCCCCCCCCAAAAGGGGGGTTTTTTTTTTTTTTAAAAAATTTTTTTAAAAAATTTTTTTTTTGGGGGGGGGTTTTTTGGGGGGCCCCCCAAAAAAAAAAAAAAGGGGTTTTTTAAAAAAATTTTTTTTCCCCAAATTTGGTTTTTTTGGGGGAAAAACCCCTTTTAAAATTTGGGGGGGAAAAAAAAAAAAAACCCCCAAAAATTTTTTTAAAAAAAAGGGGGAAAAAAAAATTTTTAAAAAAAATTTTTTTTTTAAAAGCCCCCCCCCCAAATTTAATTTTTTAAAAAAAGGGGGCCCGGGGGGGGGGCCCCAAAATTTTCCCTTTTTTTGGGGGGGGGTTTTTTTTTTAAAAAAAATTTTTTGGGGGAAAAAAAAATTTGGGGGGGCCAAAAAAAAAAAAAACTTTTTAAAAAAAAAAAAATTTGGGGGGGCCCCCCCAAAAAACCCTTTGGGGTCCCCCCCCAAAAAACCAAAAATTTTTTTTCCCCTTTTAAACCTTTAAAATTTTTTTAACTTTTAAAAACCCGGGGGTTTTCCCCCAAATTTTTTGGGTTTCCCCCCCCCGGGGGTTTTTAAAGGGGAAAAGGGGGCCCAAGCACTTTTTTTTTTTTTTAAAAAAAAAAGGGGGGAAAAAAAGGGAAAAAAAATTTTAAAAAAAATTTTCCAAAAAACCCCCGGGGGAAAAAATTAAATTAAAAAAAAAAAAGGGGAAAAAAAATCCCTTTTAAAAAAAAACCAAAAGGGGGGGTTTTTAATAAAAAAGGGGGTTTTTGTTTAATTTAAAAATTTTTTTTTTTAAAAACCCCCTTTTTTTTCCCCCAAAAAAAAAAGGGGAAAAAAAAAATTTTTAAAAAAACCAAAAAACCCAAAAAAAAAAAAAATTTTTTCCCCCTTTGGGAATTTCCCCCCCCCCCCGGGCCCCCCCCCCCCCCCGGAAAAGGGAGCTACGAGCAAATAGAAACCTTTCGGAGTATAAAACCGTTACATGGGGAAATTTTAAATGCGAATGTGATGTACCCAAAAAAAACTGCGGTTCCCAGTTTTAATAGGTAAAAAAAGAACCTTGCCCCCCCTGCCACTAATCACACCTCCCCCAAATCAAACTCGTGCTTTTCCGTTTGGGACCAGGGGCCGTTGCATGGGGCCCCCAAAGCATGGGTGGGTTTTTATCCATTGGCAAAGGAAAGGGTTTTTTAATTGAATAGCAGTATCAGAAAACATATCTTGAGGGCGCCCTAAAGCGTCATGGTTTTCATTTTTGGAAAAATACAAACCAAAAAAATTTTAAAACCTAAAAATATACATAAACCCCGTTGGGGATGTGATTTGATTGCTTTGCGATTTTCTAAGGACACGATCTAATAGATCGTTATATCGAAATAGTTTGGGTCATAATCTCTTACCCTAAAAATAGTGAAAAGCGCGGCGCACCAATATTGGGGAAATTTCCCCCAATTTCCCCTTGTGATTTTCGGGGAAAAATGACAGTTGTTTTACCCTAGTCAGGGAGCAAGATTGGTAAGGGGGGATGGAATACATATGGTGAAACTACCCAAAAATGGGTTTTTTGAGCCTAAATAGCCCGGTTAAGAGATAATTGAGCATGCCATGAGGGGTTTTTTTTTGGATTCATAGAGGGCCCTTTTTGGCCCTGGCCCGTAATTTGGGCTTTATGAGCCTTTTAAAAAATTTTAGGGCCTTTCCCAATGCCCCAGTTTTGGGCCTATAAATGTGACCTGCTATCCCAAAAAAAGAATTGCAATAGCTAAATGATGATGAGCAAAATCGTCAGCCAAAAGGGCCCCCAGTTAAATGGATTAATCCTCCACGGAAAAATAAGGAAATTCCGCATATTTTGACCAAATTTAAGGTGAAAAATGGGGTTTTTCTCCCCCCCGGGAAAACTGGGATAAAGTTGAGCCCAAAAAATCCCGATTCAAAATTAAAAATTTCATGAGGAAGTGGGGGTCTCTTTAGGATCTCTCCAGCGGTTTTTGAAATTGGTTTAAAGGCAAAAAAATAATGTACTTTTATGTTTTTGCCCAAGAAAGAGACCCAAGTCCCAGTAACCCGCTAAATGGTGATTTCAACATAGATTCTACATCTTGGAACCGGCCCCCAATTTTTGGGGCCGCTTTGTGTTTAAAGGGAAACCAACCCGGGAAAAAGCATTTAAAGGCCCGCAAAGAATAATGCACCAATTTGGGGGAAATTGAGTTGTAATTTTTCCCTTTTTCCCGATGCCGCCCAAAAATGAAAAAAAACCAGAGGTTATTTGTATTCCTCGGAAACCCCCCCCCAAAATGCCCTTTTAAAATTTTTTTTGGCCCCCCTATTGGCCAAACCACCTGGGCACTGCTTATTTTGAGTAGGGTTTACTTAGCCATGCTTCATAATTGGAAAAAAAAAAAGAGCACCCTGGGGGAAATACATACCCCTCAGCCAAAAAAAAGATAATGGAAAGTTGGCCCAAATGTGCAAATAAATACTTTTGAGAAAACTCCTCCAAAACAACCTATTTTGACTATCGAAATTTTGAGCATCCCGCATGTAGGTTCCAAAATTTCCCAAATGGTAGTATGGGGGCCCTTTTGCTATTTTTCTTGAGAAATGGGCCCCGGGTTTTGGCCCCCCCCTCAAAAGAAGTTTTTATGGGATCCCTATTTCCAAAAAAATTTTTACTTCTGGTTCCCCGGGGGAACGAAAAAATCATTGAGGGGCCTCCTCTTTCCCGGGCAAAAACATACAAAGAAATCGGGCCCAAAAGTCAAATAATTTGTAACCCCATTTAGAGATGTTCGAATTGTTTTTTTCTTCTATCTCCCAAACCCATTTTTTTTTAGTTTTTCACAAAAGGGAATTATGATTTTGGAAGTCGATCCCGGGGGGCAAATGTTCGGATCTATTTTTGGGCATAAACCCTGAGGGGCTCAACGGACCTTTTTTTTTTTTTTTTTAAACTTAAAAAAAACCTTTTTGGGGGCTTTCAAAAAAACCCTTTTTTTGTTCAAAGTATTTCTTTGTCTGTTTTTTTTAATTTCTCAATTGAAGTTCCTAGGGTGTGGTTTTCTTCCATTCCAGGGAACATATTCAAATTTTTGCGGTATTCAAAATTTTAGAGCAAATCTTACAATAAAAAAATTTTTCCCGTATTCTTTTATTCATTCGAAAGTTAGTTTTAATAGCAGAAAAGATATTCGATTTCCTATCTGGTATCCTTTCTACCCCCAAAAAAAATAACCCGACAAAAGGGGGAAAAAGGGTCTTAGAAAAGGGGGTATTAAAGAAATTTTTTTATTGGTTTTTCCCAAATAAATGCTTCGTTTTTTTGGGTGATGAAGCCAAAAAAAAAACAATTAAAATTAAATTTTTTATAGAGAAAAATGAAAAAAAAAAAAAAGTGTTTTTAATCGAAAAAGCCTCGTGATCTTCAACCAATTCTGAGCCCCAATTTTAAATTTCCAAAGGGGTAATCGCTATAGGGTTGTTTCCAATTTCTTTAGCGGCTTGGTCAACAAACCTCCCGCAATTTCAGAATCTCCCTGTGAATGGCCTGTTCCCCCGGTCGGAATAGGTGAGTCAATTTTCCCTTTCCCCTTTGAAACCCCTAATTTGGGGTTTCCCATTAAAAAGGCTTTAGCATTTTAATTCTTTTGGGTCCTTTTTTTTAATTTTACCTATCTAAATGAATGGGGATTTTTTCATATTGTATCCCCCCTTTTTTTTGGGTTAACCAAAAAAAAATCTTTTCCCTGAGTTTTAAAAATTAAATTTTTTTAATAATCCGTTTTTTTTTTTTGTTTTATCTTTTTTTCCCCCCCTTCCGAAAAAGCATAATTTTATTTCCCCTTTTCGTTAGAAATTTTTTTGAAAGGGGAACTATCTCGCTTTAATTGAGGAAAAATTTTTTTAAATTTTTTAAAAAGACTTTTCTTCAAAAATTTAAAAAAAAGACTTACTATCTTTGGGATCTGATGCCACCGTTTCTCAATACCTTTTGGGGATTTGGGCTTTATTACATAAGTTTAATTCCTTTAAATTTTCTCTTATCTCTAAACATAAAAAATAAGCAAATTCTTTTTGGGTTTGGGGTAAAACCTCACTAATGGATCTTTACGGTGTTTTTTCTCTATCAAATTTAAATTTTTTATCCATAGGGAAATTAAGTATCTAGGCATATTTTATTTCTTATGTTTCAAAATTTTATGATATGAAATTCCTTTTTTTTTTGCTACAGCTGATAAAATTTGTTTTTTTTTTGGGCGATGTAATGTAGGAAAAACCTTTTTTTTTCTAGGAAATTTTTTTTTTATTAAATTTTCTAGCGGATTTGTTTTTTTCTTTTTGGGTTTTTTTTCTTAGTGGAGATAGTCGACGTTTTTGACAGATCAAAAGATATTTTAAAACTTGGGGTAAGAATGGGTTTGTTTTTTAGTGCCCGAAAAAAATATTCCAAAGCTTTTTTTTATGGTTTTCCCTTACTTGTGTGGATTAAAAGGGCCTATGTTATAGAGGATATAGCTTCGATCATAAGGATCCCAATTTTTTTTAGTTTGTTTGCTTCATATTAAATTTGTAAAGTTTCCGCATAATTTTTCCCTTTGGATTGAGCCGACATTCGTTTAAAGGTCGTCTTTGGGTTCAAAAAAAAACTCCGTTCAGAACCGTACGTGAGATTTTTTACCCCATACGGCTCCCCCTTATGGGGCCTAATGAGAATTAAAACATGGAATAAAAAAAAAAAAGAAATATTCTCGTTTTAACTGAAACGGGGGGGTAGTGTTTTTTCAAGAAATTTTTAAACCAAAACCCCCCCCGGAAAAGATCTTTTTTTTTTCCACAAAAAAATTGATTTGATATAGAAAAAAAAAAATGGTTAAATTCAAAATTTCTTTTTTCCCCCCGCCCTTTTAAATTTTCCGGAATTCGTCACTTCAACAGTTTTTCGATGGTTCTTTGGGTATCCAAAATTTCGAACGAGTTTGGATGTTTTTTTGGCCCCAAACCCTTCTTTTTAAGTCCGTTTTCAATTCAATAAAGGGAAAAGGGGGTAATTTATAACAAAGTTTTTGTGTTGTTGATTTTTTAGCGTAGTGCTTTCTTCCCCTTTTGCCACCCCTTGTTTTCTAAGGGGTAGGGTTTACCTCCACCTCATAGGGTAACCTTTCGTCAATACTAGATCGACAATTAAAGCAAAATTTAGGGCTGCATTAATCGGGGATACACGGCCCGAAGGGGTTGTTTCTTTTTTTTTTTTGACAAACTTTTTACCCTTTAAAAAGCAAAAGATTTTTTTATTTTAATAAAATTTTTTTCTTTCTATTCCCCAAAAACATGTGTTTTCTTCTAAGACCCGGAAAACAGTAAATAAAATCGGAAAAAAAAAAAGATAAGGGAAATTTAAAAAAAAAAAAAAATCAAATCCACCCCTTTGTAATAGGTAAAAGCCCCTTTTTCGGGCCCGGGAAATTGTCGGAAAATTTGGTTTGTTTAAAAAGATATTGGCTTTCAATCGAAAAGGTCCTTTTCAATAAAATTTTCCCTTTATCCTTTGTCAGGCTTGATTGTAATTCATTTTATTTAAATTTTTTTCTTTTCCTCTCGTGAGAAAAAAAATTCCCCCCCAAAAAAGGAATTTCCCCAGACGAAATAAAATAAAAACAGGGCTCATTAAAAAAAAAAAGATTATTTTTATCCACCGGGGTTTAAGGGAAATTGATTTGATGAAAAGATTTTTTTTTTATAATTTGTTTTCTATTTTTTTAGTTTTAGATTTCGAAATTTTAAATTTTTTTTTGCAGAAAATATCTAAGAAACGAGTATGAAATGACTCGCCCATTCACTCGGGTTTTTGGGGGCATAATCTTTTATGTAAGGGGGAGATGGCCCAGTGGGGTTTAAGGGCGAGCATTTTGGAAATGCATGTAGGGTTTTGTTTTACCGGGGTTCGAAACCCCTCTCTTTCCGTACCTACAACTAATTTTTCCAATGTTAATGACCCCCTTTATCAAAACAAATAACAAAAGCATATCCCTTTTTTTCGAAAAGTTAGAATTTCTTTGTTTTGATTCGCTATTCTATTTCCCTTTACATACTCGTAATTTGACCCGGGAAATCGGCCCCTTCAAGGGATGAAAATTTTCCCTTTTGTCTATGGTAAATGAATGGGGGGAAAAATCCCCGGATAATCCTTTTTCCCTTAACCCTTTTTTCCTTTTTTACCGGGGTCAAAATTTTCCGAACCCTTCTTATTTTATTTATTTTTAATAGGTTTAAATTAAGTCTGACGAGAATTTAAATTTTTACGCTAGCCAAAACATTTATTTTCAAAACCCATCCATTTTTCTATCGATTATTTGATTGACTACTCCTTTAGATTGGAATGGAAAGAAGAGTCAAATGTTTTGGCACTTCCCCATGGGGAAAATAGGAATCAAGATAATTTTTAATCATTTTTTTTTTTTTTTTTAGATTTTTTATCATCCCTCGCCGTAATAATATCTCTGGTTTGCAGCGATATTTTGGGATATTTACCTACGCATTAATAAAAAATGTCTAAAGGTTTAAAAAAATTGGCGGGTTTTAGGAAAAAGTCGAAGCCATACCCCAAACGGAAAAAAGGTTTTTATCCCAAAAGGCCCTTTTAAGAAAGGTAGTAAAAAATGACCTGTTGACCCCTTTGGGTTTTTTCCGCGATACGAAAAGTATTTTAGTAATTGTTTGTTCTGTAAGGCCATAATGAAAAAGCCCCAAATTTTTTTTTTTCTTCCCAAACGGGAAAACGATATTGAGGTTTTTTCCCCGGGGCGTGATTGGTTTTTTAAGATCGCTTCCCCTTCAGGCCCCCTTTTTTTTGTTAGTCCTGGTAAAGCCCCCCCCAGGGCCCTATTTTTTTGAAAAGAGGAACCCCGGTTTTAAAGTGAAAATAAAGATCCCTTTTTTTTTTGAAATTTAATTTTCCCAAAATAAAACGAAATTAAAAGATAAAAAAAAAAAACGAAATTCCGATGAAGTGAAGTTGTATGAAAATATTGTAAATTCCAAAGGAAAGAATTTAAAGGGGTTTAATTGGATCAATCAATTTCCGGATCTTTTTTTTTTTTTTTTTTTGCTTTTTATTTTTAAAATTTTAAAAAAAAGAGAATTTCAAAAAAGAGTCGGGATAATTTATTTGTTTTTGCAGAAATATATTTTAACTTTCCCCCCTTTTTTTTCCGAATTGAAATAGGACATAATAGATTTTAAATCGGTTTACCTTTTGGGAAACGGGGGGGAAAAAGACTTTTCAATGTTCTTTGGGTTTCAAAATCAATATCCCCCCATGTCCCAAAAATCAAAAAAAATAGAAAAAGCGGTATCGGAATGAAAACCCATGACCCTTTGCATTAACCCAAAAGCGATGCTTAACCCCTGAGCTAAGCGGGCTGAAATAGCATTGTACATGCATTGGAATTTTTTAAAAAATTTCCGGGGAAACTTTTTTTTAAATTTAAACTTAGAATCTTTAATTTAAAAGGTATTATAATAAAAAGCTATAATAATAAATATGGATTTCTATGAATTGAATATAGGGAAAAATCGAATTTCAAATAAAAATTTAATCAAAAAGTTTTTTTTTATTCTTTAAAAAAGAAAATCAAGCAAAACAAACTATTAATTTAGTGTTTTCTAATTATAGGTGGTAACCCCTTTTGATTATTTATAAAATTTTTCTGTTTTTCAAAAAATTAAAATTTTTAAACTTTATTTGTAATTTTTTTCTTTTTTTTTTTTTATCTTTTTGCTTCTATTTTAAAATTTCTGTTCGAAATGACAAAAAGGGAAAGTCTCATTCGTATGATCGGATTTCGTTTATTGTAAATTTTATTTTCATTTCATTTTGATTCTTTCCTTTCCTTATTAGGGGTGGGCTTTCTTTTTAAAGATAATTAAAAAAAAAAAATCGAAATTTTTATGAATTCTAATTATAGAACCAAATTTTAAGTTTCTAGAATTATAGAATTAAAATTCGACTTGATTTGGAAAATTTATATTCCCTTTTAATTTTCTAAAATTTGAAATTTTGTTCGTTATAAATTAAATTTAGTTAGGTGATAGAAAAATAAAATTTTGGAATAAAATATTTTAAAAAAAAAAAAAAGATTAGTGATAAAATGAAAAGAAAGCTTGAGTTAGTAAAAAAAAGTCAAAAAAATGT
The DNA here is from genome assembly GCA_024138005.1 of Lumnitzera racemosa. Taxonomy (NCBI): domain Eukaryota; kingdom Viridiplantae; phylum Streptophyta; class Magnoliopsida; order Myrtales; family Combretaceae; genus Lumnitzera; species Lumnitzera racemosa. The sequence continues at coordinate 20,603 of JAMXBC010000051.1, forward strand.
TATTTTAAATTTAAAAATGGGAATGAAAAAAAAAAAAAAAAAAATCGGGCCCTTTTTTTGGGATTCAAAATTTTATAAGAAAAAAGAGGAGTTCGAGAAAGGGATATATATGTTATGTGGTATTTGATCCTATCCTTTTTATTGAAATTTCGGTACAGAATGCTAGAAACATTTTGGTTCCCGTTTTGGAAACCAAAATGGTTCTCGGATTTCTATTGTTTTATAGAAATCCAATCGGGTATTTTAATGGGGTTAAAAAAATTGAAATTTAAAAAAAATTTAGCATTAAAAAGAAAAAGTGGGGGGAAAGGCGAAATCGGTGACGTCCCGGGCTTAATTTGGGTTGAGCCTTGGTTTGGAAACCTACTAAGTGACAACTTTCAAATTTCAGAGAAACCTGGGGAAATTTAAAAAAATTTGGGGAAAACCTGAGCCAAAATCCTTTTTTTTAGGAAAACCAACAAAAAAAACAAAAATTCAATAAGCAAGAAAAAAATTTTTAAAAACAAGAAATTTAAAAAAGGGAAAAAAATTGGTGCGAGACCCCAATGGAAGCTTTTTCAACAAAGGGGGTTGAGATTTTTGCTTTGGTAAAGGAAATTTTTTTCTCGAAACTCCAGAAAGGGAAAAAAATGAAGGTTAAAAATTTAAAACCCTTTTATAATACGTATTGAAAATATCTAAATGATTAAGGGGACCCCGAATCTCATATTTTTTTTTTTTTATGAAAAGGAAAAAGATGTTTAATTTAAATTTGAAGTGGAAAAAAAAAAAACGAATAGTTTTTGATTTAATATTTACTCCATGGTCGGAAATCTTTTGGAAAAAGGGATTAATGGACAGAATAAAGATAGAGTTTTCCCCTTTACATGTTTAAATTTTTTTACAACAACGAAAAATTTTTAGTAAGAGGAAAAAAACCTTTCGCTTTTGGAAATCGTGAGGGGTTTAAGTTCCCCCTATCCCCCCCAAAATAAAGTTTTTCTCCTTATTCTTTTATCCTATTCTTTTTTTTTTTTAGCGGTTTAAAAATTTGTTATGTTTTTACAAAGGTATCAAAATTGGGGTATTTTTTTTTCTAGTAACACAAATTGTCGTGGAAATTTTATATTCTTGTTATAGGAAAAACCCCGTACAAAGAAAAATTTTTTTCATTTTAGCCCAAAAAATCCCCATTTACAATCAATTTTTAGCATTATCATATTAAAAATTTTGAAAAATCAAAGAAATTTTTGGGGGGTTGGAAAAAGACTTTTTAATTTCCCTTTTCCCTCTTTTTAAATTTTAATAGAACCAACATTTTGGTTTTTAAAAGGGGGTTTAAAGCGTAAATAAAGGGGGGGGATAGCTCAGTGGTAGAGCAGAGGACCCGAAAAACCTGTGGCCCAGTTCCCAAAACTGGGTTCCCGGCACATGATTTTAAATTTATCTATTTATACAAATTAATTAAAATGAAACCAAATTATTAATTGTATGGTCATTTTTTATATTATCCATTAGGTATTGGAAAGATATTTCTTTATTTTTTCGCTGAAAAAAAATTATTTCCAAAAATTATAGAAAATGAAAGAGTAGAACAAAAATTTTGAAAGAGTATATTTTATCCCAAAAAAATAAAATTTTTGATTTTCTCCTTTTTATTTGTTTATACGGGGTCTCTTCTCGTTCAAAAAAAAAATGTTAATATTTCATAAATGTTTCAAAAAAAAATTTAAATTTAAAGGTTTTTATTAGCTGGTTGTTTTTTTTGGTTGAAAAAAACCCAACAAAGGTCTCGTTCAAGAAGTTAAAAGGATGGGAAAAAAAAAAGTTGATCTTTTGTTTGAGTCAAAAAAGGGAAACCGATCTCCCTTTTTTTTTCTTTTGGGATTTTCTTTTTTTATTTTTTATTTATTCATTCTTTTTCCCACATGACCCTTAGAAAGTGTATAAGATAGTGGCGGGGACAAAGTTCCAAAAAATTTCGGGAAATTTTTTTAAAATTATTTTAAAATTTGCTTTGTCTTAGCCCCCTCCAAAAAAAAAAAAATAAATAAGTATTCTATTCCAAAAAATTTTAGAATTCAATGAATCTCTTAAATTTTATTGTTTTTGTTTTTTTTTATTTAGCACATCCCTAAATCGACCGGGAAATTCAAAATTTTTCTTATCTGTTTGATTTTGAAGAGAAATACAAAAACTTTTTGAAAATTGGAGTTTAAAAAAAGGAGATTTGTTTCCCCCTTTTTTTATTCAATGGCATCTTGGATTTTCCCAAAAAAATTTTTGGGAATATAATCCTTTTTCGTAAAGGCCCTCCCATCCAACTTTCAGGCATTAAGGGAAAAGTTTCAGTCGTGGATGATTTAAACATAAAAGATTCCCAACATATCATAAGATTCCCCGTTCTTGAAAATCCGCCCCTTTTTTTTAAAAGAAAAAAAACGGGGAAATTTGAAAGGGTTTCCCTTGGGGCAAAACTTTTTGTTTCCTCTTCCCGGGTTTACTACACCAAAAAGGGATTCTCGTAAGTGATTTCCACTAGCTAACAATTCCGGGCCCGGTTTCTTTTACATCTTTAAACAAAATTTGGGAAAAGCAAAATAAATTTTAACCATATAAATTTAAAAAAGACAAAACAATGGGAAAGCCAACCTCGGGGGTTTTTTTGTAAAGTCTTATTCCTTTGGTTTAAACGGAAACCCCCGATCTTGAATAGCCCCTGCTTGGGCTGCCAAACAACAAACCCACCCCGCTTTTTTTTAAACTCTCCCGGGATTTTTTTGGGATTATTAAGTAGTTCACATTTACTTTATGATGGGTATTTTGATGTGTTTGTGTTTTTATCAAGGGAAACCCGCCCAATTCCCCTAATTCTGGGGGATATGAATTTTTTATTTGAAAAAAGTTTCCTAAACAAATTTTGAAGTTTGAAGGGAGATGGGTTGATTTTTAGGGTAAAAGCTTGGTCATTAAATTTTCCAATTTAGTTTCTACGGGCCAACAGAAACTTGTGGTTGGTTGTAAAAAAACCATTTTGGCCCTTTAGACCTAATTTGATCTTCTTTGATTTTTTCTAGCTTTTTTTTTTACGAAGTTTTGTTTTTTAGCATTATAACTGCCTTTTGGTTTAGGCGGACAGCCCCGGAAATAGGACATCTACGGAATTAGTTATCCACTCCCCAAAAGTACTAAAGAATTTGGTTTTAAAAATCCCCCCCTTTTAATTTTACACGCCCCCTAGCAATAAAAAATATTTTGGGTTTAGGCAAAATTTTTTTTTTAATTCTCCCTAAAGAAGGAGCCATTTTCATTGTTTTCTGTGCCCGGGTGTTTTAAAAATTTGGGGCCGCCTGTCTTTGGAAAAGATCTTTGGTAAACCCGTCCATAAGATCAAAGTCGAATCGTGAGCCCCATTAAAGAAAAAAATTCAATGAAAGCAAAAAAATGGTGCCATAAAAAAAGGGCCCCTAGATAGGAAAAGCCTTTACCAATTTGAAAGTTTATTTTTAAAGTAGTTGAAAAAACTGAATTTTGGGTTGTTCGAGCAAATAAAGGGGAAAAACTATGGAATTTTATAACTGTTCACCGTTTTTTTACTTTTTTAATTTTTTTTTTGGCTGAATTTTTCAGGAACTAAGGGCCCTCCAATTTTCCTTTTCCCCCATGGAAAAAACTAAAAACCCCAAATTTGGGGTAAGCACGAAAATCCCAAAACTTCTAGAAAAAGGATACCCCAATACATCAAAACTCTTTTCCCCAAAGGGGTAAAGAAAAATTTTTTTCAACATCCCAAAAACACAAAAACTTTGCGCAAACCTATAATAAGGATTTGAAATTGTAAAACCCGCATCGCCATGGTTCTATACCGGGGTTTATAACTTTAAAATTTCTTGGTCCTTTGGGTAATCGGGGCCCAAAACTCCGGAAATTAGAAATGCCAAAATAGGAATAACCTTGGGTAATTTTTAGAAAGGGCCCAAAAATATCATATTCGTAAAAGGGAGAAACTAGACAAAACTTTCCCATCAGTGTGAAAAAAAAAAATATATACCCGATTAGCGATTCAAAGTCGATTCAATTGGGAAATTTAAATTTTCAAGGGGATCCACAACTAGAAAAAGGGTTTGTCAAAATTTAAAATTTTTTCGAGCCATTAGTTTCGTTTGTTGGGTGTGGGAAAATCTCGGTTTTAAGATTCATCAATTGTTAAAACCCCATTTCTATTCAACTTACTTCTATTTTTTTAACTTTTTAGCTTCTATTTTTTTTGATAGAAATAGAGTCGTTATAAATATATACTGTCTTATAGATTTAGAAAACAAAATAAAACCTTTCTCCTTTCACTTTCCTTTTTCTAAAAAAAAAGGAATTCAAAGAATTTTTTTTATTTTTTTTTTAATTTGAAAAAATTTGAAAGGAAATCCCCCTTTATTTTGGGTTTTCCATATTTCTTGCCATTTATTCTTATATTTATTCATTTATTATATTAGCTTTAATATTCTATATTCGTTTTAAAAATTTTTTAAAATTCGATTTAATCTAATAGGAAAACCTATTATTTTAGATTTTTTTTCTGTTTATTTACTAGAATCCCCCAAAATCAAAAGGAAAAAATGGGCTTTTTTTTTGTCTCTTTTTTTTTAGTTATTTAGAATGGTAAGGGAGTAAAATGCGGGAACCTTTGCTATTTTAAATTTTGGGTCATTGGGTTGAAATACGGAAAAACTTGGTTTTTTTTTTTTCTTTGCTAAACTTTAAATTTAAAATATCCCTTTGAACTCGAAAAAAAAACCCCATTTTGGCCCAATTTTTTTATAAATTTTAAAAATTTTGCAAAAGGGCTTCCTTTTTTAAACTCAAACTTTTGGTTGTCTACAAATCAAAATAAAAATAAGGCACTGCCCCAATTTATGTGACTTACTATTTGATTTTGATTAAGGGAAATTAAGATTGGGTTAGGTTGGATCTTTAACCGCTTCATGTATAATTTTTACCCAAAAATGATCTAGCCCGAATTTTGGGTTTGGTTTTACTTTAAAAAAAGAATATTACTAATTTTTTTTGTTTGATTGTGAACCCGTTAAAAAAAAAAAATTCATTATGGAAAAAATGAAATTTGCCTACGAGTAATAAAGAAAAAGGGGTTTCTTTTTGGGTGAAATTGATAAAAAAAAAACAAATTTTGGGTTTGTCCCAATGGGTTTTTTTTTTTGGGGTTTTTTTTTTGGGTTTGGGGGCGACCCCCCCGGGGGGGGGGACTTTTTTGGGGAAAATTTTTTTTAATAAATAAAAGTCCCCGTAAGCGCCATTTCCCCAAAAAAAAAAGGGAATTTTTTAAAATTTTGGGTATTTTCTTTTAAATTTTTTATCTAAAAAAGTTAAAATTTATTTCGAATTTAATTTTTTAAAAATTTTTTTTAAATATTTCAAAATTTTTAAATTTTTAAATTTAAAAATTTTAAATTTTGTTTTCAAATTTTAAAATTTTATTTCAAAATTTTTATTTTTTTTTAAAAATTTTTTTTATTATTTGGGGGGGTTTTGGACTGGGAACCCCAAAACCTTTGGGGGAAAACTTTTTAAATTGATTTTTTTTAAAAAGGGTTTAAAACGTTTAAAAGGGGCCCAACATGCCTTTTTTTTTGAAAATTTGGGGTCTTTAAATTAGTGAAAAAAAAAAATTTTAAAGTTTGTCTCCCCTTTTTTTTTTTTTCCCAAAAAAAAAAAAGAGATGGCCCATTGCCTGATTCTTTTTTTTTTTTTCGTTTTCCGGAAAAACCCCCAAAATGTTTAAAAAAAAAGGGTTATCTTGACTAGGTCGCTTCTTCCCGAGTAACGTTTTTTTAAAAAAAGGGCTCTTTCCCTCGCCCCCCAAAAAAACCCAAAATATGAAACTTTTTTACCCCCCTTAAAAATTTTTTGGGCAAAAAAAAAGAATTTTTTGGATCCTTTTAAATTCTTTAAATGTCTAGCATTAAAAAGGGGCTGGGTATTCACCTTTTAAATTTTTTAAAAATACAAGCAGGGGATCTATTTGAAGCTTAAACGGGCACCCGAATCGGAACTCGAGAACCTTTATCAGATTCAGGTATTGTTCTTTTGTTTTGTTCCCTAAACATTATGGAATAAGACCAACGATTTTTCAATAAGAAAAATCTTTTGATTACATGTGTGATGAAAATCCTCTGAATAACATTGGCGCACGTGTATAACGAGGTGCTCTACAAGGCCTGAGCTTATAACCCTTGTGTTTGTTATACAATATCATATATGTAGATAATTTCTTGGCAAGATAATAGAACATGAATTCAACATAAATCTCTTTGATTGGTATTGATTAGAAGGGAACTATTGGATTTATAATCCGGATGAGTTCCTCTTGTATTCTTTGTGATGATAAATGACCTACTTAACTCATGTTGTCTAGAGTATTGCTTTCCATACGGCGGGAAGTCATTGGTTCAAATCCAATAGAGGTTGAAACTTATTAGATACAGTAAGTCATGGTATCGTAATAAGTCTTTCTGACCCCTTCTTTTATTGGATTTTCCATCTCAAAATTGAATATGTTTTCATTGCATCAGAATACACTTGCTTTTTTTTTTTATTGTATTCGATCGGAAGAAAAAAAGGTGAGTAGAAACCGAACCTTGTTTATACAGAAGTTCTTTGATTATTCGTACGCACCCCACCAATTAATTTGTTATGGAATCGGGAATGAGAGCTTCGACTCGTGTCCTAGCCTCGTCTGAACCAGTAGATTTGCTCTCAAAATTGGTGTTTCTTTTCCTTCAGCTTTTTAAGATAGTTCGCCTAGGGCAAGAGTTTCCTGGTTCTTGTGGGATCGATGTCACTACCTTTCCGATGCTGGGGTAATATGGATATATATTCGTTTTGGTTGTTAGTTAACTAAATATTATATATTATAGTGTCTTTTATGTTATATATATCTTATTATTTTGTATTAAAGATTTTATTGTTATATTTTTTATATTTTTTTATTTGGTTAGATAAATATTTTTTTTTATATTTTTCTAGATAGTTAGTTTTACTTTACTTCTTTTTAAGTTTTTGGAAATTTAAAAAAGATCTAAAAACAACATATTTATGATAAATCTCATCTGAAATTTAGTTTACATAATTAAAAAAAAATAAAAAAAAAACACAAAACAAATTTGGAACATAACTAATAAGAACGTAAAAAACAAACGAAAAAAAAAAATAACTTGGAAATCAAATAATCAAAAAGACCAAAAAATTTTTAACTGACGATTAAACAAATCAACAAAAATACATTAAAAAAAAATAAATAAAAAAAAAAATATCTATATTAATAACAAAATAACCAACCAAAAAAAAAAAGTCAAGAAATTCATATATAATACCAGTAATTAAAAATAAAAAACTAAATAAATCCAACCACATCAAAAAAATATAATAACAAATAAAAAATAAACAAAAAAAGAGAATCATAAAAAATAAAAATAGTAAAACAAAAAAATAAATGCAAAACCAAAGAACCTAACAACAAAAAAATAAAAAAAAACACTTAAAACAAATAGAAAAATACAACTAAAATAAACTAACACTAACAAATAACTAAAAAGTCGACAAACGACACCACACAACAAAAAGAAAAAAAAAATTTAACATAAAAAAGATAATAATCAAAATATAAGTTGATTAAAAAATTAAATAAAATTAACAAAATAAAATACAAAAAAAAAAAAAAATAAAAAAAAAAAATAAAAAAAAAAAAAAAAAAAAAAAAAAATACAAAAAAAAAACAAAAAAATAAAATAAAAAACAAAAAAAAAAAAAAATAAAACCCAAAAACAATAAAATTATAAAAAAAAAATTATAAAATAAATAATATATATAAAAAATTAAAAATTTAAAAAAAAAAAAAATAAAAAAAAAAAAAAAATAAAAAATTAAAAAAAAAATAAAAAAAAAAAAAAAAAAAAAAAAAAAATTTTAACAATAAAATAAAAAAAAAAAATCAAAATAAATAAAAATATAAAAAAATAAATAAAATAAAAAAACTTTAAAAAAAATACAATTTAAAAAAAAAAAATTAATTAAAAATAATAAAAAAAAAAAAAATAAAAAAAAAAATAAAAATTAACAAATAAATATATTAAAAAATTGATAAAATTTTAAAAAAAATAAAAAAATAAATAAAAAAAAACCAAATAAAAAAAAAAAAAAAAACTAAATAATATTTTTAAAATAAATAATAAAAAAAAAAAAAAAATAATTAAATAAATAAATAATAAAAAAAAAAAAAAAAAAAAATAAAAAAAAAAAAAAACAAATATAATTTAAAAAAAAAAAATAAAAAAAAAAAAAAAAAAAAATAAAAAATTAAATAAAACAAATAAAATAAAAAAATTTAAAAAAAATTTAAAAAAAAATAAAAAAAAAAAAAAAAAAAAAAAAAAAAATAAAAAAAAAAAAAAAAAATAAAAAAAAAACAATTTTTAAAGAAAAAAAAAAAAAACAAATTTTTAAAAAAAAAAAAAAAAAAAAAAAAAAAAAAAAAAAAAAAAATTAAAAAAAAAAAAAAAAAAAAAAAAAAACTATAATGTCCTGAAGCTTTCTTTGTAACGTTGTAAAAGGTTTGCTTTAACCTTTGCGCAGTTTCATAAATGTTCTCAACCAAACGATTCGAGGTGGGAGCCTAGTTGACGTTGAATCTAAAGATCGACTGCTGGATAGTACCTTTAGCAGCTAATCCTCTTGTTTAGTACGGTCGTCGCGCTAAATTGGCAAATTCGTCGCAGGCCAGGATCGGTCAAATCGTCTGCAGGTACATAAATGCTTGAATAGAAGTTAGGATCCCTCTATAGTAGAAGTATCCTTACTTGTAAAGATCCCATTACGGTACTAAGGGTGGGTTGATAACCCCACAGCGGAGGCATTTACAATAAGGCGGTACTTCAGATCCTGCTTGGACGAAACCGGAAAGATATTGTCGATAAATAGAATTAAGTCTTGTTCATTAACCATCTCGGAAATATTCTGCCCTAGTTAGGGCAGTCAAACCAACTCTCATACGAGCTCGGGAGGATCATTCATCTGACCGTAGCTAGAGCTACTTTGATTTGAATATTTTGTTCATTAATTATACTCGGATTTTCCTTCATTTTCCATGTAAGGTCATTTCCTTCACGAGTACGTTCACCTACTCCGCCAAAATACGGATAGCCACCATGAGCTTAGCAATGTTGTGATCATTCCATAATAAGTTACTGTTTACCACTCAGCCCCCCCGAATAGTCCTATTTTTCCGCCACGGCGAAGTAAGGGTAAAAGATTACTACTTTAATTCCTGTTTCAAAAATAGATAATTTAGGTATCTAAAAGTATAAAGGCGGGGGGTGCGCTAGATCTATGAATCGGAGATGTTGTTTGTACAAGTTCCTCGGCGCTGAGGACCATCCACGAAGTGCGGGGGATTTCGTGTCCAATTTCTGATTGGTGTCTTGTGTTTCTAATAAATTGGTTACTAGTAGGCATGAGAAATTGTATACATACTGAATAGGCTGGTTTAGATCAATCCTAACCGAACTGATTATGACTTACTTTGTATTTAATAATAAATGAATAAAATAATATGAACCCGATAACTACGAAGATAAAATCTCAAGTTGCGTATTTGCATATGATCGCAGCTATTTTTCTTCATCGTTACAAGATAAACATTCCTGAGCTTGGGCTTCTGTTGTTGACATTACAAACATCCCATTCCCTATCTTCGGATACAAAAAAACCCCTAAGGGTTTGCCGTTCTTTGTACATAAACCATTGTATGGTTTCCGCAGTTTTCAGTAGTTCTTTCTGCTGCTTCCAGGATAAATTCTCCCGTTGTGCCTCATAAAAAGAACTGAGGTTGATGTATCATTACCCTGATGATAGAAAAACAGTTCCTTATCTCGCATGATGAGTGAGGAGAGGAGAATAAAGAATAATAATAAAAAAAACGATAGGAATTGAATGCGGCAACCGTACAGGCATTCCTTTATGCATTGCTATGCTCTACAATGGAATGTTCCTTTTTTCCCTTCCATCGAACGAAAGATAAAAAAAAAAATAGGAGATGATATGGGGTTTATCCGATCGGATCAGCTCAAAAAGCTCCAATACCATCTTCCTTTCAGGCAGTCAAAAATACTATGATGGTCCGATGCTTTATCTATATTTATCTATCTGTGATTCAGCAATCCCAAGTTTCTTTTTTTTTTCTATATATGTATATGGATTTGAAAATTAAAAAAGTTTGTGACGCTGAAAAGGCTCCGAAGATAGATCAAATCGAGGAATACCCTTTATTTTATACTAATTTCATTTCATACTACTCCTTTGATATATAATATAATGTTTGAAAACACAAAATTCTAATCGATTCGAAGTGCCGTGTGCTATTATTACATATTTCATATGGCGAAGGCATATTCTTTTTTTCTAAAAAACTCATTGGGCAAGGTGAGGGGAATGCTAGAGTTTGGTAATCTCTCCTGACCAGGATAACAGATCATTGAAGCAGCTAATCCCCATGATTTTGTATGCACATCGGGTTTGCACAAAATGATATTATCATAAATAGCTACTCCGGGTAATTACCATCCCTCAGGAGAGTTTATAAATAACTACGATCCTTGTTTATTCATTCTCTATCCTGGAGATATACCTAAGACCAATAAGTTGTTTGAGATTTTCCTCTCTTTTTTTTTTCTGCTATCAACCTCTTGGCCTACAAAAAAGTATCTTTCTCGATAAAGTCGGTTGCTGAGGGGATAAAATTTGTATCCCTAACGCGGCCGTACATGCACCTTTTGATGCATACGGGTTCACCAAAATGCGAAAAAAAAAGAATCACTGTTATAGATTTCATACCCTTTCTTTTTGTCTATTTTCATAGTAGGATCATTTTCCTTTCTATCGAAATTTCGATTTTCGTAAAGACGTGGCTTTTTCTACCATTTTTCGAGAGCGTTTTGTAAATTTTCTTTCTCATTATATCTATAATACAACCCCCCAAACAACAAAAAATCTCCACATCCATACCCCTTCACTCCAACATTACTCCTAGAACTAAATATCAAGAGATCTCCATCCAATCACTCCTGTTTCATATTCATGTTCTTCTTTTGGAAAATAACTACAAAACTTTAAATATCTACACCTTCTGTAAAATACCCCTAATCCTAAATACAAATCAAACTTCCAACACCCACACTCAACTCTAAAACAGATAAACCACAACCTAACAAAATCCCCCATATAACAAACCACAACAAACATCAATAAACCCCCTGTATCTCAAAAACATAAACCACACAAAACTGTCACTAATAAAAAAACTTTCAACATCACACTACTAATACATACAACTTCACACCATCTCAACCCAACCACTCAACCCATTTAAAATAACCTTATACTAACCAACCCAAAAAAATTACCAACCTCCACACTATCAATATTCCACTATCACCACTACGCCACAGTATACACCCCCCACAGAATGATTATTATCCCTTACTACGTCTCCTTCAACTACGTAACAAACTTACTAAAAACGAACGACAAAGTATAAACCATTTAACCGAACTTAAGATTCCCTTTGTCCTTCCGTGTATTTATCAGACTGCTTCCCTCCCCCCCCCAGTAGTTATTAATTTATCCACCTTATGTTCGGGCACTCGTCACAATCACGAGACTGAACTCTGTACCAATATCAGTGAACACCCACCGCCGCCACCTATATATAACCCCCCCTCCTCGGCTCTTCTCCTCTCGCTTTCGTCAACCTGCGCTCCCCTAGTTTGTGGAAACACAATCTTGCACTAAAACATGCACCATCTCTGAGGTGACCCAACTCGTCCAGAATGAAGCTATTACATCTTCCCACCCTGTGATTGTCGCATGTGTGTAGAGAGAGTGAGTATGGTTTATTGTCTTAATATATTTTCTTTTATTAGATTTTATCCATAGTTGGGAAATATTCTTACGAATAGTTCTTTTGTATAATTAACAAATATGTATGGATTCGTTCATAGAAAATGGGATCAACCCCCATTGCGTATTGGTACTTATCGGATATAGAATAGATCTGCTTCTCTTTATTCCTACGAACCGAATTGTTCCATTTTGACTTTACTAAAAAACACAATAGACAAATATTAATCCTTTATCTGAGATAGCCCACGGAAGGGGGAAGTCCACAGCATAGTTTTTTCCAATGCAATAAAGTTACATAGTGTCTATTATTCGTTGATAAAGAGGTATTTACATGGGTTTACCTTGGTATCATGTTCATACCGTCGTATTGAATGATCCCGGTCGTTTGCTTTCTGTCCATATAATGCATACAGCTTTAGTTGCTGGTTGGGCCGGTTCGATGGCTTTATATGAATTAGCAGTTTTTGATCCCTCTGACCCCGTTCTTGATCCAATGTGGAGACAGGGTATGTTCGTTATACCCTTCATGACTCGTTTAGGAATAACCAATTCCTGGGGCGGTTGGAGTATCACAGGAGGAACCGTAACGAATCCTGGTATTTGGAGTTACGAAGGTGTAGCCGGTGCAAATATTGTGTTTTCTGGCTTGTGCTTCTTAGCAGCTATCTGGCATTGGGTGTATTAGGATTTAGAAATATTTTGTGATGAACGTACAGGAAAACCTTCTTTGGATTTGCCCAAGATCTTTGGAATTCATTTATTTCTTTCAGGAGTGGCTTGTTTTGGTTTTGGAGCATTTCATGTAACAGGATTGTATGGTCCTGGAATATGGGTGTCCGATCCTTATGGACTAACCGGAAAGGTACAACCTGTAAATCCAGCGTGGGGTGTAGAAGGTTTTGATCCTTTTGTTCCGGGAGGAATAGCCTCTCATCATATTGCAGCAGGTACTTTAGGCATATTAGCAGGCCTATTTCATCTTAGTGTCCATCCACCTCAACGTCTATACAAAGGATTGCGTATGGGGAATATTGAAACCGTCCTTTCTAGTAGTATCGCCGCTGTCTTTTTTGCAGCTTTTGTTGTTGCTGGAACTATGTGGTATGGTTCAGCAACACGCCTATCGAATTATTTGGTCCCACTCGTTATCAATGGGATCAGGGCTACTTCCAGCAAGAAATATATCGAAGAGTTGGTGATGGGTTAGCCAAAAATCAAAGTTTCTCAGAAGCTTGGTCTAAAATTCCAGAAAAAATTGGCTTTTTATGATTACATCGGTAATAATCCGGCAAAAGGGGGCTTATTCAGAGCAGGTTCAATGGACAACGGGGATGGAATAGCTGTTGGGTGGTTAGGACATCCTATTTTTAAAGATAAAGAAGGACGTGAACTTTTTGTACGTCGTATGCCTACTTTTTTTGAAACATTTCCGGTTGTTTTGGTAGACGGAGACGGAATTGTTAGAGCCGACGTTCCTTTTAGAAGGCAGAATCGAAGTATAGTGTCGAACAAGTGGGTGTAACTGTTGAGTTCTATGGTGGCGAACTCAATGGAGTTAGTTATAGTGATCCTGCTACTGTCAAAAAATATGCTAGACGCGCTCAATTAGGCGAAATTTTTGAATTAGATCGTGCTACTTTGAAATCGGATGGTGTTTTTCGTAGCAGTCCAAGGGGTTGGTTTACTTTTGGACATGCTTCGTTTGCTCTGCTATTCTTCTTCGGACACATTCGGCATGGTGCTAGAACCTTGTTCAGAGATGTTTTTGCTGGTATTGACCCAGATTTGGATGCTCAAGTGGAATTTGGAGCATTCCAAAAACTTGGAGATCCAACTACAAGAAGACAAGTAGTTTGATACAAGATTTTTCTATTAGTTTTTTGCTTATCTTTTTGTGATTTGACATAGATTAAGGAAAGGGAGAAATCTTGATTCGAATCTTCATAAACAGGTATGGAAGCTATAATTGTAAAGCACGAGCGAATTTATGGAAGCATTGGTTTATACATTCCTCTTAGTATCGACTCTAGGGATAATTTTTTTCGCTATCTTTTTTCGAGAACCTCCGAAAGTTCCAACTAAAAAGGTGAAATGATTTTTCATTATATCAATTGAAGCAACAAGCCTCCCAATATTGAGAGGCTTGTTGCTTCAACTAGTCCCCATGTTCCTCGAATGGATCTCTTAGTTGTTGAGAGGGCTGCCCAAAAGCAGTATATAAGGCATACCCAGTAAAACTTACAAGTAACCCAGATATAGAGATGGCGACTAGGGTTGCTGTTTCCATTATTATATAATTTCAAGACCAAATGGATCTATAATAAGATCGTTTATTTACAACGGAATGGTATACAAAGTCAACAGATCTCAATGAATACAAAATAGGATTTATGGCTACACAAACCGTTGAGGGGAGTTCTAGATCTGAACCAAGACAAACTGTTGTAGGGGATTTATTGAAACCATTGAATTCAGAATATGGTAAAGTAGCTCCTGGATGGGAACTACTCCGTTGATGGGTGTCGCAATGGCTCTATTTGCGGTATTCCTATCTATTATTTTGGAAATTTATAACTCTTCTGTTTTACTGGATGGAATTTCAATGAATTAAACTAGATTGAAATGAACCGCGAATTCTTAGTTTTTCAATACAAGGAAAGCATTTTGGTTTCGGATTTTTCTACCATTAGATAATTTTGGTATTGTTATAATTTTTTGTGTTATTGGTAGTTCGATCGTGGAATTTCTTTCTGTATTTCCGAATATGAGTGTGTGACTTGTTAGAATGGATCCTATTGATAGTACAGAGAATGGGTCTGTCATCTTGATAGAGATGGTTTTACTTCGTCGGATATTCATCCCTAGTATCTGGAGCACGGAATATATGAAATAGATCACAAAATATTAACTACGATTCATACTTAATATTCATACCCCGCGACCGGACTCCACAAAATTTTCCAAAGAGTTATAAGTTCTAAATCGAAAGATTTTTCTTCTTTTTTTTTTTAAAAAAATTCCTTTTTTTTTTATCAAAAGGCAAAGCTTTCTTTGGATTTTTAGTCATTATATATATCTATTCATTCAATAAGTGATGATCGAAAGATTCTTACTCAGAGAATCTTTGGACTTAGTTTGAAGTTTTGTTGAATCATCGTGGTTCGAGTATGAATCTGGAGTTTTAATCGATTCATAGGGTCTTAACAAGAGAATTCCTATCAATAATAAAGAAAACAAGAATAAAGCGGCATTGCACACAAAAAAATCAAAGAAAGTAGGTAAATAGAAGATTCAAGAGGCCTGTAATGATCAACATAAAGACGAATGCGCCAACTTGATATTTTGACATTATAACCACAAATAAGAGCTTTGGGATTTTTACTCGTTCATATCCTCACTCAGAATGGGAGAGGTTTTATTACAAAGTTTCTATTCCATATCCCAAAGCAATATTTGGGTTTTTTGTTTGAGCTGTACGAGATGAAATTCTCAGATACGGTTCTCAGGGGGGGAGTACTTTTGGTTTACCTATCTCAATAAAGTCTATGATTGGTTCGAAGAACGTCTCGAAATTCAGGCGATTGCAGACGATATAACTAGTAAATATGTTCCTCCTCATGTCAACATATTTTATTGTCTAGGAGGAATTACGCTTACTTGTTTTTTAGTACAAGTAGCTACGGGGTTTGCTATGACCTTTTACTATCGTCCGACTGTTACTGAGGCTTTTGCTTCTGTTCAATAGATAATGACTGAAGCTAACTTTGGTTGGTTAATCCGATCAGTCCATCGATGGTCGGCAAGTATGATGGTCTTAATGATGATCTTGCACGTATTTCGTGTGTATCTCACTGGTGGTTTTAAAAAACCCCACGAATTGACTTGGGTTACAGGTATGGTTCTGGCTGTATTGACCGCATCCTTTGGGGTAACTGGTTATTCCCTACCTTGGGACCAAATTGGTTATTGGGCAGTCAAAATTGTAACAGGCGTACCAGAAGCTATTCCTGTAATAGGATCTCCTTTGGTCGAGTTATTACGCGGAAGTGCTAGTGTGGGACAATCCACTTTGACTCGTTTTTATAGTTTACACACTTTTGTCTTACCTCTTCTTACTGCCGTATTTATGTTAATGCATTTCCTAATGATACGTAAACAAGGTATTTCTGGTCCTTTATAGAGAATATAGATCATAGATATTTGTAATCAATCATTTATCACTCGAGGAGGAACAATAGTATTTCATTGCTACAAATATGGATTATTGAAAAGAATAAGACATGTATTTAGATATTTTCCTTCAACTAGCACCTATACAATATAGTATTCTTTATTTGAATTTGACACGAATAGTTGAAGTGAATTCTCCGAAGAGAAAATGGATTATGGGAGTGTGTGACTTGAACTATTGATTGGAGCCATGCAGATAGATATATGCCCTTATCTGCCACATTGGAATTCACACCCAAATGTGTCTTTGTTCCAACCACCCCGTATAAACCCCATACAGAGGATAGGCTGGTTTGTTTGAAAAGAATCTTTTCTATGATCTCTGATGAGACCCGATAATATCGTACATGAATGACGTCCGTGAACAGGTTCCGTAAGATCCAGTAGAATAAATGATGTGACCTAAGACAAATTTTGTTTTAGCTAAATTACTTACTTAATTTAATAGTATAGAAATGCAGCCATTTCCTCTGCATCGACCCGATTTCTGATACTATCGGAGTGAAAGAAGGGTCTAAAGAAGAGCCGAGGCTAGACTCTATTAGTAACAAGTAAATCCTTTGTATGTAAAAAGTTTCAAGATATTGGGGGATAAAGTTCAATTGCAAGGGTTGAGACGGCCAGAAAGCACTTAATTATGAAGAACTTTGTAAGCTTACTTGGGTAGTGAGCATTTACTTATAAGAAGAAAATTCCTTAAAATGGGTAGTTGCAATTGCGAAAAATGGAACCCGCCCATTTTTTCTTACATAGAATTAGTCATATATGTGTGGATATTCTATAGAGAGATTTGATATTTATAACATATGGATTTGGATCCATTTCGTTCCTTTAATTCTTGCTCGAGCCGGATGATGAAAAATTATCGTGTCCGGTTCCTTCGGGGGATGGATCTATAAGAATTCACCTATCCAAATAACAAAAAAACCTGACTTGAATGATCCTGTATTAAGAGCTAAATTGGCTAAAGGGATGGGTCATAATTATTACGGAGAACCTGCATGGCCCAATGATCTTTTATATATTTTTCCAGTAGTAATTCTAGGCACTATTGCGTGTAACGTAGGCTTAGCGGTTCTAGAACCATCAATGATTGGTGAACTCGCGGATCCATTTGCAACTCCTTTGGAAATATTACCTGAATGGTATTTCTTTCCCGTATTTCAAATACTTCGTACCGTGCCAAATAAGTTATTGGGTGTTCTTTTAATGGTTTCAGTACCCGCGAGATTATTAACAGTGCCTTTTTTGGAGAATGTTAATAAATTTCAAAATCCATTTCGTCGTCCAGTAGCGACAACTGTCTTTTTGATTGGTACCGTAGTGGCTCTTTGGTTGGGTATTGGAGCAACATTACCTATTGATAAATCCCTAACTTTAGGTCTTTTTTAAATTGATTCAATTGTGAAATAAAATAGCATGACTTGTGTTGTGTATCTAGGGAATACTCACTTCAAAGTCAATTTTCCCTAGATACATCTATACTATTTCTGGATTTCTTCCGAATGGAAATATATTCTATATATTATGTCAAAGATTAATATATATTTCATCTTTTTTAGTTCATAAAAAAATGAACTAAATGTAATGTATTTCAAATTGATTCTTCGGTAAATCGGTTTTGAAATGCTTTTTCTATTTTTAGAATGTCCAATATCTGTTTTATATCTTCTATGCGAAAATGTTCAATTTTCATAAGGTCTTCTTGACTCTTATTCAAAAGGTCCAATAATGTGTGTATATTAGACCTTTTGAGGCAATTATAGATCCTGGGAGGCAATTCGAATTGGTCAATAAAAATATATTTCAATGCGATTTCTTTTTTCGTTTTCCTTAGTTTAGCCAATCTATGATGAAAAGTAAAAAAGGGTAAAGTAACCTTGTGCTGATTGTTTTCAAAATGGAAGTTTTCTTCTTCCGCATGTAGAAAAGGAATGAATAAATCAATTAAATTACGAGAGGCTTCATGAAGTGCTTCTTTAGGAGTTAAACTTCCATTTGTCCATATTTCGAGAAAAAGTATCTCTTGTTTTTCATTTCCATTACCATAAGAATGAATACTAGAATTCGCATTTCGAACAGGCATGAATACAGCATCTATAGGATAACTTCCGTCTTGAAAGTTATTTGGTGTTTTGATATGATATCCGCGATTCCTCTCGATTTCTAATTGAATACACAAATTAATTGGTTCCGTTAGGCTAGCTATATGCTGTGTGTTATCAACGATTTCCACCGAAGGTGGTAAGATGATGTCTTGAGCAGTTACACATCCAGGACCCTTGACAGAAATAGACGCGTTGCAAGTTGCATACAAATTACTTCTTAATACAATTTCTTTCAAATTCATTAAAATTTCATGGATTGATTCTTCAATACCTACTATGGTAGAATACTCGTATGGTATTTTTTCAAATTTGGCACGGGTGATACATGTTCCTTCTATTTCTGCAAGCAAAGCTCTTCGCATCGCTATACCTATTGTATCAGCTTGTCCTTTCATAAGGGGAGACAGAATAAAGCGTCCATAATAAAGACGTCTACTGTCTACTCTTGATTCAACACACTTCCACCGTAGTGTCCGAGTAGATACTGTTACTTTCTCTCGAACCATATTAATATTATTTGATCAGATCATTGAATCATTTATTTCTCTTGAAATCTCTTTCATTTTTTTTTTCTACACACGTCTTTTTTTAGGGGGTCTACATCCATTATATGGCATAGGAGTTACATCACGTACGAAACTTAATAGTATACCACTTCGACGAATAGCCCGTAATGCTGCATCTCTTCCGAGACCAGGACCTTTTATCATGACTTCGGCTCGTTGCATACCTTGATCTACTACTGTCCGAATAGCATTTCCTGCTGCAGTTTGAGCGGCAAATGGTGTACCCCTTCTTGTACCTTTGAATCCACAAGTACCAGCGGAGGACCAAGAAATTACCCGACCCCGTACATCTGTAACAGTCACAATGGTATTGTTGAAACTTGCTTGAACATGAATCACTCCCTTTGGTATTCTACGTGTATTCTTACGTGAAGCAATACGCACATTTCTACGTGAACCGGGTCTTGCTATAGATTTTGCCATACTTTATCATCTCATAAATAGAAATCCGAGATATATGGATATATCCATTTCATTTCATGTCAAAGCGGATCCTTTTCATTTCATGGGGTCCATTACGTTAGAGAGTCCTTTTTTAAAAGATTATCCTTGTTTTTGTTTATGTCTCGGGTTGGAACAAATTACTATAATTCGTCCCCTCCTACGGATCAGTCGACATTTTTCACAAATTTTACGAACGGAGGCCCTGATTTTCATAGTTGTTGTTCCTTAACTTAATTCCGAATATACTTATTGGAAGAAAATAAAGGGAATGGTGAAGTTGAAAAAACCACCTAATCTTTTGAATCCTTGCTAATCTTTCGAATCCTTGTTGCGGAGTCTCTAAATTCGACGTTTTCTGGTTGAAGTATAACGACTTATTTCAATTTGGACTTTATCCCAGTAGTATACATATACTACTCCATCGTATCCTTTAAATGAAATAGAACCTGGAATTAGATCGAAACGAACTCCGAACATACCATCGGGAAGTGATTCATTAATTAAACCTTCATGAATAAATGTTTTGTTCTTGTATTTTAGGCAAAACCTTTAGAAGTATCAACTAATGTAGGAGGAGTGGTATCAACTAACGTGCCCTTTTTTTCTTTTCTAGGAAATGGAAATTCCGGATACAATTCGACTATCAGAAAGATTACCATATATAACATAAAATTTCTCCACCGACCCCCTCTAGTCGAGCCTCTCGATCTGTTATTATACCTCGAGAAGTAGAAATAATTACAATCCCATCCCGCCTAAAATTCTAGGAATTCGTTGATAGTTACAATAGATTCGTAGACCTGGTTTACTGATCCGTTTTAAATTTAAAATAGTTCTATATGTTCCTTTCCTATTCCTTCTATGTCGTAGGGTTAAAACCAAAAAATATTTGTTGTTTTCCTGATGTTTCCTGACATTTTCAATAAAACCTTCTCGTAAAAGGATTTTAACAATGTTTTCAGTGATGTTAGTTGATGCTATTCGAACCGTCCCTTTTCTATTCATGTCAGCATTTCGTATAGACGTTATTTTATTGATTCATTCTTATCGAAAAAATAAGAATGAATCAATAAAATAAGAATTGAAACGATTAATTATCCCAAAACAAAAAGAGGCATTTACCTATATCTATATATCATAAAAACTGAAAAGAAAAAAGAAAGAATTTCTTTTCAATAAACCTGTGTTCCCTCGATTGTTTCACAGAGACAATCGTTAGACATAGACAGACAGTAAGGATTAGATCAAAGATGTATCTTGATTCTATATTTTGATGTCTTTTTTTTTTACTTAATGAAATGAAGCACAAGAAAGAACAGGCCTTATTATTCCTACATCTTAGGAAAATTTCCTTGAGACTTCAAAATGGGTCACTGCGCATTTTTACTTGTGCTTAACCTTTTCCGATTCTACTAAAAAAAAACGTTCCTATAAGAACTTTTTAGAGGCGGATTTTTTGACCCTTTCATCGGGGTCAGAATCCCTTTTTGACTATGCGCTAGTGATTCCACTATTATTAGTGAACAATAATGGAATAATTCCTTGATAGAAATAGGGGACATAATTTACATGGATATAGTAAGTCTTGCTTGGGCTACTTTAATGGTAGTTTTTACATTTTCCCTTTCACTCGTAGTATGGGGAAGAAGTGGACTCTAGAGGTATTACTAATTTTGAGTTGAAGAATCAAAGCATATCAATTTTTTTTTGTATAGATGATTTTTTTTTTCTTTTTGATTTGGTTTTTATTTGTTTCCCCTCTTGACTCATCAACGAGAAAAAAAGTTCTGCTATATTATTAATTGGATCCACATCCTCTATGGGAAACAACCTATAGATAGGAATTGTCCAAGGAAAGACTATCAAATAAGATCTTACCTTAGGCAAGTCGCATATTATATTGCGTACTAAACTTACCAATTGTTTTCTTATTTTCGAAATTTTATCTATATTATATGCTTTTCTATAGGCTTTATTGACTCATTTCATATTTTATGAGTCACTTCATGCCGAAAGAAAGAGTGAAAATGATGGGTTTTCGGGATCCGAAGAAATTATCAGAGAACCCCTTGGTCAGATGTTAACTGCTCAATCAATTACTTCTTCGGTATGCCCATACTTTTTTTTTTTGAAAATAATCCGAGATCTAGCAATGAGAGCCGTAATTTTATTAATTGCTCTTTTCAGTTATTTCAGATTGATTGGAATCAAGACAAATTAAATAGATGAAGTAAAGAAATCGAATTGGGATACTATGTACATTCCATATATCAATACATATATCAAGAAATAAAAAAATAGATAATTGAGGGCTTGTTATTCAACAGTATAACATGACTTATATACCCATGTCAACCAATATTCCTATGCATAGATATATAGAATCTTATCTATGGGAATTCCATCAAAATTCTTTTAATCTGAGAATGAATAGATTGAGTTAGAAAATAGAATACGGATAGATTTTTTTAAATTGCGATATATTAATCATAATGGGTTGCCCGGGACTCGAACCCGGAACTAGTCGGATGGAGTAGATAATTTCCTTATTCTTTTTTTTTTTTAATCAAAATTTGATTTTTAAAAATAAAAAGAGATAGGTAACAAAAATCCCTCCCCAAACCGTGCTTGCATTTTTCATTGCACACAGCTTTACCTATGTATCCATCTAAAACTCAGTTTTTTGCTAGATAAGACTCGAAGAAAAATGGAATACTCAGGTAATCAACCCTTACTTTTCCTGCATAAGCATTTCATATAAAAATGATCTCTTCATCTGATCATTTAGGAGTAATTTACATTTCCATGATCTGATAGGCAATCTCATTCATAATTGACTAGATCGTTAATACAAGTAATATCAAAATACCAAATCTTCCCTCTATATAACTCTCGCGAAGTAGAATAAGATCTTTGGAAGATCAAAGAAAGAACAACTTCTTCTTCCGTAAGGAATTCTTCCAATAATTCCGAACCTAATCTTTTCAAAAAAACGCGTACAGTACTCTTGTGTTTGCGCGCCAAAGTTTTAACACAAGAAAGTCGAAGTATATATTTTATTCGATATAAACTCTTTTTTTTTGAGGATCCACTGTAATAATGAGAAAGATTTCTACATATACGGACAAATCGGTCAATAATATCAGAATCTGACGAATCAGCCCAGGTCGGCTTACTAATGGGATGCCCAAATGCGTTACAAAATTTCGCTTTAAACAATGATCCAATAAAAGGCATAATTGGAACTATTGTCTCGAACTTCTTCATAGCATTATCTATTAGAAATGAATTTTCTAATATTTGACTCCGTACCACTGAAGAATTTATTCGTACCTTTGAAAGATAGCCCAAAAAATCAAGAGAATACTTACATAATTGGTTTATATGGATCCTTCCTGGTTGAGACCACATGGAAAAATGATATTGCCATAAATTGACAAAGTAATATTTCCATTTATTGCTCATAAGAGGCGTATTTTTTGAAGCCAAAATGGATTTTCCTTGATATCTAAGATACTGCATGAAAGGATCCTTAAAAAACCCATAAGATGTGCTGAAAATCATTATCAAAAAAGACTTTAACTTTAACAAGATGCTCCATTTTTACATAGAAATAGATTCGTTCAAAAAAGACCCCATAAAATGTTGACCGAAAATGAGAAGAGTGATTACGGAGAAAAAGGAAGATGGATTCGTATTCACATATATAATAATTATATAGGAACAAGAATAATCTTGGATTACCTTTTGATAAAATGGAAATAGGTTTATTTGGAGTAATAAGACTATTCCAATAGTCGTAGAGAAAGAAACGTAATAAATGCAAAGAAGAGGCATCTTGCACCCATTAGCGAAGGCTTTGAACCAAGATTTCCAGATGGGTGGGATAGGGTATTAGGACATTTGACACATAATCTAAATGGGAAAATTTGTCCTCTAAAAAAGGAAATAGTGAATGAAGTGATCGTAAATTATGGGACTTGGCTATTTCTTTCTTTTCTAAGTCTAAGTAAGATACTAATCGTAGGGAAAATGGAACTTCCACAATAACTGCAAATACCTCTGATAGAATTTTCGAATAAAAATTCTTATTGTGCCAAAAAAGTGGATTTTGGTTTGAATCATTAGCCGAAATAATCAAAAAATTCTGTTGATACATTCGATTAATTAATCGTTTCACAATTATTGAACTAGATTTGTTGTCATAACCAGCATTTTCAAACAAAATGGATCTATTTAAACCACCATCATAAGCAAGTGCATAAATATACTCCCGAAAAATAAGTGGGTATAGTAAATCGTGTTGTCGAGATCTATCTAGTTCGAAATATCCTTGAAATTCCTCCATTTCCAATTCAATTTGAACACAAAAGCCAAAAAAGGAGGGTATTTATTTTATTAGTTATCAAATGATACATAATGCGATACAGTTAAAACAAGGTATTATAGTAAGAAAAGAATGGATAACTCGGA
Source organism: Lumnitzera racemosa (assembly GCA_024138005.1). NCBI lineage: Eukaryota > Viridiplantae > Streptophyta > Magnoliopsida > Myrtales > Combretaceae > Lumnitzera > Lumnitzera racemosa. The sequence continues at coordinate 44,373 of JAMXBC010000051.1, forward strand.
GACAGGTATGCTTATTAACGGACTCTCTATCCTCTTCAATCTAATTAGTTTCTATTCATTATAGGATAAGAATATGAATTGATTTGATAGCTCCGATATTGTTATTCATGATATTGATCTGATTCAATATCATCGAGGTGTAATTCATCCCATTGAATTTACAGGCAAAAGATTTATCATCTCTATGGGATTAAATCCCGAGTTATTGCCAAATAAAAAACAATGAGATTATGGAAGTAAATATTCTCGCATTTATTGCTACTGCACTCTTCATTCTAGTTCCTATTGCTTTTTTACTTATAATATACGTAAAAACAGTCAGTCAAAGTGATTGATTGGAATCAAACTTGATTTATTTTCTTAGTCAATGATTGACGAAATAGAAGAAATCAAAAGGATTTGAGTCTCACGTCTTAACTTAAATTAAATGACGAAATGAGCAGACTAGAATCAGCGCTATAGTATTCTATGAGATCCGATAGTATGGTAGAAAGAAATATATGAATCTTTCTACCATACTCACTATTTTTGTTATTGTAATCTAACAAGTTGTACTGTATAAAAAGAAAGGCTTAATTTAATGTAGATTAATCTACAATCTATATGTTCTTGATATATGTATTGATATATGGAATGTACATAGTATCCCAATTCGATTTCTTTACTTCATCTATTTAATTTGTCTTGATTCCAATCAATCTGAAATAACTGAAAAGAGCAATTAATAAAATTACGGCTCTCATTGCTAGATCTCGGATTATTTTCAAAAAAAAAAAGTATGGGCATACCAAAGAAGTAATTGATTGAGCAGTTAACATCTGACCAAGGGGTTCTCTGATAATTTCTTCGGATCCCGAAAACCCATCATTTTCACTCTTTCTTTCGGCATGAAGTGACTCATAAAATATGAAATGAGTCAATAAAGCCTATAGAAAAGCATATAATATAGATAAAATTTCGAAAATAAGAAAACAATTGGTAAGTTTAGTACGCAATATAATATGCGACTTGCCTAAGGTAAGATCTTATTTGATAGTCTTTCCTTGGACAATTCCTATCTATAGGTTGTTTCCCATAGAGGATGTGGATCCAATTAATAATATAGCAGAACTTTTTTTCTCGTTGATGAGTCAAGAGGGGAAACAAATAAAAACCAAATCAAAAAAGAAAAAAAAATCATCTATACAAAAAAAATTGATATGCTTTGATTCTTCAACTCAAAATTAGTAATACCTCTAGAGTCCACTTCTTCCCCATACTACGAGTGAAAGGGAAAATGTAAAAACTATCATTAAAGCAGCCCAAGCAAGACTTACTATATCCATGTAAATTATGTCCCCTATTTCTATCAAGGAATTATTCCATTATTGTTCACTAATAATAGTGGAATCACTAGCGCATAGTCAAAAAGGGATTCTGACCCCGATGAAAGGGTCAAAAAATCCGCCTCTAAAAAGTTCTTATAGGAACGGGTTTTTTTTAGTAGAATCGGAAAAGGTTAAGCATAAGTAAAATACGCAGTGACCCATTTTGAAGTCTCAAGGAAATTTTCCTAAGATGTAGGAATAATAAGGCCTGTTCTTTCTTGTGCTTCATTTCATTAAGTAAAAAAAAAAAGACATCAAAATATAGAATCAAGATACATCTTTGATCTAATCCTTACTGTCTGTCTATGTCTAACGATTGTCTCTGTGAAACAATCGAGGGAACACAGGTTTATTGAAAAGAAATTCTTTCTTTTTTCTTTTCAGTTTTTATGATATATAGATATAGAAAAGTCCATTTTCCATCGAATTTGGTATTTATTTTATTGAATGCCCTAGCACTTAGAAGAACCTTATGAGTCTGTATACAAAGTAGCTTCTTACAACCACGAATTAGATTAGCCATCAGGCTATCCAATTTAATTCAAGACCCGTGAATTAAAGACTCCTTTAGGAAGGGCCTTTATAGAAAGAGAAAGATTTACCAATTCCCTTTCACTTAGAATCTTTCCTTGAATCCTCGAGGCAAGGATTTACAGCACTTTAGCTTGAGAGAACCAAACTTGCAGATGTTTCGAATCAAGGAAATATCAAGAGTTCTTTTCCTCCATTTTCCTTTGCTGGTGAAAAATTCAACGAGTTCTATCAGCAAAAGCAAATCAAATAAGATAAGGGATTTCGAGTTTTTTTGTTGATCAGGCGACACCCGGATTTGAACTGGGGAAAAAGGATTTGCAGTCCCCCGCCTTACCGCTCGGCCATGCCGCCAAAATGATAGCATACGAAATAGATGAAAACCTTTCCCATTTGCTTGGGATGGGGGGATTACTAAACTTTTTTTTTATTGTGCTTCTATATTGAATCCCGTTTTCCTTAATCGCTTGTCCGAAAGAAATCCTTCCTTTTGGGGGTTGGATCCATCCCTTCGGTCCTTCAGTTGTATATATAGTATCGCAAAACATAAATATCGAAAAACTTTCCCTTTCTTTTAGATTGAAAAAGCAATTTGGTTTTTTAGTTCCAAAACAAGATAAATTGGAACCATTAACTATTAAATGGGATAAATGTGACTGTAAATTCATGAACGATTCTTGGATTTGAATCGAAAATTGGCTTTTCCTAATCCTAAAAATAGAAGAAGAAGATCCAAATTGATAATAACTAATCAGTATTGATTCTTTTCAATACAAAAAAAATCCTTACCAATTTCAATTATAACAGCAATTCGAAGTATATGAAAACCCCAGAATCTAAATTGTTCTACAAATATCTAATTGGGTATCTGATCTATATAAGATGCCTATAGGGAATTATCAGGAAATTGTAGTGCTTCAATGAATTTTTCTTAAATTGAAAAAGAAAATCGAAATTTTGACATAGCATGGCATATGCTGTCCCGACTAGAACTGCAATAAAGGAGGAAACCGTATAGAGAGATAGTTATCTACACATGTTTACTAAATAGAAGCCTTTGTTTTGTTTTTGTTGAATAATAAAATCCACAAAAAAGTTAAGTGCTAAAAAATATCAAGTCTATTTTTTTGATGATTATTATGTCTTTATCTCATCGAACAGATCAAATTATGAATCCAATTTTTTTTTTCTTTTCGGGTCTCCAATCGGATTGGAATATGTAATATCATA
>JAMXBC010000051.1:52500-57864 GCA_024138005.1 Lumnitzera racemosa
TTTTTTGGTTAGACGCATGGAATTAGCTAAGCATTTTATTCGAACAAAATTAAACCAGAATGGTGGTTTTATGTCTACACCAGTTCTTCCTCCCGAACTACGACCCATCTTAGATAGATGGAGGTAACTAATAGCTGGATATTAATAACCTATGAAGAGTTATCTATCGGAACAATACCCTTACCGATCTCTTAACAACAAGTAGATCTACATCGGGGAATTAGTAATGTTTCAAAGAAATTGGTGCAAGAGGACGTGGATACACTTCTTGAAAGGGAAAATCCGCGGAACAAACCGATGAGGGATGGTCAAATAAGGTTTTATAATCGTTTTTCCCGATGTAATTGAAGGCAAAGAGGGAAGGTTTCGTGAGACTCTACTTGGCAAACGGTCGATTATCGGGTCGTTCTGTCATTGTCGTAGGACCCCACTTCCATTACAACGATGTGGATTGCCGCGGGAAATAGCAAAGACTTTTCCAAACTTTTTAATTCGTGGGCTAATTAGACAACATCTTGCTTCAACATAGAGTTGCTAAGGTAAAATTCGGGAAAAAAGCCGTTGTATGGAAATACTGGGAGGAAATTTTGCAGGGACATCCCGTATTTTTGGGGAAAAGAGCGCCTACTTTGCATAGATTAGGCATACAGGCATTCCCAACCCATTTTAGTGGAAGAGTGCTATTTGTTTAAATCCATTAGTTTGTAAGGGATTCAATGCACTTTTATGGGGTCAAAGGGGTCATGTACCTTTTCTTTTTGGGGCCAACGGAGGCTGTTTTATGTTTTCTCATAGAACTTCTTCTCCAGTATTGGGGTCCCTTTCCTCCAACCCAAATAAATCTGTTGGGGTTTATGTATTTCGGTGGAATCGCCGAGGTATTTGTAGGAAATCCATGTAATGCAAAAACTTTAAAAGAAAGAATTTATGACAATAAAAAAAAATTTGGAAAAAAAAAAAACCTTTTTTTTTTTTTAATTTTTCCACGATGCAATTGGGCTTATCGACAAAAAAAATCAATTTTTTAGCCTTTGTGGCTTTCCTGGCGACTCATGAACCCCCTTATTGCTTCAAAAAATCCCCTCAGGGTTTACAAAAATCTTTGGGACCTAAATGAGATTTATGGGGGCATTAAAGTACGAAGTGTAAAAAAAAAATTTTTGTATTTCATTCGAACAATTCGGTCATTTTCTTTTTTCGGAAATCGAAGAACAACAAGGGGGTTTTGGCCTGCTCAAGGTACCTAACCAATGGATCTAAGTTAATAATTCTTTTCACCGGTGTAAAAAACCCCCTCTCCAATTTAAAACCGGGGAAACCCATTCTGGGTTTTAGTGAATTAAAAACGAAAAAGGAAGTTTTCTAATCTTGACCCAACTCATTTTCGAATTCCACCAGCAAAAATGGAGGTACTTTATGGCAAACGAGTCAATCTTCTTTCACAAAAAAGAATAAGGAATGCCTTAAAAAATTTTTAGCAATTAAAGATCTTCGGAAAGGATATAATACACATTTGGATCAAGTAAAGATCTGGGTTTGCAACCACTGCTACATCCATTTATTAGGGATTATATCTTTTAAAAAGATACCTTCTAAGAGATGGTTATACAAAAAGCTGAAAACAAAGTTTGATTTTAGAAAAACACCATCTTTTGGGAATGTCACGCAGTCAAAAATTTTCCCCAAACCTTAGGGATGGATCACAATGAAAATTTACGATAAAAAATGAATCCTAATTTTGGGGGGACCGGCCCCCTTTTTTTTTTAAACCTTTTTATAATGTCTTTTTTTTTTGGGGCCAAGGGAAAAGCATTCAAGTACACCAATTATAGGGGCAGGGGTTTAATGTCGGGTCCCCCAAAGGGCAAAATTGATTTACCCTTCAAAGCAATTTACGGAAGGACTGCTTTAACGAATTAAAATTTTTGCTACGGACCCGCAAAGGTTTTTGGATCTGTTTTTCGAAAATCAGAGGGCGGGAAATATCTTACGCGCGATTTTAAAGTATTTAAAAACATTGTTAAAAATAAAAAAAGATTTTGGAACACCCCAAAGGGGTTTTTTTGTGAGTCCTCAAAAAGGGAATGATACCGGGGGATTTTGATTAAAAAATTTAAATTTTGGGGCGTATATTAGCAGACATTTATCGGGTGCGCGAGTATTGCTATTCAAAATTTAAAAGATTTTGGGAAAATTGGACTTGTAACGATTCAAAACCCCTTTTGAACACAACCAATACCTATTCGAAACCCCTTTCCCTTGTGGGGGGAGCATCTTGGTTTTTGTCGTTAGTTATGGTAGGAGCCCCATCAGGCGCCCCGGGCGAATTGGGGGGGGGAATTTTTAGGTATTATTGGGGTCAATCTTTGGGGGAACCAGGGACTCAACAAAATTTTAAAAATTTTTATCCGGGGGGGAGTATTACGGGGGGTAGCGAACATTCGAGCCCCCCTTAAGGGAAAAAAAAAAAATTCAATGAGGTTGGGGGTTACCCCTTTACGTGCGTCAGGGGCCACCCCTGCCTTTTTCTAGTTCTCTAGCTTTTTTTGTAACTATTGAGAGTGAGGATATTTACATAACGTCCTATTCCACCAAAAGTTTTTTTTTTTTGGTTCAAAAAAAACAAATGTAAACCCCCAACAAGTAATTGTGAGTTCGCGCGGGAACATACACTTTAAATTTTAAAAAAAGGGGTTTGAAAAAAATTTTTTTTGGGGGCTCAAAAGGGAGAAATGCACGGGTTTTTACTGATGTGTACCATGCCCCAAATTTTTTTAATAGGGGAAAAGTTCATCTTTTCCCAAAAAAAGTCATTTAGGGGTATTATCGGGGGGTTTTGTGCTTTTTTCAGTGGAACCCCCTTTTTTCCCTCCACAAGGATCAAGATCAAATGAATCTTCGTTTCCCTTTTGTCAACGAAGACCCTTTTCGGTCTCCCCGTGAAAATGATCAAATCAATACAAATTATTTATTTTCTCATTTTTTTTTGGGGGGAAAAAAAAAAAAAAGATAGGATTCCTGATTTTCAGAACTTAATCAAATTTTATATGTATTTGGGGAGTGGAATCCATATACCTCTATTCTACACAAATTTGATTTTTTGGCAAAACGGGAAAAAAAGATTTTTTTCCTTCCAACGTTTCAAAACGAGAGAAACCCATAAACCAAAATTAGGTTTTTTCGTGGAATACTATAAATGGTATTTTCCGTGAAGTAGTTTTTTTCTTTTTTTGATGCCCTCGTACGAAAAAAAAAACCTTGGGGGAATAAAAAAAAAATGGAACCATGGGGGGCATTCAATCGTTAAAAAGGGTTTTTTATTGAGTATCGAGGAATCAAAAAATTTTTAAAGTAAAAAAACCCAAAAGAAAATAGATCCATTTTTTTTCATTTCGAAAAAATCCATTTTTTAAACCCAAAAACTTTTTCGATAATGGGACCAACAATAGTCTCTTCGAGTGATACCGAATACTTTTAAAACAAGAAGCCGGTCGGCGGATTAGTCCCAGTGGGGGAAAAAAAAAAAAGGGGGGAACTTAAAAACTTTCTGGAGATATCCATTTTCCTGGAGAAACCGATAAGATATCCCGACACAGTGGTTTTTAAAACCCCCAGGAAAAGGAAAAACAAATTCTACGGAATCAAAAAATTTAAAAATTTTGGAAACTTGTTCAAAAGGATCACACCCACTAAAAAAAAGTATTTTGGTTGTTTTACCCCTAGTGAATATAAAAAACGGACCCGGGATAAATTTAGCAAAATCTTTCCCCCCCGTCTGTTCCAAGAAAGGGATTTTAAAAAGCAACTTGATTTTCTTTTATTTTTTCGGAAATGGCAAATGATTCGGGGGTTTATGACCAAGTATTCAATTAAATGCGGATTGTTAAATTTTTTTTTGGGACCCCAAAAAAAAAAAAAATTTTTATATCAAAAAGGCCCCCGTTCCCTTTTTTTGAAGTAATTTCAAATGGCCCGTTTGAGATTTTTCTCGAATCACTTAGTAAAATCCCATATTTCGTATCTAGAAAAAAAAAAAGATCCCCCCTCCTCAGGATTTTAGCTCTGAAAAAAAAAATGTGCGGTCCACCAATATCAAACCCTTTATTCCCCTTTTTTTTCCCCAAAAAAAAGATTAAAAAAACACTTAGCCAAAACCAAGGGAAAATACGCACGTTTTAAAAAATTTCCAAAAAAAGGAATGTCCCTCTTGAGAATTTTTCATCAATTTAAATTTTTTTCGTGGGGCCCTTCCCAAAATGTCCAAAAAATTTCATTTTATAAAAGAATCAATTAAAAAAATCCGATAATTAAAATTAAAATTCGTTGGCCCCTTTGGAACAGGCCCTTTCCCTTTGAGTTTTTTTCATTTTACAAATTTTAAAAACTATAAAACCCACTTATAACAAAATTTTGCAATTAAAATTTTAAAAAAGATTTTTAAAAATAATAAATATTATTTAATGGGTGAAAATGGGGGGGATTTTTAAACCCGATCCAGGGAGTAACATCTTTTTTAATTCATTCAATTTGAAAAGGTTTTTTCCCGAATAATTTTATTTAATAATTGGGAAAAATGAATAATCTCATTTTTTCAATTATTTAACCCTTTATTTACCAGTTCAATGTTAGCCCGATTAGTCAAAATTTATATGTTCGATGCAACAACAAGATGTTATTTGTAACAATAGTTTTTTTGGTTGGTTAATTGGGCACATTTTTTTCATGAAATGGGTTGAAATTTGGGATTAGTCTAGAACAGCAAAATAATTCTATTGTCTAATGTACTTATTCAATCTAATAAATACCTTTTGTCGAATTTAGAAATTCTAGGCTCGAATCTTTGTATTCTCTTTTTTTTTACCCGTGTTTACTATTTAGGCAGAAAACTCCCCCATTGTTACTAAAAAAAAATGAAAAAAACCCCAGAAACAGAAGAAAGGGGGGAAAGTGAGGAAAAAAGAGATGTAGAAATAGAAACAACTTTCGAAAGGAAGGGGGGAAAAAAGGAACAAGGATTACGAAAAGTCCTTCCCCCTTCCCTTTTTTCGGGAAGAAAAGGAGGATCCCCCGGGGAAAATCGATGAAAGGGAAGAGACCGAGTGAATGGAAAAGGAAAAAACAAGGGATGAATTTCACTTTAAAGAGAATTCTATAAAGAGAATTCGAAGTTAACAGATTTCAAGAAGAAAAAAAATTTATTATGGGTTTTAAAAAAATAAAAAATTTAAAACAAAAATTAATACAAAAAAGAAAAATAATATAGAAAAAGAAAAAATGCGACCAACCCCCCAAATTTTTATACCTTTCCGAAAAAAAAACTGGTAAGGCCAAACCCTTTATAATTCCATCAATTATTTGTTTTTA
>JAMXBC010000510.1:0-20202 GCA_024138005.1 Lumnitzera racemosa
TTTTGTGTGTCTTTATAAATGAATTTTATTTTTAAAAAAGAGCTCCATTAGATTTTGATGATTCTTTTTTGTTTTGAGATTTTAATGGGGTAGTTTTCTTTTATATAATAAAAAAAATTAAAGAAATTGAATGAGGGCCCCACCCCCAAAGTTAACCCTGCGCCCAACCTGCTACAATATCTTGGTTATAATAAAACCCCAAACGAAAGTTAAAGGGTGGAGACATAAATATTGCCTTATTAGAGAATAGGGGAATGACCATTCCCCTGTTTTAAAGACCACAAAAATTTTAGTGGATCCTTCGTAAAAGGGCTTAAGGATTTATGAAAAAAATTTTGTTTCATTGGATTGAAACCCCTCATCGTTGCTTATTTTACATCGTTCTTGCACAAAAATTTGTTTTAGCCAAAAAGATTAAAAAAAAATAATAAAAGAAAAAAAGATACAACTTGTCCACATGTTTTTATAAATAAAATGAGGATGGTTGGTTAACTTAAAATTTTGATAAAAAGTTTTGGATTAAGAATCGATCAGTACTTCTGGCTGAGGGTTTTTTAAATGGTTTCCCAAGTTATCTAAGATGAGTAAAGCCAAAGAAGCAATGTTTTTCCCAGCCCGATTTTACCGGCTACTTTATCTCCAATTTTCTAGGATTTGTCGAAGTGAAGGCAACATGGAAAACCCTATATAACTAGTTCAAGCGCTACATCTAAATACAGCCATCCCCCATAGTGCGGGGCCCAAAGTGAGTATCGGGAGCGACCATCTGGGCTGACCTCAAAAAATAAGTTGCCCCTAAATCACCCCTAGTTCAATCCAATTGCCCGGCTATTGAAATTTCCAACATAAACTAACTTGATCGAGATGTCGTTTGAATCGCTATTTATTAGGACCACACAGTAAATTCTCAAATTAGCCCCTACCTTTCTGAGATGAAAATTTTTTTCTTTATTTGGTTTCCCCCTTTAAAAAATTTCTTTTTTTAGCAACTAATCATCCCTTTATGTATTTTTCTATTAATTTTAAAATTATCTTTAATTTGGGTACTATAAAACTTGTATAATGTTGCACAATAAAAAAATTAGAGAATACACTAAAAGTTTCCTCTTTGAGCTAGTGCCTTTTACTCTTGAACTTTTTTATCTAGCCCCTTAGGTAGACTAATGGCGAGTGACCCCAGCCATATTTTTTGATCATTCAAAAATGACAAGAGTTATATGAAATGTTAGTGTTCTACCTTTCGTTGGTGTATAAGAAACCCCTTGTAAACCCTTTTACTCCATTTTTTCTTTGAGCCATTCGCGACCTAAACCCACTTTGTTAGTTTGAAGTATTAGGCAAAAGGTTCATCCAGGAATCTGTATTATCTTGGTATCAAAGCCTGTAGTTCAAAGTTTTTTTTGCTATTGTTCTTGAAGTGTTTGGCTTCTTTATACGTTTTATTTTTAATTTGGTTTGTAACAAAAGGGGTTCTACTTTTTTTCCTTTTCGAAGAAAAAAGAAAAGGGTTTTTTAGTTGGTAAGAAAAGGTGAGGGGTTTTTTATTGATTTAAGTGGTTTTTAAAATTAATTTTGGGAAGTCCCTAAAACCAAAAATAAGGGGGGGGGGGGCCCCTTTTTGGTTTTTTTTAAAACCCCTTTTAAATTTTTTTTTTTCCCCAAAAAATTTTTTTTTTTGGTTTTCCCCTTTTTTTAACCCCTTTTTTTAAAAAAACCCAAAAAATTTTTTTTTTTTTAATTTTTTTTTTTTTGGGTTTTTTTTTCCCCCAAAAAATTTTTTTTTTAAAAAAAACCTTTTTTTTTTTTTTTTCCCTTTTTTTTTTTTTAAATTTTTTTAAAAAATTAAAAAAAAAATTTTTTTTTTTTCTTTTAAAAATTTTTTTTTTTTTTATTTTTTACCCCTTTTTTTAAAAAACCCTTTTTAACCCCCCCCTTTTTTTCCCAAAACCCCAAAAAAATTTTTAATTTTGGGGTTTTTGGTTTTTTTTTGGGGGTCCCTTTTTTTTTAAAAAATTTTCCCCTTTTTTCCCCCCCTTTTTTTTTTTTTTTAAATTTTTTTTTTTTTAAATTTAATTTTTTTAAAACCCCAGTTTTTTTTTTTCCAAAAAACAAAAAATTTTTTTTTTTTTTTTTTTTGGGTTTTTAAGGTTTTTAATTATTTTTTAAAAAAAACCCCAAAAAAAGGGGGAAAAAAAAAAAAATTTTTCCCTTTTTTTCCCCGGAAAAATTTTTAAAAAAATTTTTTTTTTTTTTGGATGAAAATTTTTTAAATTTTAAAAAAAAAAAGGGGGGGGAAAAAAAAAAAATTAATTTGGGGGGAAATTTTTTTCCCCTTAAAAAGGGGGGGGTTGATTTTTTTCCCCCAAAATTAAAAAATTTTGGGGGGAAAAAGGGGGGGGAAAAAGGGGGAAAAAAATGGGGGTTTAAAAAAAAGGGGGGGTTTGGGGGGAAAAATTTTTTTTATTTTAAATTTGGGGGGGAAAAAAAATTTTTTTTTTTTAAAAATTAAAAATTTTTTTTTTAAACCAAATTAATTACTTTTGGGGGGTTTTGGGTTTTTGGGGAAATTTAAAAAAAAAAAAAAAAGGGGGGGGTTAAAAGGGGGGAAAAAAAAAAAAATTTTTTTTTTTTTTAAAAAAAAAGGGAAAAAAATAAAATTGGTAAAGGGGGGGGTTTTTTTTTGAAAAAAATTTAAAATTTTTTAAAAAATTGAGGGGAAAAATTTTAAAAAAAGGGGGAAAAAAAAGGGGGGGGAAAATTTTTTTTGGGGGAAAAAGGAAAAAGGGGGAAGGTTTTAAAAAAAAAAAAAAGGGCACCCTTTTTTTGGGGTAAAATGAAAAAAAAAAAAAGGGGGGGGGTTTTTTTTTTTTTTTTTAAAAAAAAGGGGGGGAAAAAAAAAAGGGGGAAAAAATTTTTAAAAAGGGCCTTTAAAAAAAAAAAAAAATTTTTTTAAAAAAAAATTTTTTGGGGGGGAAAAGGGGGGGAAAAAAATTTAAAAAAAAAAAAGGGGAAAAACCCCCAGGTTTTTTTAAAAAAAGAAAAAAGGGGGGGGAAATTTTGGGGGGGAAAAAAGAAAGGGGAAAAATAAAAAGGGAAATTTTTATTTTGGGAAAGGGGGGTTTTTTTTTAAAAACCCCAAAAAACCCCCCTTTTTTTTTTTTGGGAAAAATTTTTTTAAAAGGGGGAAAAAGGAAATTTCCTTTTGGGGTTTTTTAAAATTAAGGGGGAAAAAAATTTTTTTTTAAAAAAAAAAAATTTTTTTTTTTTTAATTAAAAATAAATTTAAAAATTTTTTTAAAAATTTTTAAAGGGTTTTTTAAAAAAAAAAACCAAAAAAGGGGCCCAAAGGGAAAAGGGTTTTTTAAAAACTAAAAAATGGGTTAGGGGGAAAAGGAAAAAAAAAAGGGTAAAGGGGCCAAAAAGGGGGGGAAAAAAATTTTTTCCCCCTTTTTTTAAAAATTTTTTAAAAAAAAAAGGGGTTTTTAAAAAAAAAAATTTAGAAAATTTTAAATTTAAAAAAATTTTGGGGTTTTCCCCAAATTTTTTCCCCTTTTTAAAAAGGGGAACTTTTCCCTTTTTTTTTTTTATTTTTTAAAAAAAATTTTTTTTTTTGGTTTTTTTTAAAAATTTTTTTTTTTTTTTAATTTTTTTTCCGAAAATTTTTAAAAATTTTTTTTTTTTTTTTTTTTTTTTTTTTTTTTTTTTTTTTTTTGGGAAATTTTTTTAAAAAAATTTTTTTTGGGCCCGGGGAAAAAAAAAAAATTTAAATTTTAAAAAAAGGGGGGGGGGCCCCCCCAAAAAAAGGGTTTTTTAATTTTTTAAAAAAAAAAATTTGGGGACCCGGGGGGAAAAAAAAAAAAAAAAAAAAAAAAAAAAAAAAAAAAAAAAAAAAAAAAAAAAAAAAAAAAAAAAAAAAAAAAAAAAAAAAAAAAAAAAAAAAAAAAAATCAAAAAAAAAAAAAAAAAAAAAAAAAAAAAAAAAAAAAAAAAAAAAAAAAAAAAAAAAAAAAAAGGGGGGGGGCCCAAAATTTTTTTTTCCGGAAAGAAATTTTTTTAAAAAAGGGGGTTTTTTTGGGAAAATTTCCCCAAAAAAAAAAAAAATTTTTTAAAAAGGGGGGTTTTTTTGGGGAAAAAAAGGGGAAAAATTTTGGGGTTTAAATTTTAAAAAAAATAAAAAAGGCCCAAACCTTTAAAAAAAATTTTTTTTAAAAAAAAAGGGGTTTTCCCCAAAAAAAATTTTTTTAAATTTTTCCAAAAAAAATTTTTTAAAAAAATTTTAAAAAAAAAAAGGGGGGGTTTTTTGGGGGGGGGTTTTTTTCCAACCCCCCTTAAAAAAAGGAATTTTTTTAAATTTTTTTTTTAAAAAAAAAAAAGGGGGGGAAAAAGGTTTCCCTTTTGCAAAAGAAACCCCCCCCCGGTTTAAAAAAAAAGGTTTCTTGGGCCCCAAAATTTTTTGGAAATTTTTAAAAAGTCCAAACTTTTTTGGGGGGAAAAAATTTTGTTTAGGGGTTGTTAAACCCCTTTTTTAAAAATTTTTTTTAATTTTTTTTAAATTTAAATTTTCCCCCGGGGGGGGGAAAAAATTTAAAAAGGGGCCAAACCTTTAATTTTTTAAGGTTTAAAAAAAAAAATTTTTAAAAAAACCCAAAAAGGGGGGAAAACCCGGGGGAAAAACCCCTTTTTTAAATTTTTAAAAAAATTTTTTTTCCCCCAAATTTTTTTAAAATTTTTTTGGGTTTTAAAAAATTTTTTTTTGAAAAAATTTTTTGGGAATTTCCCCAAAAAAAAAAAAAAATTTTTTTTTTTTTTAAAAAACCAAAAAAAAAAAAAACCCCGGGGTTTCCCCCCGGTTTTGGGGAAAAAGGGGGGGGGGGAAAAATTTTTTTTTTTTTAAAAAAAAAAAAACAAAAGGGGGGAAAAAAATTTTTTTTTTTAAAAAAAAGAAGGGGCCCCAAAAAAATTTTAAAAAAATACCTTTTTAAAAAAATTTTTTTGGGGCCCCCCAAAATTTTTTCAACCCCCGGGGGGAAAAAACCCTTTTTTTTTACTTTTTCCTTTTTAAAAAAAAAAGGGGAAAAAAAAGGGGTTTTTTTTTTTAAAAAAATTCCAAATTTTAAAACTTGGCCCCCCTGGGGGCAAAAAAAACCCCAAAAAAAAATTTAAAAAAAAATTTTAAAAAAAATTTTTTTTTGGGTTTTTTTTAAAAAAATTTTTTAAAAAAACCCCAAAAAAAAGGGGGGGGTTTTTTTTAATTTTTTTTTTTAAAAAAAAAGGGGGGCCCCCAAAAAGGGCCCTTTTTAAAATTTAAAAATTTTTTGGGTTTTTTTTTAAATTTTTTTTGGAAAGGGGGGTTTTTTTTAAAGGGTTTTTTTTTGGGGTTTAAAATTTTTCCCCCAAAAATTTTTTTTAAAAAAAAAAAAAAGGGGGGGTTTGGGGGGAAAAATTTTTTTTCCCCCAAAAAAAATTTTTTAAAAAAAAAAGGGGGGTTTTTTTTCCCCCCCCAAAACCCCTTTTTTTTAAAAAAAAAAATTTTTTTTTTAATTTAAAAAAAGGGGGGGGGTTTAAAATTTTTAAAAGGGAAAAAAAAAAACCTTAAATTTTGTAGGTTTTGGGGAAATTTTTTTGATTTTTTTTTTTCCCGGGGGGAAATAAAAAACCCCCCCTTAAAATTATTTTTTTTGGGTTTTTTTTTCTTTAAAAAAAAAAATTAAAAATTCCCTTAGCCAAAAAAAACTGGGCCAATTTAAAAAAAGTTCCCCTAGAAAATAAAAAATAACCAAAAAAAAAACCCCAAAACCCCCTTTTAAAAAAAAATTTTTTTTTTTTTTTTTTTTAAAAAAAAAAAAACCCCCCCCCCCCCCCCCCCCCCCCCCCCCCCAAAAAAATTTTTTTTTTTAAAATTTTTAATTTTCTTTTTTTTTAATTTTTTTTTAAAAAATTTTTTTTTTGGGGGGGTTTTTTAAAAGGAAAAATTTTTTTTTTCTTTGGAATTTATTTTAAAAAAAAAATTTTCCCCCCGGGGTTTTTAAAAAAAATTTTAAACGGAAAAGGGTTTTTTAAAAATTTTTTTGGGGGGGGGTTTTTTTTTTTTTTTTTTTAAAATTTTTAAAAAAAAAAAATTTTTAAATTTTTAACCCCCCCCCAAAAAAAAAAATTGGGAAAAAAAGGGGGGAAAAAAAAAAAAAATTTTTTTTTTCCCCCAAAAAATTTTTAAAATTTTTAAAAAAATTTTTTTTTTAAAAAATTTTTTTAAAAAAAAAAATTTTTTTTTTTTTTTTTTATTTAAATTTTCCCAACCCCAAATTTTTTTAAAAAAAATTTTTGGGGTTTTTTGAAAAAATTAAAAATTCCCCAAAAAAACAATTTTAAAAATTTTTGGGGCCCCAAAAAAACCCCCCAAACAAAATTTTAAAAAGGGGGGGGTTTTTTTCCCCCCCCCCTTTTTTTTTCCCCGGGGGGAAATTTTGGGGTCCCCAAAAAAAAAATTTTTGGGGGGGTTTTTTTGAAAACCCCCCCCTTTCCCAAACCCCCCTTTTTTTGGGGGGGGCCTTTTTTTTTTCTTCCAAAATTTTTTTAAAATTTTTTTTCAAATTTTTTCCCCAAATTTTTTTGGGGGTTAAAAACCCCAAATTTTTTTTTTTGGGGTCCCAAAAAAAAGTTTTTGTTTTAAATTTTTTTAAAATTAAAAAAAAAATTTTTTTTGTTTTAAAAAAAACCTTTTTTCCTTTTTTTTTGAAAACCCCCCCCTTTTTTTGAAAAAAACCCAAAAGGGAAATTTTGGGGGTTTTTTTTAAAAGGGGTTTTTTTTCCCCCCAAATTTTTTTTTTCCAAATTTTTTTTAAAAAACCCCCCCTTTTTTTTTTTTTTTTCTTTGGGGCCATTTTTTTTTGGGGGTTTTTTTTTCTTTTTTTTCCCCCTTTTTTTAAATTTTCATTTAAATTTTTTTTCCCCTTTTTTTTTCAATTTTTTTTCCCCCTTTTTTTTTTTTTTTTTAAAAAAATTTTTTAAAAAAAAAAATTTTTTTTTTTTTTTTTTCCCCCAAAAGGGTTTTTTTTTTGGGTTTTTTTTCCCAAGGGGGGAAAAAAAAAAATTTTTTTTTCCCAAAAAATTTTGGCCCCTTTTTTTTTTTAAAAAAAACCCCCGGGCCCCCCCCCCCTTTTAAAAAACCCCCCCCCTTTGGTTTCCCCCAAAAATTTTAAAAAAAAAAATTTTTTAAAACTTTTTTTCCAAAAAATTTTTTAAAAAAAAACCCCAAATTTTTTCCCCCAAAAAAACCCCCTTTTTTTTTTTTTGGGGGGGTCTTAAAAAAAAAAAAAAAAATTTTTCCTTTAAAACCCCCCTTTAAAAATTTTTTTTTCCCTTTTTTCCCCCCTTTTTTTTTTCAAAACCCCCTTTTTAAATTTTTAAAAAAAATTTTACCTTTTTAAAAAATTCTTTTAAAAACCCCCCCTTTTTTTTCCCAAAAAACAATTTTAAAATTTTTCCCTTTTTAAAAAAATTTTTTTTTTTTGTTTAAATTTAATTTTTTTTTTTCCCTTTTGGGTTTTCCCCAAACTTTTGGGGTTTTTTTTTTTTTTTCCCCTTTTTTTTGGGGGGTTTTTTTTTAAAAACTTAAAATTTAAAATTCCCTTTTTTTTTAAAATTTTAGGTTTTTTTTTTTTTTAAAAAAAAAAAATTTTTTGGAAAAAATTTGCCCCCTTTTTTTTTAAAAAATTTTTTTTTTAAAAAATTTTTCCCCTTTTTTGGGGGGGGAAAAAAAAAAAATTTTTAAAAAAAAAGGGAAAAAATTCCCCTTTAAAAATTCAACTTAAAAAAAAAATTTTTTAAAATTTTTTAAAAAAATTTTTTAAATTTTTTTAAAATTTAAAAAAAGGGGTTTTTTTTTTTTTTTTAAAAACCCTTTTGGGGAAAAATTTTAAAATTTTTTTAAAGGGGGGCCTTTTTAAAATTTAAAATTTTTGGGGGAAAAAATTTTTCCAAACCCAATTTTTTGGGGAAAAAGGGGGAGGGGCCAAAAAAGGGAAAAAAAGGGGGTTTTTTTTAAAAAAAAATTTAAAAACCCCCTTTTTTTTTTTTTTTTGGAAAAAATTTTTTTTTTTTTTTTAGGAAACCAAAAAATTTTTAAAAAAAAATTTTTTTTAAAAAAAATTTTTTTTTTTTTTTGTTTTTTTTACCAAAACCAAATTTTTTTTCCCCTTTAAAAAGGGTTTTTTTAAAAAAAAAATAAAATTTTTTAAGGAAAAAATTTTTTTAAAGGGAAACCCAAATTTTTCCTTTTTTTTTAAAAAAGGGAAAAAATTCCTTTTTTTTTGGGGCCTTAAAAAAAAAAAGGGAAAACCTTTTTTGGGGTTTTTAAATTTCCAAGGGTTAAAAAGGGGGTTAAATTTTTTGGGGGGGAAAAATTTCCCCTTTGGGGTTTTTTTATTTTGGGAAATTTTTTCCCAAAAAGTTTTTAACTATTTTTTAGGGTTTTTTTGGGGGGGGGTTTTTAAAAAAACCCCTTTTTTTTGGGGGGGGGGCCCCCCCCTTTTTCCTTTTTTGGGGTTTTCCTTTTAAAAATTTTAAAACCCGGGGGGGGGGCCGAAACCTAAAGGGGTTTTTTTTTTTTTTTAAAAAATTTTTTTCCTTTTTTTTAATTTTTTTAAAAAAAAACCTTTTTGGGAAAAAAGGGGGTTTTTTTCCAAAAAATTTTTTTTTTTTTTTGGGGAAAAAAAAAATTTTTTTTTTTTTAATTTTTAAAAAGGGGGGTTTGGGCCCCCAAAAAAAAATTTTTTTTTTTGGGGGGGGGGGGAAAAAAAGGGGTTTTTTTTTTTTTTTTTTTTTCCTTAAAATTTTTTTTTTTCCCGCCCTTTTTTTTTTTCGGGAAATTTTTTTCCCAAAATTTTTAAAAGGGGGGGGGCCCGGGGGGGGGTTTTTTTTTTTTCTTTTTAAAAAAATTTTAAACCCCCAAAAAAACCCCAAAAAAAAAATTTTTAAAAAAAAAAATTAAAATTTTTTGGGTTTTTTCTTTTTTTTTTTTTTTTTTTTTAAAAAAAAAAAAGGGGGGTTTTTTTTTTTTTTTTTTCTTTTTTTTTCCCAAAAATTTTTTTGTTCTTTTTTTTTTTTTTTCCCCCCTTTTTTTTAAAAAAAAAAAAATTTTTTAAAAATTTTTTTGGTTTTTTCAAAAAAAAAAAAAATTTAAAAAAAAAAATTTTTTTTTTAAAAAAAAACCCCAAAAAAAAAAAAAATTTTTTTTTTTTTTTTCTTTAATTCTTTTTGGGTTTTTAAAAAAATTTTTTTTTAAATTTTTTTTAAAAATTTTTTTTAAAAAAATTTTTTATTTAAAAAAAATTTTTTAAAATTTCCCCAAAAAATTTTTTAAAAAAATTCCCCTTTTTTAAAAAAATTTGGGGGCATATTTATCAATTTTTTATTTGTGGACTTGTTTTAAATTAAAAAACTATCCCATTTTCTTTTTTTCTGCTTTATCTGTCCCGAAAGAGAAAAACAGTCTTTTTTCCCTTTCCCTTTTTTGCACGTTCCAAAAAGTTATAACTAACGTATATCATTATTCACTTTTCTTTTTAAACCGGGTTTTCCCTCCCCCTCTCTTCAATCTAACCCAGTTTCCCCCGAACACAGGCAACCACACTCCCAGAAGAGGAGGGATTGATTATAGAGTTTAAACGGGGATGAAAAAGATTTCGAGGCGATCAGTCACAAGTTGCACTTTAAGTGACAGTTTCAAATTTAAAGCTATAATTTTGGAGGATGAAATTTTCAGATGCATGAAAGCAAGGGAAAGGTTAAATTTAAAAAATTTCGGTATTGTATATTTTTTTAATTTTTTTAATCAATTTCCCCTTTCCTCTTCCCTTTTTGGGGTTTTGTTTTTTTAATCAATTTCTAAAATCTTCTTTTTACAAGATTCCCTCTCAAAAAACCAACAGTTACAAAAAGTAAATTTTAATCCTAAAGTAAATTAGTGAAAAACCCAACCCCCAAGGTTTTATAATCAGGGAAAACAAAAAATGAGGGGGACGTTACTAGGAAAAGGGGAAAAGGGGAAATGGGATAAAATAAATTCATGAAATTAAAACTGATGTTTTCAACGCCTTAGTATACATATTTATATTTTTCCTTTCCAGATTGTATTTAAAGTTTTTCTTTTCTTTTTTTTTTTTTTTTTTTTTTTAAAATTGTAATTGAGAATTGAGATAGTTATTTCTTTCTTTTGCCAGTAGCTCATGGGGCCCAAATCTCCACTTCTCTTTCTTTCATTTGTGAAGGCGTTTTATTAAAAAAAAGAGGGGGGGAAGAGTTTCTAGGATTCCCACATTTTCCCGATCCTTTCTTATTTTTTTTAAATGAGGTCGACTTTCGATTTAAAAAGTTTTGCAATTGGGATCTTTTTTTTCCCCCTTTTTCATCCATTTTCCTCAAATTTTCCCCAAAAATTTCAAAATTTCTTTTTTTTGGGTTTTCCATTTTTCTTTTAAAAATTTGCTTTTCCCAAATTAGATCCCAAGGGTTTACGTTTTTTTTTTTTTTTAAATTTTATTATTTTAGAGTTTTTAAAAGGCTTATCTTTTATTTGATATTTTTTTTAAAAAGAAATTTTATATAAAATTTAAAATTGCAATGTATTTATGTTTTTAAAATTTTTATTGAAATTGATTGGCTCTCTTTTACTTCTAAATGTTTATTAAACTAGAATTTTTGAAGGGATGGTTGCAAAAACGAAGATTGAAAAAAAAAATTAAAAAAAAAAAGTTCTTTAGGAGAAGGAAAATTTTTTTTTTCCCAAAAATTTTTAAAAATTAAAAAAATTTTTTTTTTTTTAAGGAATTTTTTTTTAATTTTAAAAAATTTTTTTTTTTGGGTTTTTTTTTTTTTTCCAAAAACCCTTTTTTTTTTTTTGGGGGGAAAAAAAAAAAATTTTTTTTATTTAAAAAAAAAAGGGGGGGAATTTTTTTTTCCCCCAAAATTTTAAAATTAATTTGTTAAAAAAGGGGTTTTTTTTGGTTTAAATTTTTTTTAAATTTTTTTTCCCTTTTTTTTAAAAAAATTTTTTTTTTTTTTTTTTTTTTTAAAAAAAAATTTTCCCTTTTCCCCCCCTTTTTTCCCCCTTTTTTCCCCCCAAAAAAAAAAAAAAAAAATTTTTTGCAAAATTTTTTTGGACCCTTTTTTTTTTGGGGGGGGGGGGAAATTTTTTTGAAAAAAGGGTAAATTTGGGAATAAAAAAAAATTTTTTAAAAATAAGGGGGGAAAAAAAAAATTTTCCCCCCCCCGGGCCCCCCAAAAAAAAAAAATTAAAAAAAAAAAAAGGGGAAAAATAAATTTTAAAAAATTTAAAATTTATTTAAAAAAAATTTTTTTAAAACCCAAAATTTTTAAAAAGGGGGTTTTTTTAAAAAAGGGAAAAAAACCCCCGGGGGTTTTTTTTTTTTGGCCAAAAATTTTTTTTTTTTAAAAAAAAAAAATTTAAAAAAATTTTTTTTTAAATTAAAATTAAATTTTAAAATTTTAATTTTTTTTTTAAAAAAAAAAAGGGGGAAATTAATTTTAAAAAAAAAAAAATTTTTTTAAAAAAAATTAAAATTTTTTTTAAAAAAAGGGTTTTTTTTTAAAAAAAAAAAAAAAAAAAAAAAAAGGGGGGGGGTTTTTTTTTGGAAAAAAGGAAAAAAAAAAAAGTTTTTTAAAAATTTATGGAAAATTTAAAAAGGGCCAAAAAAAATTAATTTTAAGTTTTTTTTAAAAAAAATTTTTTAAAAAAATTTTTTTTATTTTCCTTTTTTTTTTTTAAAATTGGGTTTTTTTTCCCCCCAAAAATTTTTTTTTTTTTTTAATTTTTAAAAGGGGGAAAAAAAAATTTTTTTTTTTAAAACCCCCCCAAAAAAAAAAAAATTTTTAAAAATTTTTTAAAACCCTTTTAAAAAAAATTTGAAAAAAAAAAAAAAAAATTTTTTTCCCCAAAAAAACAAAAACCCCCCCCAATTTTGAAAACTAAACCCCCCCTTTTTATTTTTTCCCCCCCCCCTTTTTTTTAAAAAAACCCCCCTTTAAAAAAAAAATTTTTTGGGAAGGGGGGGGGGGGTTTTTTTTTTTTTTTTTAAAAAAATTTTTTAAAAGGGAAAAAAACCCCCCCCCGGGGGGAATTTAATTAAAACCCCCAAAAAAACCCCCGGAAATTTTGGGAACCTTTTTAAAAAAACAAAAAATTTTTTTTAAAAAAGGGAAAAAAAAAAAAAATTTTTTTTTTTGGGGGGGTTTAAAATTTTAAAAAAAAATTTTTTTTTCCCCCCAAAAATTTTTTTTAAAAAAAACCCTTTTTTTTAATTTTTTCCCCCCAAATTTTCCCCCCAAAAAAAATATTTTAAAAATTTTTTTTTTTAAAAAAATTTTAATTTTTAAATTTTTAAAAAAATAAATTTTAAAAATTTTTTTTTTTTTAAAAAAAAAAAAATTTTTTTAAAAAAATTTTTTTAAAAAAATTTTTTCCCCCCCCCTTTTCCCCCCCTTTTTTTTTTTCCTTTTTTTTTTTTTTAAAAAATTTTTTTTTTCCCTTTTTTTAAAATTTAAAAAAAAAAAAAAATTTTTTTTTTCCCAAAAAATTTTTTTTTTTTTAATTTAAAAAAAATTTTTTTTTTTTTTTTTTAAAAAAAAAAAAAATCCCCTTTCCCCCCTTTTTTTAAAATTTTTTTTTCCCCCCAAAAAAAAAAAAAGGCAAAAATTTTTTTTAAATTTTTGGGGTTTTTTTTTTCCCTTTTGGGGGGGTTTAAAAACCCCAAAAAAAAAAATTTTTTTTTTTTTTAAAAAAAAAAAAAAAAAAATTTTTAAAAAAAGGGGGGGAAAAAAGTTTAATAAGTCCCAATCCTCATGAAAAATGGAAGCTGTGCAAGTCACATAAATCGCCCTCTTGTATGTAAGGCTCTACTCGAGGATGTTAAGGATATCCTGTTCGCTTTACAAAAGGATAACTCCTTGTCAAATTTAAGGCATGGGCAATCTCCTAAAAAATAACGATTTTTAGTAGGTAATCAATTTGTATAAAAATTAGCAACACATAGAATGTTTTACAACGCTCCTTCCAAACGGCCTGTAAAGGTGGTATCCTCTTAAGTAGCATAGATCAAAGGGTCCCAACCCCTCTACCGGAAAAACAAAAGAAAACATAGTCAGAAAACTATAAATTTAGTCTGTGTTTTAGCTTATGCAGGTGAACATAATGCCTATTGGAAATACAATATTCACTACCCCCTATTAGTTCTAGACACTTCCTGTATTATGTCCTTCTCACCCACATACACTGATTCGTTCTTTAAAACAGCCCCAAACATTCATTTCCATGTGAACGCCCCACCTATTTTACCTTTCTTGATGTACTATTTTAGTTTGTCACCAATAAGTAGAAATGGAGCATAACACTCATCTAGTTTGCCCTTAATCATAGCCCCTTTACAATTTGGGTTGTCTCCCCTTATATTCACTCCCGTTGAATCGTAAGAGGGGGGGACCTATATATTTGCCACTTTTGGCAGTAAAACCCCTTTGAAGTCGATATATGTATCCTCCCTCCTCCCTTTAGGCATTTCCCCTCTTTTATGCCAGTCAAATCTCAAATAGGTCATTTAAAAAGGAATGATATGACTTTAGTGTATTGGTCGCCTCTCTAATTTCTACATCCTAAGAGTGTAGTCTTTGAAAATTTGCTATTTTCAATTGCCTCTTTAGCCCCTTTATGTTTCTCTCCCAATAGGCAACACAATTGTAAAATATCTTATTGAAATGCAGGAGGGGGATCTACGACCCAATTTCAAAATTGAGTTTTAACTTTCAAAAATTATCGATGTTTTTTGCGCCTAAAACTAATTCAAAGTACACAAGTGTCCACTTATCCCAAATTTCCCTTCTCAAAACCACTCGAGAGCGTCCTCTTTAAATTGTCCTAATTCTCTATGATGCCTTTGAAATTTTCCCTTTCCCATGCTTAAACACCGTAAACCAAAAAAGTTATTACACGATTGGTTTTTTAGGGTGTTTGAAGTTATAGTAACATCCCTAAGAAGTATCTTAAATTGCAAACAAAGGTGTCCCCTTTTAATGGATTTGTAGCGAATCAGCCAATGCTTTTTTGGGAAAGAATAATTTCTCCTTTAAACCAACCACGGGGGATTTTAACTTTTAGGAACCCCCCCAAGTTTCTAGATTTTATATAAACTAGAGAAAGGCTAAAGGGGAATGTTGAATTGTCGTATCTGTACTACATTTACAAAAAAAATTATAGCCAACTTACCGATAAAAAAGTGCCATCGACTTTGACCAGGGGCCCAATAGTATTTAAAGGCTTCCATCCGGGCTTGAATTTTAGAAAACCCATTAAACTGAGACTCCCCTAGTTCTATGATGTTTCCAACCCCAACTACCTAAGTACTCAAATTGCTTACTTTCATTAATTCAATAATCTCTACAACTCATTGTGACTTCCCCCAAATTATATCCCATTTTAAATACCTTCCTTTTGGCCTCTTTTATTGCTTATTGTATTCTATAAAATTTTTTGAAATTTACTAAAAGATGAGATCTTTACATTGAATTATTCTGTAACTAGATAAAAAAATTTCCCATGTTTTTCTATTAATTTGGGGGGTAGCCCTAGTTTATCATGGGGTTCAAAAAGGTGCAAACCTTCTAAAATTTGTGATTTTTAAAAAGCCCTCACCTTTTTAGAATGCCCATAACCCTATTGTAATCCTCTTTTTCCACTTTCCCCCTTTTCCCACAAAGACTATTTAATAATTATCTTCATTTCCTTGACTGGAAATAACAGTAGTTCCTTTATGGAAAGACTTTACCATATCTATTTGATCCTTCTTTATGTTGAATTGCATGCCAAAATTTAAGTCATCAATATGCTAAAGTTCTACATATTTCATTTTGTCTGGGCCCAAATGTCAGTATTTATGCCATCGTACTAGCTATTTAAAATGGGAAAAAGACCCCTTAAGCCCACTTGTCGACTCATTTAATTATGAAAAACTCCTCAAACTAACTATTTGAATTAGTACAATTTTGGGCAAAGGTTATTGGATTGTTTTTTATGGGACCAAACTACACATTACCGCAACAACATTTTTTTTCACTTTGGGGTTTTCCCCAAAACCCCATAACCCTTACCATATCATCTTTGAGCTAAAATGATCCCCCTCATCGCTCCATTGCCCCCTCCCGGGCCCCCATTTTTCGCCATTTATGTCTATGTGCTTTTCCACTACGATCACAAGACTCTTCAAATTCGATAATAAAACCTAATACTTCATTAAATTGTCATTATGATACAACTACCCCTGCAATGAAAATCTTGTACAATTCCTTAATGCATTTTTCATTACCTGCTCCGCATTGGTATTGTTGACTACAAAGTAGTTAAAGGGTCAAATTGTTTATTGTTTTTATTTCTGCTAGGGTTTACTGGTTTCCCAAACTTATGTTAAATTTTGAATATTTTATTAAAAGATAAATTAAAAAATTCCCTTTTATGTTCTAAAAATTTAAAACAATAAAAAAAAAAAAGGACTTTTTAAATTTTAACTCATAGGTAATTTAAAATTAATTCTTGGAAAGTTTAATAAACCTAAATTTTTAATTTTTAAATTTTTAATCCCCACTTTTAACTTAACCCCCCCAAAATTCTTTCATAACTAATATTTTTAAAATACCATTTTCCCCCTTAATATCCCAATAAAAGATTTAATCAAATACTAGAAAAGTAATAATATTAAAACATTGTTAAAACCTTTTAAATTTATTAATTCCCCAAATTAAAAATTTGAAGTATTAAAATTTTTTTACAAAATTTAATTAACTAAATTTAATATATTTTTTTTAATCAAAATAAAAGCCTTTAAAAAAAAAGAAATTTCATAAACAATTTGAAATTTTATTATTAAACACTTAAAAAGTAATATTCATTTTAAAAAAAAAGGTAATTATAAAAAAAAAAGGGGTGTAAAGAGATTTGTTTGAATTTAAGATACAAAATTGTTTTAAACCCTTTTTTTTTATTGGGTTTTTAATTTTAAGGTTTTTTGTTGATTTTTTTTTAAATTGGTTTTTTATAGTAATTAGGTTTTGGGTTGCCTTTTGAATTTAAACAATTTTAAAAAAAAAAATTAAATCTGGAACAAATATAATTTTCTCCATGGGGCCCTTTTCCATAATTTTTTTGGGGACCTGATTTTAAAAAAGCTCCTCTCTTTTTAAACCATATAATTGGGTTTAGGTAAAATCCCGTTTAAAGAAAGTTGGAATTTAAGGAAAAAAATAGTTAAAATCCCTTAAGTTCTGTTTAAAATTAAGGAATCAAAAGGGGTTAATGTTTAAAATTTTGGAAAAAAAATTTTGGATTACCCCCCCCATTTTGCCCTTTTTGGGGTTTTGGGAAAGGGGGGTGGGCTTTGTAACCGGTAAAATTTACTTAAAAAGTATTTTGGGGTTTTTTAAAAAAAAAGACAGGGTTTTTATTTTTTGTTAATTTTATTTTTGTTTAAAACCAATACTTTTTTCTGGTTTTCCTTTTTTCCCTTTTTGGCATATTTTGGGGCCGCTTATTTGGGGGTAATTATTTTTTTATTACTTCAATAATAAGGCTGTAGGTTCTTTTTTAGGTATGTGAAAAATGGTGAATATTAAAAATTTTTTTTTTTTATCAAATTTTCGTTAAGTTTCAAAAATTTTTAGGAAAATTTTGTTTGGTACCTTATTATTTTGGTTTTTGGAATTTCAAAAGCAAAAGGGTAATTTTTTTAAAGGGGTTTGATTTCTAGACTTTCAAAATAAAATTAAAAAAAATTTTTTTTTAAAAAAATTCAATACCCCCTTTAAAAAAATTTTTCCTTTTTTAAAAATTTTTTTATTTAAAATCAAAATAAATTTTTTAGCCAAAATTGGGAAATCTTGATAAATTAACCTTGTTTTTCTTAAATTTATTTTTTCATATATTTAAAGAAAAAACAAAAATTTTATTAAAAAATGGTTTTTAAGTGATCAAAAAAGGGCGACAAAAATTTTTTTACATTTAAAATTTTGATATTTTTTATTTTTAATTAAGATTTAAAAAAATTTTTAAATAAAAAAAAATTTTTTGAAATAAGGTGTCCTTTAAAATTTTTAAATTTAATAATCTTAATAATTGCTTTTTTTTATTAGAAAAAAATATTATATAAAATAAAAAAATTAAAAAATTGAATTAGTTAAAATTATTTAAAAATTTTAAAAAAAAATATACAGTAAGTTTCTTTAATTAATTTTTAATTTTTTTTTTTTCTGTTAAATTATTAAATGAAATCCCATTTTGAATAAATTTTTATTTTTAAAATTTTTATTTTTTAATACCTAATTTTTAAATTTTTAAACAATTAAATGTTATTTTAAAATTTTATTTGCCTTAATACTAATATACTAACATTTTTTACTTGTTTTAAACCTTTATTTTGTAAACATATTTCAATTAATTTTTTTTTTTCTTAATAACCCAAAAAAAATAAATCCTGTTATTTATTACAATATTTTTTTTTAAAATTTTTATAAAATTTTTTTAATTTTTTACGTAACTATTTCCAAAAATTTAAAATTAATTTTCTTAAATAAATTTTAAGAACGATTATTTAAAGTTTATAAAAAAAAAGGTTTTTTAATTTATTTCCCCTAAGGCCCGTGGTTGATATAAAGGGGAAATTGATAAAAAGGTTTGATTCATTAAGCCTTTGATTGGGTTTTTTGGATAATTGATAAATAAAAAATGTGAGATGGGTGGTATATTTTTAATAAGGGAAAAGGTACCCAAATCTTTCAAAACCTTTTTAAAATCTTTAATTTTTTTTAAATTTTATTAAAATAATTAAATTAAATTAAAGGTTTTTAAAATTTATGATTGAGATTAGAGAAATAAAAAATATAAAATTTTTTAAATTTATTCAACCAAGTTTTACCATGGAATCCATATTTTGAGAAATAAAAGGGTATTTAGAAAATTAATTTTTTGAATACATGGGAAAGGTTATTTAAAATTATTTAAACAATTAACATTTAATTAAAAATTAATATATTTTTTTTAAAATTATTCGACATTTTAAATAATTTTAATTTTAATTTCCCTATTCATAATCTAATTCAATTATAAAAATTTAAAAAAATTTTGGGGTTTTAAAAATATTTTTACCTAAAAAGAATATCATTACTGATTCCAATTTTTAAAATTTTTAAATTTTTTTTGTTTTTTTTAGGGATATATATTGGGGAATTTTCTGCTTAAAAAATTAATTTTAATAACAACCCCTTAGGAAAATAAAGGTTGGAAGGTCAAATATTTTGATTATTAAGAAAAAATGAACCAATCTGATTAAATAAAGTTTAAAATTTTAAATGAATTAAGTTTTCCAAATTAGGGGCCCCCAATTCAATCCTAATATTAATTTAAATCCATGGTTTAATAAATTCTTCAATGTTGGTTTTTTATCAAAGTAATATTGTTAAAAAAATAAGTTAAACATATGAAAAAATATGGCCTTACTAATTACAACAATCCACTAAAGGAATGGAAAATTTGGACAATAAAATTTGGAAATTTTAAAAATCAAGAAAATATTTTAATTAATGAAGTTAAAAAAAAATTTTAATTTTATGAAACCTTCCTAACAGGCTAATATAAATAAATATTTATTTTAAAATTATGAATATAAAGAATTAATTAAAAGAATTAGAATTAAATTGGGTAGGTTTTGCGGATATCAAATTTTTTGTTCATAATTGGGTAAAATAGGAAAAAAAAATTTTTGGAGAAAAAAATTGGTTAGAAAATCAATTTCATTAAATAAAAGTTTCCAGTTTTCCCAAAAAAAATTTTTTTTATTAAAGATTTTAAATTTTTTTAAAAAAAAAATTTTTTGGGGGGTTTTTCCCTTTTTAAACCCCCATTTATCAATTAAAATTTTTAAAATTTGGGGGGGATCTTTAAAAAGCCTTTTTTTTATTTTTAAATAAGGGGGACCCAAATTTTCAAATTTTTAAAGGGTTTTCCCCCAAACCCTTTTAATTCATTTTTAACCCCCAAAAATTTTAAAAAATTTCCCTTTTTAAAAAATTGGCATAAAAATTTTTTTAAAAATTTTAAAAATCAATTTTTTCTTTAAAAAGTTTTAAAAACCCACTTTCAAAATTTTTTAATTTAAAAAAAATTTGGTTTAATTGAAAAAAATTAAAGAAAAAATTTTTTAAATTTTTTTAAAAAAAATTAATTTTTAAAAAATTTTAATTTTTTTTTTAAAATAAAAAAATTTTTTTCAAATTAAACCCTTTTTTTTTTTCAAAACCAATTTTTTAAAAAATTTTTTTAAAATTGGTTAAAAAATTTTTTTAAAAAAAAAAATCATTTTTTTTAGGTTTTTTGGTTTAAAAAAAAAAATTTTAAAAAAAATTTAAAAAAAAGTTTTTAAAAAAAAAATTTAATTTTTTATTTTAAAAAAATTTTAAGGAAAAATTTTTAAAAAAAAAAAAAAAATTTTTAAATTATTGGGGGAAAAAAAAGGTTTTTAAAAAAATAAAATTTTAAAAAATTTTTTAAAAAGGGGATTAAATTTTTTTTTTAATTAAAAAAAAAATAAAAAAAATTTTTTTAAAAAATTTAAAAATTTTTTTTTTGATAAATTTTTAAAATTTTTTTGTTTTTTTAATTTTAAAAAAAATTTTAAATTTTTTTTTAAATTAAAAAAAATTTATTTTTAAAATTTTGTTTTTAATGGGAAAAAATGAAGGGGTTTTGGGAAAAAAAGGGGGTGGTAGTTTAAAAATTTTTTTTTGGGTTTAAAAAAATTTTTTTTGGGTTGGATTTTTTTGGGAAAATGGGGGGATGGGATTAATGGGGTTAAAAAAAAAATAAAAATTTTTCCCTTTTAATTTTTTTTAATTTTTAATTTTTTTTAAACCTTTTTTAAAAAAATTAAATTTATTTTTAACAAAAAATAATTTTAAAAAAAAAAAATTTTATTTGAAATTTTTAGGTTTTTTTTATTTTTAAAAATTAAAAAAAAAATAAATTTTTTTTTTTTGGGCCAATAATTTAAATATTTAAAACCCCCCCAAAAATTTCTTTTAAAAACCCCTTTTTTTAAAGAACGTATTTTAACCATAAAAAAAAAATTTTTTTTTGTTAAAGGGTAAAAAGCAA
>JAMXBC010000511.1:0-20186 GCA_024138005.1 Lumnitzera racemosa
TCTAAATTAAAAAAAAATTAAAAAAAAGGGAAAAAAAAAAAAAAGAGGAATCCAAATTTTAAGGCCTGTTTAAAAAAATTTTTTATTTTTTTTTATCTTTTTTTATAAAAAGAAAAATGAAAAAAAATATAGAAAACAAATAACAAACCCCGGATTAGAGAAATAAGGTCAGTTTAAGCATTTTGGGTCAATTTCCCAATTCGCTGGGTGTTAGTTTGGGGTTTTCTTTTTTTAGGTTGCACAGTGATGAAGATGTAGGGGCGGGGTTTTGCTCCCTTTAAGCTTCAATTCACCCCTTTTGAGTGGGAAATTTCCCCACTTTGTGAAAGATTTTTTTGACGAATGTAGGTGAAAATTATGCCTTAGCATTTTTGGGGGTTTTGGTGAGAGTACAAAATCATTAATGGCATGGAGAGGTAGTTGGGGTTTCCATAGCTGGGGATTTTTGGGTCATTAGTTGAAGGGAGAATACTATTGGAAGCTTGAAGCTTAGGAAAGCTTTTTAGTGCGGTGACTTGAGGAGTTTAAAATCGAATTTTAAGTTTAAAAGGGGAAGAGAAAGAGAGAAGAGAGAAGGAGAGGAGAAGAAAGGCCTCTAAGTGTATGATAGTAAATGAAGAATGAAAGAACCCAAATCAAGATGAAATTTTCAGGGTAAAAAACTTGTATTGTCAAAATTTTAAATTTTAATCACAATTTTTTGACCCATCAAATTTTGATTTAAATGGAAAAACTTGTAACTGTTAGTAAAAACGATTTGTTGAAACTTAAAAATTTGCTATCTAGATCAAATGGAAGCTTCGATTTTAATATTGAGTTTGAATTAAGGGGGAAATAAAAGGGCATAAATTAAAATTTTTTTTTATTTTTGAACCCAAATTTTGAACCTTAAATTTTTTAATTGGGCGTTTTAAATGGCATATTAAATATTTTGGCTATCCCCTAACAGATTCGACCTTTAAATTTTAGGGGAATCGTATGGAAACCACATGAAAAAGGGGGCTTGAACAAAAGCTACTGAAATATTTTTTTTTAAACCTAGAAAAGCTGGGAAAAATCCCTGAAATTGGCAGAAGTTACAAAAGAGAAGGTATTAGGCAGTCACGCATTACATTAACTGATGGCTAGCCCATGTATGTTTATATACGAAGGCAAAAAAATGCCCCCCCACTTATGGGCGAACCTTATAAATAAGGTTTTACCTTGACGCAACCAAATATTGTATTTGGCCCCAATTTTGATACAGCCTTTTTTTTTTTTCTTTTCTTTTAAAAAAAAATTTAAAATAAACACAAATCTGGTTCTAACAAAAATTAAATTTTAAACTGGCCGACTCTAAAATGTCACATTCTCACAAGTAAAAATTAATTTGTTTTTTAAAACCAAATCTATTTAATAGTTCTAAACCCAAATTTTTAAATTTTAATTTAATTTTAAACGGGTTTAAAAAAATTTTTTCAAAAAGAAATTTAATATGACTTAGAGCCCTTTTTGTATTATATTTTGACCCTAAAATAAAAAAGATGACTTTTTTTAATTGACCTATTGACATTTAAATGACCTAGGCTTTTTTTTTTCCCAAAAAACTCTATTATTCAATTTTTTTTTTTCATTTTCAAAAAAAAAAAATAGGAATACTAAAATTATAAGGGGGGAAAAAAATATTTATCTATAGTTGCTCCCCTTTTTAAGGTGATATTTGAGTAAAACTTTACCACAAAAACAAATGAACACCATTTTTGTCTTGGTATGTGCTTATCCAAAGAAGTGTAACAAATAACTGGCTATCCTATACCTAATTTACGGGGATTTGATCCCAAGGTGAAAGAGAAGGAGTTACTCTATAACTAGCAAAAACTCAAAGTAGGTTTTTTATAAGGTATAGCACCTTAAGATGATAAGAATTGGCCTTCGACTACCCCAAAAAACTCATAAACTTTTCCCTACCCAAGGGCACCTACCCATTTAAGGTTATTTGACCGGGGGGCCCAAGAAACAAAAAAAGATAGCCAACGATAGCTCAAATCGATTACAAAAAAGACGGGGGAACCAATAGTCGAAGTCTTAAGTCCAAAGCCCAATTGATATGGTATAAAAATCTAGTGTTGAGAAACCCCAGAGTTTAATAACAAATAACCAACCTCACAGGCTTACCTACACAAAAGACACACTGAATCAAAAACTCAAACCCAAAAAACTAGCTACTAACTTGTCTTGCAGGGGCCTAACCTACCCTAAATAACTTAGATACCCACATGCAAACCCTTTTGTTTTAAATGTACATTTACATATTTTTGTATACTTGTAAATTTTTTTTCCTTAACTTTTAGTTGTGGGCCTATTTTAAGGTTTTAAGGCCAATATATCATTTACATTTTTCCCTATTAAGGTTTTAAAACTTACTAAAAAATAACTATTGAATTACAAAAAAAAAAAAAAAATTTTGAACATTTAAAGTAAGAATATATTGATATCTTTTTTGAGTTGTTTAACTTATGTTTTAAAATTTTTGGTGCTTTTTTTATTCTCAAATTTCTTGTGTTCTTATCAGTCTTTTTTCTCAAAATTTGGGGTGAACCCCTCTTTTTAGCAATTTAGTAAGTGTACCAAACCCCCCCATTTGAAATTTAAGTTTGTTTAGTGATCGTGAGTCTATCAAAGCATATTTCGAGCTATTTTCCCTATTTTATTTATGTTCTAACGGTAATATCCACCCACCACATTTAAAATCCTTTTAATTCTATTTCCCCAATTTTCCATCAAACTTAAATACGATTTAGGTTTGTTTAAAACTACACTATTTTCCACCAACCTTCAAACCGGGGCCATATCATCTTGCTATCAACTTTGGGGAGGCACATAATTTAGTCTTCTTAAAAAGTTTGATTCAGATTTTTACTTTTTTTGTCAATTGCTATTTAAGTTGGGTTTATTATACTATACGTAATATAGATAAAAAGGGATTCTTGAAGTATACTATGTCAATAGTAAAGTTTTTGATTACTGTCAATTGTTTATGGTTAGTAGTGTTTTCATGTTGTTTCTAGTTGAAATTTTGTCCTTTATGTTTAAGTAATGAAGTAGTATTTGGAAGTCTATTTAGTTGTAAATTATAAGTTGTATGTTTTTCTAATTTATTATATTACATGTTTGTTAAAATTCTTAAGGGAAATTTTTGTATGGATGAAAACCCTAAAGGGGGGTAATATCGTAGTGATAGTCCCAGTGGATGTTTGAAAACATGGATAACTAAATATAAATTAAAATCTCACAATTCTTCCGGAGCTACGGTTAGTTAAGGGGCCGTAATGTGTTAGTCGAAGTGAAAGAAGAGCGACACCAACCATGAAATTGACTCTAAGATCCGTAATGAAAATAATAACTCAAAAGAGCTGCCAAGCTAAAGGGGAAGAAAACGACAAAAATTTAGGGGAAACAATGATAGGGTATTACCGGGTGAACCAAGCCCAAAACAAGAACAAACTAAGGAGAGAAATTTTTCTAGTGTAGCTCCAACGAAAAGCTATTTAAAAGGGGAACTGACTGGCTTAGAATTAGGGAGATCTTGAACACATAGCCAAGGGCTTGAAGTACAAGCTTAATTGTTAACCTTTAGTAGCAGTACAAACCTAAAGAATTTCTTGATTGGGGCCTTTTTAAAATGTTTTTTTAGTTTATGAGTCTATAATCGGGGCAAAAATTAAGTTTCCCCATCGTCCATTGTTTGGATATTAAATCTTTGGGGGATAATTAATTGTTGATGTGATGGATTTTTGATAACCTACTTTAAGTAAGAAAATGCTCCATGCTTTCTAGCACTTGTGGGAAGGGTTAAAAAAACTTTTTAAAAGTACTTACAAAATTTTAGATCTTGATTACCTATGTAGATTTCCAGCCCTAAGATGTACTATTGCAGGGTTTTTGAGTGGACTCAAAATACATTCTATGTATTTGAGCTACAACCTTCAACCATTATACTACTAACAATTTAGCATAAGGGTAAGAGATAGAAGGAAAAGGTACTAAATTTGATTTGCTACCTCAACTGGAAGCCCCGACCTGAGAGGTATGAGGAGAAGAAAAAGCCTAAGAAAGGATCAGGAAAGGAGAGTCCAACTTACCTAACAGGGTTTGGGCAAAAAATGTGGGGAAGGAAAAAGTACCTAGCACTAAGGCCAGAATTAAATGCTTTAAGTGCTTAAATATGATTTGCCTCCTAATATCCAAACAAGAGGTCGTGATTTTTTAAAGGTGAAGGTCGAACACTCAAGTAGAGAGTCAAAGGACAAGGTTTGGGGAAGGGTATGGGAAAAGGGGAATTCCATCTGGAAAGGGTGGACTTTTTACCTTACAAGTTGAAGAACTGACTTGAAAAAAACCTAGGTCAAGGAAAACTTATTTTAGATCCGAGTTTGGGGAATGGGAAAAAAATGTTCCCTATTGTTAAAGGTGGGAATTACACCAACATCTTTTTTTACCGAGTTGTTATAAGGGGAAATTATTACCTATATCCTCAACCCTTGGTTTAAGGGTTTAATGAAAGGTTTTGTCCCCCGTGCATAAGAACCTCGAAACATTTTTGAAAGGGAGTATGAGGATGACTTGAAATTCAACATGGTGCCCATGAATGCAAGAAATTTAACCTGGCTTACCTTAGGAGCACAACTGAAGAGTGATTCATCATACTTTTTCCACATTTACTGGTTAAAAGGGTGGGGAGAGCATAGTTAACCAATGAGTGTTGAGGGGGATTTTGAGTAACCTAACACCTATGGTTAAAAAAATGAGAAGAGGGGATGTTCAACATTTAGGCTCGTACCATGGGGCCAAATCAAGGCAAATTTTTTTTCAACCTATGATAAAAGGAATTGCATCCACCACAAAAAACCTTTCAAACCATTCCAAGTTAAGGGGCCCACCTGCCCACCAAGGGTTGTTGGCCAAAGGTTAAAAAAGGAAAGAAAGTACTTGATAAAAGCTTTGTCGACTGCTGAGAAGACTAAGGGCCAAAAAAAATAAGGTCCCAAATCTAAACCCAACACATGGGACAGGAAACTATGCCAAGCTCAATAGTTTAGCAATTTAACTAACCCATTTGGAGCTCACCGAGCTAGGTTAACTGCTGACTTTATCCTTTTTCAAACTTAACTTACCCTAGAATAGCTTTACTTTTCATCTAACCTTCCTTTTTTAACGAAAACCCTTTATCAAGTTTTGTATACTTATAAATATTTTCCTTTAAATTTAGTTAAATTTCCTATTTTGGTTTAAGGGCTTGTATATTTTTACAGTTTTGTCACTAGGTTTTAGGGCTTACTATAAGAAAAACATTGTAATTAGCAAAAAACAAGTTTACAATTTGAAATAAAATATACTTTACATTTTCATGACTGTTTAAGGGGATGTCTTAGATTTGATGTTGTTTTACTATTTAATCTTATGTTTTTAAACAATCGTCACGGATTTGGTGAACCCCTTTTTTTAAGTGAGTTAGTAAGTTGTACCAAACCATTCATTCAAACTCGAGTGTTGGTTTACTTTCATAGTCGATAAAAACTTATTTTAAGCCATTTTGATTGTTTTGTGCTTTGTTTATAATATCCATTTCACATTTTTATTCAAAATCCCTTTTACTTTTGCTATTTCCCGATTTTCCCTTGAAACCGAATACCCATTTGGGTTTTGATTGAGCTGTGTATAAGCCCCAATTTCCTTTAGACCTTAGACAATTATTAAAAGCTAACTATAACCTGAGGGATATGAAAAGGATAGTGCTTTAAGTTGGCAAACCTAAGGGATTTTGAAAAAGGGTATACTCTAGGAGTTGGCTAAGGTACTAAAAAGATTCAAAAAGAGAAGGGAGTGTAGCGAAAACTAAAGAAAATGGAAAAAACGAATAGTGTTTTTTTTTTAACACTATTCTAAGCGGGGAAATTCCTTAGGGGGCTAAAAACCCAAAATAAGAAATTTTTATAAACCTAAGGAAAATTTAAAAGCCAAAAAAACAAACTGGTCAAAACTTCACTATAACTTCAAAAACTCTTTCTTATAACCATTTCTTTGTACCAAAGAAAGCTAATGCTTCTCTAGGGAGTACACAAGGACACCCCAACATTAAAAAACTGAAAGGGAAAAAAAAGAAAGCTAGCAAAAATTTAAGAGCTACCGATTAAAACATTAACCAATCAATCCATTTACTTAAAATCCTAGATAGGCACAACCGATCCGAACTATAGGGGTTTTCGCCACATTCTTGCTAAAGGGAAAATATAAGAGTTAAGGAAATGAGAACCTAGGGTTCCTCAAAAAGGAACTTATATACTCTATGATCTAAAGTTATGTTTATACAATAAATGGAATTTTTTACCTAACATCACTGGGGTTACAAGCATAAAAGAAAAAGAAAAAGGGAATTTACAATTGGGAAACCTGAATGATACTAAAAATATAAAAAAAATATAAAAAATATTCTGTAGGGAAAAATGAGAACCTTCTGAATAAAATGCCAAAAACATAGTTACATGGTGTCTAGCCTTTGAAATAGTACAATTTGGACGAAAAAAGGGACTAGGGAGGGGTTTAGAGTTACCTGACTAGATTAGGTCATCCTTGCCATTAGCACAAATTTAAATATTCGCTTTGGACCGAGTTGGATTTTGGCCGGTTTTGTGAGCTTTTTTTTGGATAGTTTTTGAGGCTGGGCTTGAATGTTTTATCAGATTAGGACTTTGATAGTCAGTTTTCGCTCACTTCTCCGCTAGTTATCAAAAGATGATACATGGCATTTTTTGTTATCATAAACCTTCCTATTTTAATTCAAGCCCATGGCAAAAACTTTTTCAAAGCATGGTTATAATACATAACTCCTGCTCCCCACATATAAAGAGAATTTTCAAATTAAGAGTTTCCATGTGTTTTAAAATAGTTAATCCAAAATTCCCTTAGTCTAAAACCACTTTATACATAGGGAAAAAAACTCTATAAGATCTCAACATTTCCCTTACTTCTATTAAAGTCACCTTACTAACTTAAGCATCGAAGGGGCCCGGCACCGGACTAGCTTCGTACTGGTTTACTTAAAAAAATAAAATAAAATAAATTTGGAATATTCTAGTAAGAAAATTTGGTTGGAATTGAGTAATATAGGAAATAAGGTCGTTGACCCCTCGGGACCAAAAATTACTATTTTAGCTAGTTTTTTATAAATATTCGAAATAAAAATTTTAAATTAATTAATCAAAAAATTTACTTAAAACATTAAAAGAAAATAACTTTTAAAAACTAAAATTAAGAAATCAATTAAGAATTGTGGGAAAACAAAATCCCACCTTAGATTATGCTAATAAAGGGTTTCTGTTTATAGTTTAAATAGCTATAGGCTTTAAAGGGAAAAATTTTAACTTTAAAACTGAACTATTTAAAACCCCTAAAAATTGGGTTGGGTTTTCGTATTTTCCCAATTAACAAACTATACATGCAATCATATATCCCCCATCAAAGATTATCAAATTTCCAAAATCAATATCCCAAGCTTAGAAAATAATCAATCGCCAAACATTGCATTAATCTCTACATAATATCAATAATTCAATTAACTTTTTCTTCACATTGGTTAATCAAATCAACAAGAATTTCCCTTTTTTAACAATTTTAAACAATTGAACAATTAAAACGAAATCAAGAAATTTAAACATGAATCATCCATAATCCTCAATCCTATAAAATGAATAGAATCATCACTTACTATCTAAATTTCAATCTTCTACAAAAAAATTTAGCTAACCTGGATTTTAAAAAAAAACAAAATACAAAATGAAATTTTAAGGAAATTCATAATTTAAAGCATAATAATTTATAAATTGCATAAAAAATTGAAATAATTCACCAATTATATATTTGGAAAAAAAATCTTCGATTTCAACTTCAACTTGGTCTCTACAACAAAAGCAAATTTTCTCAATGATCCAAGCAATTCTCCCGAAGAATTCTTCAAAAAATTATCTAAAAACAATTTCCCTGACTCTTTTTAAATCTAAGAAAGTAGTTCAAAAAGCTCCCAAACAATAAAAGTAAAGTTATTTATAAAAAAAAAAAGGGTTGACTTGCATAAAGCTTTATTTTTATAAGGCCAGCTATTAGGCAGGTGGTGAAGTGCAAAGGGTACAGTATAGATTCAAAGGGCCTGGTGTAAGTTTTTTAACTGATTTCCTTCAATTCCAACTTGTGTATGCGATTCAACTTCATTCCTTTTCATAAAACTCTTCTAAATAAACTGTAATTCCGCCTTTAATCCTTTAATTCCTTAAAAGCCAAATGAAAAAAATTAAGTACCATTTCTTAATGATTTCTATAAAATCAATAATAATTTTATCTTAATTTTCACTTGAAAACATGAAAAAAATTTACAATTCCAACTTTTTTTGGCTTGCCCTAACAAAAAAATGCTAAAAAACATCAAAATTTAATTTTTTTAAATTTTAATCTAAAAATAAAATTTGCATTTTTTCCCCTTTTTTAATCCCCCAAATTAAAAAAAAATTTTTCAAATATACTTGAAATTTTACCCTTTTAAAGAAAAAAAAAATTATTTTTCCAAAATTTTAAATTTGAAAGTGGGATTAACTGAAAAAAAAACCCCCTTTTTTTAAAACAATTCCCCCAATTTCCACAAATAATTAACAAATTTAAAAAAGCAATGGTCCTCCTTTTTAAACCCCAAAATTTTTTTCCTTTTAATAAACCCTAACATTTTTTTTTTTTAAAATTTCCTTTCCATTCAATTTTTTTTTCCTTTTTTTTTCCCATTTTTTTTTAACTTTTTTTCCCCCTTCTTTTTAAAAAAAGGGAAAACCCCTTATTCCTAATGCCAGGTTTTAAAAACCTTTTCCCTTTTTACTCTTTTTAATTTGGGATCCTTTTAAAACTAATTTTCGAAGGAAAAAGGTTTCATTTCCTTTGAATCTTCTAAAATTTTTAAAATTTTTTTATAGAATCAAAATTTAAAGTTAAAAAATTTGAAATTAAATGTTAAATAAAAAAAGGGAATAATAAAAAAAGGGATGAAGGAACCTGATTTTAAAAATTGAGAAAACTTTTTTTTTAAGGAAAAAAGGGGAAATTACCTAAAATTGTTTAAATTTTCGGAAAAAAAATCTATTGGAATAGGGCCCTTTAAAATTCAATTTTTTCCCTTAATTTCCAAATTTTTTATAACCTAAAACAAAACAAAAAAATTTGCAAAAAATTCTAAAAAAAAAAAAAAAACAAATTATGGGAAAAAAAAAGAAAAAAAACCCAAAAAAAAATTTTTCACCCAAATTCCTTTTCCCCCTTTTAAAAATTCCCTTTTAAAAAATTTTTTCAAAAAAAAAATCTCCCCTTTTTTCCCCAGCAACGAAAACCAAAGTTTTCTTTTTCAAAACCGTTTCCCCATCCCCCAAAAAAAAATTTTTTTAAAATAAAAAAAGGCAAAAAGGTAAAAAGGGCAATTCCCCAACAAGGGG
This sequence comes from Lumnitzera racemosa, assembly GCA_024138005.1. Lineage (NCBI taxonomy): Eukaryota > Viridiplantae > Streptophyta > Magnoliopsida > Myrtales > Combretaceae > Lumnitzera > Lumnitzera racemosa. Next base: position 9,504 of record JAMXBC010000511.1, read on the forward strand.
AAAAAACAAAAAAAACCCAAAACCCCCAAAAAAAAATAAAAAAAGGGAAAAAAAAAAAAAATTCGGGGCTAAAAAAAACCCCCCTTTTTTCCCCCCCCCAAAAACCTAAAAACCACATTCTTTAAAAAAAAAAACTTTTTTGAAAAGGGCAAACCCTTTTTTCTTCCCCTTTTTTTCCAAACCTGGGCCCCCAACGCTCGCCACGCCCCCTTAAAACCCCCCTACAAAACGAAAAAAACCCCCAATAGGGGGCCAAACGCCCCTCCCCTTTAACAAAAAATTTCGGGGAACCCCACTCCCCCCCCTCCCCCCCCCCTTAATTGCAATTACCCCCCCCCCCCTTAGCGGATTTTTATCCAATTTTAAATTTTTACTTCCAGCTTTTGATAAAAAAACCCCCCCTTTTAAAACCAAAAAACCCCAGGGCCCCCCCCAAAAAGTTACGGGAGGGCCCCCACTCAATTGAAAGGGGAAAACTTTAAAACCCCAAAACGCCGCATATTCTTAAAAAACCAAAATTTTTAAAAACCACGGAAAATTCAAAGACCCCCCCAAAAAACCTTTAAAAAACTTTTCCTTCTTCAACCCCCCAAAAACCTAAATTTTTAAAACACCCACCCTCTAACCCTTTTACCCAAAAACCCACAAAAACATCTTTGGCCCCCACCCTCCCCCACAAAGCCCCCCCAACCAAAAAAATTTTCATTCTTGCTTCCCCCCCCCCCGGCCCCCAAAAAACCCCCACTAAAAAATTCAAACCCCCGTTTCCCCCCTTTTTTTTGGGCATTTTTTAGGCTATTGAAAAAAAAATCCTTCAAAAAAAAAAATTTTTTTGGGGGGGGGTTTTTTGGGGGGGGAGGGGGAAAAAGGTCGGGAAAAAAAAAAAAAAGAAAAAATTGGGGGGAAAAAAAAAATTTTTTTCCCCCCCTTTCCCCCTTCCCTCGACCTGGGCCCAATTATAGTCTTGGGTTTTGTCCCCAAAAACCCCCCCCCCCTCCCCCCCCCTTTTTTTTTTTCTTTTTTTTCCCTACCCAACCAAAACCCGGCCTAAAAATTTTTTTCACAAAAAAAAAAAATAAAAAAAAAAATTATTTAAAAAATCCTCCCAAAAATTTACGGGTTTTCCCCCCCCTTGTGGTCACACCTTTTTTCCCCCTTAAAAATTTTTGGAATGGCCTTTACCAAAGGTATTGTTATTTTTTACCCAACAACCAAAAAAAAACATTTTTTAATTAAAAGGCCAAAACCTTTTTTAATTCCAAAAAAAATTTTAAAAAAATTTAATAATAAACTTTTTAAAATTAGGAACTCTTGCTATTGAATTTCCCCATCCCTGGGGCCCCCTTTTTTTAAATCCTAGTGTTTTCATAATTTCTTCCTTCTTTTAATTTTTTTAAATAAGAGCAATCGATTTAAATTATAGCTTGTAAATCAAAATTAAGGTATTTTATAGCCTAATAGGGCCCTTTTCCTCAACTTTATAGGGTGATATATTTACCCAAAAAAAATTGGATGGGGGGGATTCTTTTGAGGGGTTTTTGAAGCAAACTTAAAACCCACAATGCATTCGAGTTTTTTTGAACTAGCCTTTCCTAAATCATTATATTTTTTCTAGGGTACGCTTTATTTCCTTGGCACCTCAACTTGCCACAAGTTTTTTGCACAATTGGGTGGCAAATTTATAGGACTCCATAATTTATTAAAAATTTTGAAATTTTTCGATTGCAAAAAGTCACCCCCCATCCTTAAATAGCCTTGGGGGACTCCAAACCAGAAAAAAGTTCTTTTTCCCAAAAATTTAATTTCCACATGGATTGTTAGTTTGAAAACAAATACTTCTACCCATTTTGACACATAACATTGCCCCAATAAAAAAAAAATTTTTTGAAAAAGAAAGGAAATGACGTTAAGTCATTCCCTAAACATCAAAAAAACTTAATTACTAGAATACTCTTTTGATAAATTTATGTCCTTTGAAAATATTCCCGGTCCTTTGCATTAAGAAAGACATAAAAAATTTCCCACAAAAGACTAAACAAACTAGGCCAATAAAATCCATAGATAAAATTTTGTTGTAGTTCTTTCACACCAAAGTGGCCCCTTGCTTTTTAGAAGAATCTAATTATGCTAAGCTATTCTATTTTTTGGCATACAACATCAAAACTTGGTCAACACAATTTTTTTAAAAAGAAGGTCTTCCAAAAATAAAAATTTTACACATTAAAAAAATTTTTTTTTTTTTTTGAAATGAGGAACCGTATGGTAGATTTTAAATACTAGGGAATTAACTAATTAGCACCCAATTATTCCTTTAACTACATACAATTGTTCATAGGAAACTTTTCAATAGGGGTACTCTAAACAAATTTAAAAGTAATTAAAATAAATAAACAGCAATTAATTTCAATTCCCCTTTTATCTCTAAATTTCAGTCAAATTCTGCAGTAATAAGATCCATTTAAATTTAAATTAATTTTAACATTTACTTTAGCAAATAAATTTTTAGAGCACATGGTTAGGTTAAAATACGTCTTAGAACCTATGAGAAAACCTAACTTTTTCACAAGCAAAAAAAAAACCTCTAAAAGTTCTTTCTCAATCTGGGTAGTTTTTTCTACCCCATTCAGATTTATTTTTCATAGTATATAAATGAAATAAAATTACCTTTTCTCTACCAATCTATTTCCAAAAATTATAGTTTTTACATTACAATCATCTCAAAAGAAACTCCCAACGGGGGAACGATCATTGGGGCCGAAGTAACTTTTCCCCTTTATAATTGAATGTTTTAAAAAACATCAAAGAAAAAAAGGAGAACTTTTTCAATAAATTACAAGGAGGTCAGAGATTTTTTGAGAAGTCCTTTAAAAAAAACCCTTAAAGCCAGGATCCCTAGGAACTCTTGACTCCTTTACTGAAAAGGTGGTTGTCTTCTCTATTATCCCCACTTTGACTTGTCAACTTCAATACCTTGGGGCCTAAGACTATTCCCCTCTTATCTTAAATGGGATTTTTGTTAAATTTAAAGTAATTTGTCTTTTTGCATTTTTTTGCAACGGCTTAAATTATCAAACAGAATCAAAAGACTTCCTAAAATGGAGAAGTCATTTTTAAAAAATTTTAATAAAATCTTTTAACATTTAAAAATATAGATGTCATGCATCTTTGAAAAGTTTTAGGTACATTTCAAAGACCAAGGTTATTCCCTAAAGGGAAAAAGTCCAAAAAGGGCATCAAAGTTGGTTTTTTCTAGTCCTCAGGTACAGCATGAATTTGATTGTAAAGAGAAACCATCTAAAAAACAATAATAATCTCCCTGAAAGTTTTTAACATCTAAACTATGAAAGGGAAGGGAAGTGGTCTTTAGAGTGGATCATTCATTTTTTTTATAATCTATACAATCCTCTCCACTCGGTCATAGTATAATAGGTTACTCATTATCCTCATTTTTCACCATGTCAAGCAACATTTTTTGGCATTTCTAAAAGGACTAAACCTACACTATTTAAGATAGGGTAATAAAACCTACTCCAGTAATGTAAGTACCTCTTCTTTTTCAACCCTTGAAGTTTGGTTAGTCTCTCTGTAGTTTTTACTATGGGTTTGTATTCAACCTCAAAAAATATCTTTTGAGTGAAAATAAGGGATTAAAACCCCCTTTTTTCAACAATGGTCCACCAAAAGACTTCTTGATGCCTCTTTAAAATCTAGAAGTTGTTTCTCCTATCACTTATCAAAAAGGAGGAATAATTATTTTCAATATCATTTTTCTAAGAAAGCATATTTTTTAAAAGACTAAGTAAAGGTTTAAGTTTAAGCACTAGAGGTTGTCATGATGAACAGCTTCTCTTATAGTCCTTAGTTCTCAAGTATCGAGCTTTGATTTCTAATACTTATTCTCTACCTTCTTTTTTTTAAAATCGTCGTCATCGCTCGAATTATGCAACTCCCTAAAATGATTTCCCTTATCCAATCTTAAATTTTTCTTTCCCATAGACCCACAGGGAACTCAAGAAAATGCAAAATGTAACAAATTTGCAAACATTGAAATCTTTTTGGGTTCATAAACATTATAGTTACCTATCGTCCAAAACTCTAAAGCACTTACCCTATTCATCATCAATGCCTTACCTATTGCAAGAAATGGTCTACCTAGGAACATGGGGACTCTCTATCTTTTTTTTCCACTCTAAGACAAAAAGTTACTGGGGGAAAAATTTTTCTACCTTCGCCCGGATATTCCAAAAATACCCTTGGGGATTTGGTACCCGTCAATAAGTTTCAAGGTGATATGAATCTCTTTGCAATCTCCAAGCAACCCGAAAAAGACTGGGGGGATTAAATTTTTACTTTTACTTTAATAATAAAAAACCTATCAAAATGAAAATTTTTCCCATAAACAAGGGAAAATAAAACTCCCCTAATCTCTTTGTTTTTTAAAGGGAAGGGGGGATACTCTTAAGGAATTTCATTTACCCCCGAACTCTAACACCTATCTTGGAGAAAATTTTACTTTTACTAATAGTTTTTCTGCTAAGCACTTTCCTTCTTTATTTGGGTTTTAATTGATATAAAGAGCATTGGCTCGTTTAAAAAGTAAGTCTGTTTTTTTAGGGTAAAGCCTTTTTACACAAAGATTAAAAATTTGTTTTAGCAATGGTTCTCTTAACAAAAATTGAAGTTGTATTTTGAAGCTCCAAGCGTTGTCCTCACCATTTAACCATTGTGGCAAAGCATTACAGTAGCCTGATTCCTTGGGGAGATGATAAATACGCCTTAAGCTTAGGGCCTATTGTACGATAAAAACTAAGAACTGCCAAAGGGCTTAAACTAAGATTTTGTACCCAAAATTTTCCCAAAGGAAGATTATATAGAGATTGTGGGGAAAAAACCCCATTTGGTTTTTTTTTTATGTTGAGGTTCTTGACATGAGAAAGAAGTGGTATGGGCTATTTCTTTAAGGCCCCCATAATATCAAAGTTCTTTTTCACTTTGAAATTTGGTTTCCCCAGCCTTTAATAATGAAAAGAGTATGAAGCCTAATTCCCAATTGAAACTCAAAAGAAATTGGTGCTAAAAACCGAAGTGTTTTTTTTATTCCTAACTAATGGTAATAAGTCACCAAAGTTACGCGACAAGAGAAGAAAGAATGAGCAAGACTTTATTGGGGGGTACAAACGCTCAAGAAGAATTCCTATCTTCTTTATTCCAAAAATTTTTAAAGTAAGAGTGTTGCTTCCAACAATTTTTCAAAATTGGCCAAATGGCATTCCTTTTATAGTGAAAACTTTTTTAAAACGAGTTTCTTTCCCTAGAAAAGCTTTTTCAGTCCTCCCCCAAGCTTAAATTACTCCCTTCTTGAGAGAAACCTGAGGATTCCTTTTGAATATCTAAAAGATGGAATCTTTCTAAGACAAAAAAAAAGGCGTAAAGATTTGGGTTACCTGGTTTAAACACACTTTATGAGGGTTTTTTATAAGCGTAGCACATTTAACCTTACCTTTGATGCCTTTCCCCAAGAGATGCCTAGAGGGGTTTTTCTAAACTATATGGACATATGCAAACTACAAAATGCAAAAACACTAACTTTGAGCTCTTCAACTTGGGTAATTGGCCACCTATGAGGAAGACTGAAAGGATGTTGTTTGGGGCCCCCTGTCCTTTAAGTGAGAAGCATGACTCACTGAGTAACGCCTAGCTACCATTTATTAGCTTAACTAACCTTGTTTTTCAAAAAATAGGGCTAGAGATCTTTGGACCCCTTCCAAAACCACACCCACGACAAAAAGTCATTTTCGTGAAAAAATTATATCAAATGGCTGAGGATGAGGGAGTAGTGAAAATCACCGAGTAGAAGGTAAAGCATTTTTCTGGTTCCATCATATCAAGTTTTGGATTTCCTTACATGATAATTAAATAACGGTTCATAGTTTGACAACAATAATTTCAAGCATTTAACAAAAAAAAAGGTATTTGCCTCAATATACATCTTTCACACCCTTAATAAATGGACAAGATGAAGCCCAACAGATCAAAAAACACCTTAAAAAAGGAAGGTAGATTAGGTTTGGGGGGGATGGGTAAAGGAATGCCCAACATCTTTTGGGAATAGAACCACTCATAGAACTACAACGGGGGAGAAACCATTAAGTTAGCATACGATACGAAAGCCGTTTTCTGATTTTGTTGACTGCCAATCTACAAGCTAATTTTTAAGTTAGCTTAATCAAGTTGACTAAAAGCAATCGGGTACTACGGGAAATTCGAACATTAAAAAGCCAGGGCTGACATACCAGAATAAAAAGCAAGGTACTAAAATTAGAAAGGAAGCATAAAGGTTTTCTACTTGGAGATCTATTTTGCCATAAAGGGAAGCCACTGGAAAAGGACCCGGGGAGCCTAGAAATATTGCCAAAATTTTCATTTTACGTGTTACTCAGAAAAAAAATCATCTTACAAGTCAGAGATAAAAGAAAAATAGTTAATGTTAGGGTATTCAATTTTATTCGTTAACCCTTTGTAATAAAATAACTATGGATTTTCTTATTAATTTTTCCCCAAAACCATTGAGAATCGTGCCCCTATCAAAATAGGAAAAAAGATAACAAGGGTTAGCGTCTCCTATACCAGTAAGCCCCAGCTTAGGATAGAGACTCAAAAAAAAGATGGCATAGCTAATGCCTAACCCTATGGGAGCCCTTTCTCCTATAGTCCCCTTTCATTTTTCTACAGAGGTAACATGGGTGTTACTGAATGAAATTTAGGGGGAAGCATGAAATGAATTTCTTAATGATAAGTGTTTAATCGGGTTTTTCATGGACATAAACTTTATTCCATACAACTACACATATTTCACCCAAAAAAAAAACCTTTTATTATCGATTAACAAGCCATAGCATTCAATCAAAATATGATACATGCTTTCCCCTTTACCTACAACACCCAAATTCCTTATATAAATTTAAGTACATCTTTTTTTAAAGCAAAATCAAGAAAGGGAGTCATCAGGTTCCTCACTCAACCATTGGACAATAAAAGTAACAGGGTAGGTTATCTCCAAAGATGGGCCCCCCCAGATTTTACGAATATAATAATAAGGATTTAAAATAGAATTTGGAAAACCCAAGCTAAAACCCTTTTAAGTTATACTTTTAACTTATTTCATTTTTTCCTTTTTTTTTACTTAAAGTTCAATTGCATATAACTTTCTTTTTTTAATTTCAATTTTTATAATCTTATAGTCATTCTTCATCGTTTTCGAGTGTGCTTTAATGGGTGAGGTTAGTTTTTTTGAGATGCCCTAAAAAACTACCTTTTGTCAAAATATAGTGACCCCAAAGATATGGAATATTTTTGGGGCTTTTTTGATTGTTGGATTTTTGATATCTTAGGAAATCCTTTTAGGTTGGGCTTAGGATCTCATTATAAGAGTAAAATCTTTTTTTAAGGTCAATTTTTCTAACTTTGTTTTAACTATAAGGCTACCCTAACTTCGGGGCTTGGGCTTTTTTGTAAGCTTAATTTTACAAACGGCATGTCTTTTTAATCCAAATAAAGGGATGGTCACTTTCTGGGTTTAGGGCGTGTTTTTAGGCTTTTTTAAAATTATAAAACAACTTTTATTTTGGGGGGTAATTGCTGGTTAAATTTGAGAGAGCTAATTTGGAGTTTGGGGGGGCCTTTTTTAAAAATTTTAGGTTTCGTTTTGAGTTTTATGCTTTATTACCATCTTACTTCCCTTTGGGTTTAATTTTTTTTTACTTTGTTTACTTATTTTTAAAATTTTTTTAATTGTCTTTCAACTGTTTTCCAGATCTGGTTGTAGTGCATTCTGGGGTTTTTCATTTGGTTTTTCAATTTGTTTCATCATTTCCTTAATTTTAAAGGGTTTAGATCATGAACTGGGCACTAATTTTAAAATCTTGATTTAACATGCCCTTCCATGAAATGATTTTTTCTCATATTTACATGAAAATAGTAATCTCAAACTTATCATAACTTCCATCCCATAGTTCATATTTTATAAATTTGGTTTCCTTATAAAAGTTTCATGAATGGATTTTCGTTTACCTAAGTTTAGATTTGACCATTTTTAAATTTTAATAGTTTTAAAATACTTCTAAAGGACCTATAAACCTTCACTATAGCATGTACTCCTCTTTCAATGCTTCTTTCATGTTTTCCCAAACATAAAACTTTCATTCAAGGTTAAACAATACCTACTAATACCAACTTTACAAGTTCTATTTCAACTTTCAAGAAAGGGTTTCATAAGTTACTTCTTAGGGAGTATTAGTTATGCATCAACTTAGATCCTACTAATATCCTTTAATAATACATGTCTCCAACAAGGAAAACTAGGTTACTAAAACAAAGAAACAACTTACTCGCCTCAAGCAAAAAAAAGGTCGTTGTGCACTAAGTTTCTACTTAAACCCTTGTTTTTAAACCCCCTCTTTCTTGCAAACCTTTTTTGGGAAACTGAGTTTTGGTCTTTTTAAAAGGGGGTTTTGAGAGTGTTTTTAAAGGGTTTCCAAAGGTAGCTTTGGAAATTGAAAAAAAGAAAACACAAATTAAACTGTCCTGAGACGGAAGCTTAAAAATGGTGCAATTTCATGGGGGTTTGGGGTTTATTTTCCTCTTTTGGTTAATTTAAAGTGAAGAAAAAAAAGTAAAAAAAAAAGAAGTGAGGTAATGGGAGAAAATGGCTAGCAGTGGGGAAAATAAGTGGTTCAAAAAGCTTTGATTTGTTGTCTTGAGCATGCACAAATGCTAACATTTGATGAGACAAAATATGTAAACATTAAGGGGAATGTAATGTTAAGACAATTGATGATTGAAAGTTTAAGGTATGGCCTCCCTTTTGCTCCTTCCCCCAATTTTTCATAGGTATCCCTTTTTGGGATTGATTGTTAGTCACTTAATTAAAAAAATTGAACACTAAAATAAATTTAATTTTGTCCATATGTATATAAGTTTGGTGAAATAAAAAAAGTATCTTTCACTAGATTTTTATAATTTTCAATTGAAAATGATTCCAATTTAATGAAAGTTTTAGGATGATGGTTGGTTTTCTTATTCATGTGCAAAGTCTTATCAAAATAAGAATTGTCTTATAGGAAAAATTCTTTTAGAGTTTGTCCTTAAATTATTTTATAAGTTTTGATTTAATTTTGAAAAATTTTAAAAAATTTTTTTAAAAATTGAAAAAAATTATTCAAATTAAATTATCAACTATTGCTTAGGTTTTAAGTCTTTTTTTTTTTTGGGGTTTTAAGGTTTTTTGGGGTTTTGGGTAACTTTGAGTCAATGGGCCTTATATTTGATTTTTTTTTATAAAAGACTTTTTTAATTGGAAAAATTAAATTCGTTTTTTTAAAGAAAACTTGAATTCTTAGCTTAGTTTATCCTTAGGAAAAATTCGGGAAATACTCTTATTAAAACATAAATTTTTTAAAAAGTAGGGGTTTAAATTTATCCATGTGTAACATGGCTTATAAATAAAAAAAAGGGAAATTTTCTTATATGTAATTTTTTCAAGGTTTTTATTCTTAAATTAAATTTTTAGGTTGTGATTTTTCCTTAAAAAATTTTAGGATTTTCTAGAGTGAATAAAATTTTTTTCAAATTTTATTTTTAATTATTTATTTAAATAAAGTCCTTGATTTTCCTAAGGTTTAGGGTCCAAGGAGTTTATGTATGTTTTAAGTTTTTCAACGATTTGGGGTGCTTAAGGTTAATTGGCTTAATTATTTAGGAAATAGTCTTTATTATGGAATATAATATCATATAAAAACAATATAAAAGAAAAGAAAAGGGAAAATTTCTTATAATATATATATACTATTTGGGGGTATTTTGTATACTAAAGTAAATTTTTTAAATTTATTTAATTTTTTTTTAACTAGCTTAGTTTTGTTGTTTATTATATTTGAAAAACTTATTTATTTGTTCGTTATCAGTTTTTTTATAATTTCACAAAATTTTAATAATTTATTTATTTATGGTTTTCAACAAAGATAATTTAGAGAGTTTTTAAATTTTTTTTTTATGATTTTTATATTTATGTTTCTTCAATTTAGGTTTTACATTTTTAAAGCTAGCGTATGTAAGGATTGAGGTTTTCTTGCTTTATTTGGGTTTTTTAAATTTTATAATAAGTATTTTTTAATTTTTATAAGTTTCGAGTTAAAAAATTTTAGTTAGTTTTCATTTTTTTTTTTTTTCGACAAGAAATATTTACAAAACCGAGTTTTACACCATTTTTAAAAATTAAATTTGTGAAGTCTACAAATTGGTACGAGTGATTAAGAAAGCTTAGCGTGAATTGGAGGATCTTATTAGGGTCCAGGAAGTCATTTGGGAAGGGGGGGGCCCATTGATTTAAAAGGTTAATGGGTCTATCATCCCTTAAGCTGGAAAGTCGAGAACTGAAATTTTTATTTCAAATTTAAACTATCGGATGATTTTTCCACTCATTTGTCGATACCAACAGCGAAAACTATAGTACTTTTTTAAAAGAGAATTAATTTGAAGCCTTATTTTGTTTTTTTCATCAGATTGCCAATTTAACAAGTTCTAGGCTGTAGGGAAACGAACTGGGCCCAAGTTCTATTAATGCATTAATGAACTATAAAATTAACCTTACACTAAATAATCGGCTATCCATGCCTTTTTTTTAAA
>JAMXBC010000512.1:0-20182 GCA_024138005.1 Lumnitzera racemosa
TTTATTTAATATTACTAGAAGTTCTTATTGTAAAAAGTTTTTATATGATTAGGGATAAAGCGAAGGAGATGCAATAGCTGACTTCTATATTAATATGGTTGAGGATGAAAAAAATTCTATTAAGTTAAAAATTTAGAGGTTTTTGAGGTTGTAATAAGTGAGGCTAACATTATCAAATGTCTTAGTTTAGTGATTGTTGTAAGAGACCTTGATCTAAGAGAGAACACAATTGTTTAGACTTAACTAATGGGGTAGAATTGCCTAACTATGAGAACCCCTGGATTATGTGGTTTACACATAAAGGTTAAGATTGCTTCATAAGGTTTTGTGACAAACCCCATTATTACCCTAAGAAAGTAGCTTGATCTATATCATAAGGTGGTACTATGTGTTAAAACCTATGATAAAGAAAGAATCAAAAAATCTAGCTTCATAAATGATTGGGCATATGTTAAGGAATAAGCATGTAATCCCTTAGGATTTATTATAATGAAATTGTTGGAATTCAAGGATTTCAACTTTCAAAGGGATAGTCCACAGCTACTTGAGGCTGGGAAGATTAGAGATACTCTGCTACATTACATAAGTTTCTAAGGATAGACACACTCATGGGTAACATGTTATAGAGCACTTTGTCTTAAAGTTTCGAATTTTAAAATCGCTCAGCTACCTGTTGTTCACTTGTGGGGTTCCTTTATCACTAACTAGTGTATTTTAAATAAGGCTTGGGGAAAGGGCTTGGTTACAACTTCAATTATTAGAACATGAAACAAATGTTGCATTGGTGCAACACCACTATCGGATTAATGCACATATCTACCTATTTAACCTTACAGCCAATGTCAAACAAATTCCCCTATTTCGTCCTTAGCATATGACTCATACTCATTGTTTTTCTCAAACACCAGGGTTGTAGGCATAAAATTGCCCTCTTCACTATAAATGACTTCCTCCTCCTCGAACACTCAGTTTTTTGGGTCCCTTTTGCTCTTTTACCTCCTCACAGTACTATCTACCTCACTATTCGATGTTTCCCTCCTCAGATTACCATGGTTCTCTGTTCGAACATTGATCAATCGTATGTTTAAACCCATAGCACTTGAAGCACTTGATCTCACTTATCTTCCTTATTGAGCTTGCCTTTCTAAAAACTTCCCCAGATCCCCTTTTAAACTCTATTTAGGCATTTGAGTAGGGTTAAACCTCGGCCACTTTGCTTGGTTCCAATCACATAGGTTTACTCAAACAGGATGGGTAGGTTAGTTAACTGACATGAGCTTAGAATTTCCTACTCATGTCTCTTGATTCTCTAAGTACCGAATAGCCTCATTAAGTGAACCAATAGCCATTATTTCTAGAATATCTCCAAACTCATACTTTAGACCATTGATGAATTAGGATATAGTTTTGTCCTTAGGCTCAACAACTTTGCATCGAAAATTATTAACATCTAAAAACCTTCACATATGCATTAATACTAATCTCCTTATCTTAACTCTTGTAACCTCTTGAACATGTCCTACAAATAGTAGTTTAGGGCAAATCTTCTTCTATGACCTATTTCATTTCATCCCAACCTTACTTTTGTTCTTTCTTTTCTTTGGCTATTGTGGGTTCTTCCACCAAGGGTGGCGAGTCATAAACCCAACACAGCAAGTTTGAATTTTAGTGTTATGGGGTACTTCATGACTTTTCAAATTCTTCTTGATTTTATCTATCCGTCAAAGTAGTTTTCATCTCACCACCTTAGAAAAACTAGAAAAATCATTTTAAAACCCCCGCTCTAACTTGAAACCCCTCCCTCATTCATAATACTTTTCCATTCGCCTTACTACCCCCTTTCTTCATCTTTTTTAATGCAGTCTACCCCGAAATTTTCCCCCTACTCCTCCAACACATGGGGTCGAACGGGGGCTTACTCAGACATAGCTTTTTGCCTCCCGGGGCTGTCTTTTTCTCATCCTCTATAAGCCCATTTTAGCTCGTTTTCTATCTTCTTTTTAGGGGGTTACCAATTACCACTAAGTCGTAACCCTAAAATCAGTGACCTATAAAAGGGTGTAAATTTCCCTTTTGACATTATCCATTTTGATTTCCACTCGTTGGTTCCAAGTTCCTTGAATTTAGAATTTTACATTATTTTATATTTTCAAAATTAACAATTAAATACAATTCAAAATTTCCTTTAACAAAAACAAAAAAACAAGCCTAGCACACCCAAAACTATTTCAACTAAAAATGAAAATTACTTAACCCTTAAAAACCCTTTTTTTTGCGAAAAAGAAAATAGGGGGGAAAAAGTACAAAAATTTCTTTAGTATAAACATTTTTCAAAAACTCACAAAACTACAACACTTTCAAACATACTTACAACAATATAACTTATTTAAAAACAAAATAATAAAACTTACTCGAACGTAACCAAGCTAAAACCAAATGATATGAATCCATAATAAAACAAAAGCCTATATCATGTAAGCCTGAGGGGGGGATCTAAACTACAAATGGCGAAAAAATGGGAGTTGAAATTTTTGCAAGGCCTTATGTACTAACGGGGATACAACATACAATGCTTTTCATAAGCCCCAGGTGTACTTTAAAATTACAACAAATTATCGAAGGGTACTTGCCACTAATTGTCTCACAAGGACTAGATAATAAAAAAGAAGTAGGAAAAGATATTAGCTACGAAAGAAAGAATGTTTGAAATTTAATTTCACTAATTTTTTGTTACTTTTACATATTTCTATATTTATATACTTAATTAAGGTAAGTCCTAGGGTAACATAAATTACAAAAAGATTCCTTTGAAAAGGGTAAAGGAAAAAAAAAAAAAAAGGGTAGAGTTGTAATAAAATAAAGAGATATTCAGGTATAAATAGGACAATATGGATGTTAGAAAAAGGGGGTGCATGTCACTTATCGATTATATAGTCCTAATGATGTTGTTTGTCAAGCAGATAAGTTTTGAGTAGTATTAAGTTGGGGTTAGGTTCTCAATAGCTCAAATGTTGTAGATTGATAGGAGGATTGGTTTAGGGGTGGCCCATCATCTAGTTGGCCTCATAAGTTTAGCTCAGGATCGGGGCAGCTCGACGTCGCAATTTATTAGGTTAGCAGTAGATGGGTTCGGTGCTTGACCTTAGACTAATGTATTATGAAGGGTCGACTTGACAATAGGCCCATTACCTTGAGAGTCTCTTTAAGAATGAAGAGTATAAGTAATTAATAAGTCAAATTGAAGAAAGGACCATTCTTTAGAGTTTAACTCCCCTTAGATAGCTCGGTAGACCATATGGGAAATTTCTTGAGCTCAAGAGCGAGTGATTGGTCCATGATCTTTATAAACATAATTATCCTTTTTCCTTTATATTTTATTAGCAATAACCTTTACCCTTTTTAGTAAATTAGCACGTTTGTAACCCTAAGAATCATTAAGTATAAATACCCATTTATGGATAATGGCTATATCAAACTCTTTTTTATGTTAATGTTATTTCCTCTTTGAGTTTCTTCCATATGAGTTCTTCCCTTCCTTAGCTCATAGCAACCCTTGACAAGATTGTTCCGGTGAGCAACCCAATATTTGGATTAGTACATCACATTTGGTGAAGTGTTGGTTTGTGAGTACTTAAGTGGTGAGTCACAACTGCGAGTAGCTTGTAAGGCTTAATCTTTTCTCTTTCTTACATTTACCCATCTAAACCTATACCTTTCCTTTCTTCGGTAGCTGTACTCTAGGGACCCATCCATGAGTAGGTAAGACCTCTTTCGAAGCACATCAGCTCTTTATTTTTTTTAGCAATTTGTTTATTGTTTCATTGCATGCTTAGTTGATTATGCAATAATAGATAGAATGGGAACAACATAATTAATTAAAAGCAATTCTTAAACAGAATGTCATTCGGTAGAAAGGTTGAATAGACATATTTAAAAGCTTAGTTAAATATTAGCTTAAACTAAGTTAAACAAGCTTTCGACATGCATATCCTTTTATCTAAATTTATAAGTAATTCTAAATTGTAAGTAATTAATTGTTCACTAAACCCAACAAAAGATTAATAGAGGATAAATTCAGTAGGCTTTAGGCTTTAGTAGTTAATGTAGACACCTAATTTTGCCCCTTTTTTTTTTATTTTATTATTTTCTTTCTTCTCTTAATAGCCCTAAATTAGAAAAAACACAAAAAATATGAAATTAAAGAAAATCCAAAAAATATTAAGAAATTTAGGAAAAATAAGAATTTTAAAGAAAATACAAAAAATAAGAAATTTGTAAAAATACCAAAAATAAGAAGTCTAGAAAGAAACCCTAAAAAAATAAGAAAATAAAAAAAAAAGTAAAAAAAAATTGGAAAAAAGTTAGAAAATTGAAAAAATTACAAAAAGTAGAAAATTTGAAAAAAAAAAAAAGATTTTAGAAAATAATATTTTATTGGGGTAGTTTTTTTTTTTTTTTTTTTCGCTAAGGAGATTCATGTTCACAAATCCATAAACCTGAAACCCATACCCAGCCAGTGGTTTCAAACCTTTAACCTAAGAGAACAATTGTTCATCTCCAATAAGATTATACCTATACTCTCTTTAACCAAAGTGGATGTTAACATCATGTTGGTAAGGCCTTAGTCCATTTTTAGAGCCCAAAGAAGTGCCTTTTGATTTGGGCTACAACCTCATTAGTCCAACTTTGGAAGAAATAACCTAACTGCTCTAAGCTCCTCTATTGGATAGAATATACGTTCCAGAACTTAGCTTCGATTCAACTTACATATTTTCAAAATTCTTCGAAATCCGTAAGACTGAATAAATGAGGCCCTAAATGATTGCGACAAACATATTATTAAGATTTGGGATCTAGTCCATTGGTTTTCAAAACAAACCCAACTCCAACAAATGGGCTTTGTTTTTGGGAAATTGGGAAAAAAAAAACGAATAAAGGCCTATGTTTTACAGTGTTCGTCCGTTTTTTTCTAAGGGGGTCTTTTCTTATACACTTCAGGGGTAAAATTATGGGCTTATTTTGGGAAAGGGACCAATTTCCTCCCCTCTTCTAAATAGAAAAGGGAACCTTAAATTTTCCCTTTAAAAAAGGGGTTGTAGAGATCTCAATAGCAGGGCAAAATTTGTGTTTCCAATCATATCAAATGTTTTGGGTTGGACTTGAAAGGGGTACATTTCTAAAAATTGACTATTGACTCTTTCGTTATAAATCAAATTATAAAAATACCCCCCCCTCTTTAATAGGGGTTTTTAAAAAGTTTTTCGGGTTGAAGACAAGTAGACCACTAATGGGCAATTACACAAGGGTTTTAGTTTTTCAAAATTACTATTTTGCCCCCTTAATTATATGATTTTGGTTAAAGGGTTACCCCCAAAAACAACGGGGTAAGGAAATTTGGGGGGGGACCCAAAACCCTATTCCAACCTTTCTTTTAAAGCCTTTCACCCTTGACCTTGAAACCTTACTTTTAGAAAAGTTCGGGGTTCATAAATCAAACTTGGGGTTACCAAACCCTACCCTAAAATTGATTTTAGTGAATTCATAGGGGAATATAACTCAGGTTACCAAAGAGTACTTTTCATCAACTTTTACAAGGGGGGTGCAATGCGATATCAGAACCAAAAATCCTTACCCTTCACCCATTAAACCCCTCTGAAAGGGGGCCTATATGGGCCCAATAAAAGCTCGATTAAAGGGCTTCTATGAGAAAAAAACAAATGGGGAAAACCTATTTTCGGGGGTTTAGGCAAAAATCGCATCCCAAACCCACGAAATAAAGATAGCCTAAAAGAAGTTCAAAGTTTGGGAAGAACTAAGTAAGATCAAAAGAAGGGGAAGAAAGTGTCATCAACCACAAAAAAAAAGAAAATTATTATGATGAATTTTTACTTTTTCCTTTTTTTCCCTAAAAAATGCGGAATTTTAAAAATAATAAAAAAAACTACTTTTTTGTTTTTTATTGTTGTTTCCTTTTTTTCCCTCTATGTGCTCATTTACATTTTTTCAAAAATAAAAATTTCTGTCAACTTTTAAAAGGGGTTTTTTTAACATTTTCTAAATACTTTCAAACTCAAATTTTCAAAAACCCCATCAAACCCATTCTTAAACTAAAGGCCCAATCAAGGAAATAAACCCCAAAAAACACCAACAAGTAATGTAACCCCTGAGGTTTTTGACCCACGACGGGGGTTCCATCTTGGAAAAAATAGGGGGGAAAAATTGCAATAAATTTGAGTTTTTTTTGTTGATAGCATCTCTTTACTTGGGTCCGGGGCTCCATCAAATGAAAAATTTTCTAAGTTTGATAAAAAGGGGTTTAAAGCCCACCCCTCAAGAAGCCACCCCAAGGCAATTGGGGCATCGAACCCAAATAGGGGGTTTTTTAAAAGGCCAACCAACTTTTGAATTGAACATTTACCTTTCCTGATTAGCCTAAAGCTTAACAATCGGGAAAATTTTAAAAGACTTGAAACCTAACTAAATAAATTACTAAAAAATAAAAATTTCTGAAGGATAGATATTCAAGCATGCTAGTATAACAACTTCTTTCCTATGACATGCAATTTTACGAAAATTTAAATACCTAATTAAAAAAATAAAATGGGCCAAGCCCTAATTGCACACCGGGTTGTATTACAAAGGAAAGTAGTTAATAAGACCGACTCATGGTCCAAACCTTTCAGGACACCCTAACTGGCCCCTACTTTCCTGGTATACCCAAATTTGGACCTAACAATGACACGGGGAAAAAGCGGCCAAAGCATTTTTTGAGCAAAAAATTTCAACATTAAATGGCCCCAATCAAAATTTTGGGTTCCCAAGAAGACAAAAATTAAACTTTCAAATAGCCCAAAGGTGGGGGTCCCTCTAAAGGGTACTACCCCTGTGACTAAAAAAGAGCTAACTGCAACTTTTTATCAAACATTCCTTGAAAGACCCCATTTGTTTTACCTGAATGACAAGCCTCTTCTAACTTTATAAAAGTATAGCACAGGTATCAAAATTGAAAGTGCCATTTTCCTTTGGCAAGCAACAAGAGACATTTGAAAAAAGACCACCCTCTACTAAACCCACCACCAGCAAGCCAAAAGGAAGCTATTGTTTATTATGGTCAATTCAAATATTAGGCCCAACTCCCAGGTCTCTTTCAGGCAAATCCCTCAACCACCCCAACCACAGTTAGAAGAACCCTGAGGTATTCACTAAAATACCAATTTTACTTAATCAAAATCTTGAAAAGTTAAGGAAGAGATAATCTTGCTCCATTTGAGCTATCTCTGGGGCCCAAGTAAGCTATTTAATTGACTTGTACTGGGGTTAAAAAACTAAAATCCAAGACTTCATTGATGAAGTATGGAACAACTGGATTTCTTAGAGGCTCCTACTTCAAATGTCAACAACAACCCCCTACCACACCAAGGCCCATCATCAACGTGATATTTGACCACTTTAGAGCTTACCACAACATGATTGATCCCAACCGAAAGCCTAAGGTTTATAGATTCTACAAAAAGAAAAAAGAAAATTCCACAAACTAAAAGGTACACCTTCCATGTGCTTGTGGCACCCGAAAATTATAAAACTACCCCTTCAACTACCAGGCAATAAACTAGGGATAGTCAATTTTACTTATGGGAGAGATTACCTCTCAGGTAAATCTATGATTCGGGGGAAGACTGGAAAAAGAAGGTCGTACTAGAAATACCAAACACAAAACAAGCTGAGTATGAAGAAGGATTGATTCCCTTCACCAAGATATCAAGTTTAACAAGTATAAAATAAGGGATTAACTCGCTAAGACCCCAGCATAAATAGCTGATATCAAGCAAGTGCACCTATTAGTTTTAATATGCGGAGTAACGAGTTGATCCCTTAGAGACTTCGAGTGCAAATATTAACCTTAGCTTTATTATAAAAACCCGGGAAAATTGTGATGAGTTGAATGAATTAAAAATACTAAAATTAATAAACAACCTAATTTTGAATTTTATTAAGCAATTTAGAAAGCGATAAAATTGAAAACGACTTCAAAAAAGGGTAATAACGTATTAGAATTTATTTCCCCTAATATTTAACATGTGACCCTTTAAAATATATCCAATTCAATCTCTATTATTCTTCACCAGAGGGATTCACAATTAAAGTTAACACCTTTCTCAAGCATATTAACCCTAATCCTAAATTATTTACTAAATCTCTTCACTTAGTAATAAATTTAGAATCGCATTAAGTATAATGAATTCCCACATAAAAGAACAACTTTTCGAAAAAAAGATAATCTTATCTCTAAGTATAAATGTAATTTCTCTCCAATTATATCAAGATCTCATTACATATGTGATTTCTCAATCATCATGCATAATATCATAGATTGAATTTTAGATATATCAATTAATAATTAAATAACATAATTTAATCAAGAAAAGATAGAAACTTTATTGAAAATTGTCAATTAATCTAATAGTCACATGAAATCCTAGGGTTTTATAATCTTAAATAGAAGTCTTAAGCTATCATAATAAAACTAAAAACGAATTGCAACAAAATCAATAAATAAAACATAAAGAACCCCTTTTGTTGATGATAAAAACCTTCAATTTTGAAGTTGGGTGTTACTTTCGCCTTTTCTTCTCCTTCTCTTTAAGTCGCTTCCTTTTGAATTCCAATCTTTTGTGTGAAACCTAGTATGTCCTTTTATAATTTATTTTAAGGTTTCCATTTTTTTTCACCCCGACACGGCTTGGGATACAGTCGTATTCCCAGGTCATTAACTTTTCTGACCTTGGGGATATTTTCCTGATGGACACAGCCTGGGGCAACAGTTGTGTCCCAAAAATGTGTAACTTCAAAACTTCATAACCATTCATTTGAACTCCAATTGAGTGAAACTTGATTCCTTTTCTTCATTTTCAAACCAAGATACGTTCAAACCTTGAAATCAAAATTTTACTCAATTAAGTATCGATTTCTTTATAGAAAACCAAATATGTAAAGGGAAATACTATAAAATCATCATGTGAAATATATTTAAAATCAGAGTTAACAATATCCCTCATGAGTTTGTTGATGGCTTTAGACCCACATCGGAACCCTTTTTTAGAACACAAAAGAAGTCAAGGTCTTTTGTGTAATCCCGCTAAAAGGTTTGGCTCCGTCCCCAAATTCCATCCTTACTATGGTTTCAAATTTCCTTCTCCCTAAGGAATTAGGCGAAGAAGGTAACCGGGTACACAAAGTCTTTGTCAAAATAGTAAGGATAAATAACATCATCAAAACAAGATCCTCATCGATAATGGGTCATCTTTAAATATCTACCCTCTAACTACCCTGATCTATTGGGCATTAATACAACCGCTATCAAGTTGATTTCAACAACATTGGGCCCACCATTTGTTCAACATCCCATTCTGGGTTTTGGACATTCTAAGGACCTTTAATCTATGTTGGGAAGGCCTTGGATACATTAGCAGGCCATACCATCATCTTAACTAAAAGTTAAGTTCATCTCCAACGGCCAGGTTATCATAATTCTAGGTGACCAAGTTTAAAGAAATCTACAAAGAGATGGCTATAACCCTAATTAAAAAAGAGGATAAGAGGACTTTGGATTCCAAATGTTTGATAGGTTTTGCATGATCACCAATTAGTAGAAGGATAAGAGGCAAAAATTCAAAGAAGCTATTTTGGGCCCTATGGGTTTGGGAGACATTCCAACCCTGATGGAAAGTTTGCAAAGAATGCAAGCCAGGGGCAGAAAATGTGACATGTTATATCACACTCCAATGACCTTCTCTTTATTGTCAAAAACTTTCATCTGAGCCGAAGTCCATAACTCAAAGCTTACCAAAGAAAGCACTTCCAGCAAAAATGAAGGGGTTGGTCCATCCAACAAATCCCAGTACTTGAATAATTGGTTTCTCCACCTTAGAATAGCAATAATTCTTCCCTAGGGAAAAGATGAATCAAATGTTTAGTATTTTATAAAGTTTTTTAAAAAACTACCTTTTTCTACAAATAATTATACTTGAAAGAAAATTCCTCTAAATAAAAAGCAGTCTCTTTTCTCTTCATTCTTACTTATACTCTTCCCTTTTTCATGCCTTCTTTTTTCCCAAAACCAATGTTCCACACAAAGGCTATGGATACCTCGCATAACTAAGTAAAAGAAAATATTGATATCATTTCCCCCCTTACGGTTTTCATCGGGATGATATCAATGACTAAATGAGTGCAAGAAAGCGGCAAAAACACGAAATGAGTTTAAAATTCCTTGACTAGCCAATCGAGATAATTAATGTCAAGACCAATGACAAAACCCCAAAAATGTTTAGTTTAGGGGGAAATTTTAAAGAAGACCAAAAGGCAAAGACACTACATTATTATTCGAATACCAAGACGTATTCACATGGGCTTATTAAGATAGCCCAAATTAGATCCTTGATCATGGTCCATCATTTACCCATACAAAAGGATATCGAAAACTAAGAAACAAAAGTTAAGAAGGTTCCGACCAGATATCTTATTAAAAATCAAAGAAGAAGTTCAGAAAATTACTGGAGGTCGATTTGTTGAGATATTTAATTATCCCGAATAGGGAGCTAAATTTTTGTTCGTAACAAAGAAGAATGGAAAATCAAAGTGGGGGTGTGGGTTTTAGAGACCTTAATCAAGCAACCCTTAAAAATAATTTTTCCCTTTTGCCTCATATTGATTTCTTGGTGTGGATGGATTTTCGAGTATAACCAAATTTGAATGGTTGAAGAAGATAAAGCAAGATAACATTCATCATAACTTGGGGTATGTTTTGCACAAAGTAATGTCTTTTGGACTAAAAAATACAGGGCCAACTTATAAAAGGGGTTTATGGTAAAAATCTTTCATGATATGATGCACAAAGAAGTTGAAGTATATGTTGATTTTATGAATGCTAAGTCAAGGGAAGGAGAAAATCACATAGATAATTTGAGGAGACTGTTTGATAGGTTGAGAAAAATCTAATTGAAGCTCAACCTAGAGAAAAGTACTTTTGGAGTGATTTCAGGGAAATTATTGGGGTTTTTTTAATCAGCCAAAGGGCATCGAAGTGGACCTTGATAAAGTCAAAGCATTAGTTGACTTACCCCTGTTACGTACCTCAAAGAAATCAGGGGTTGTTAGGCATTTAAATTACATAGCCCATTTATATCCCAACTCATAGACAAGTGTCGTCCCTTGTTTAAGTTGTTGAAAAAGAACGTTAAGATCAATTGGGAAAAAAGAGTGTGAGCTTAGCATTTACAACTTTTAAAGAAATACCTCATGAACCCCTCCAATTCTAGCAGCTCCAAAACCTGGGAAGCCTTTAATTTCCCATACTGACATTAATTACCAGAGTCCATGAGGTCTATGCTTGGCTAGAAAGTAAAAAAGGAAAAGAACGGCTATATACTACTTGACAAGAAATTCACTGAAGGGGAGTGGAAATATTCAAAAATCGAAATAATCTACTATGCTTTCATCTAGGAATGCATCGGCTCAACAATATACACTTTACTACCAAGTTGAATTGCTACCCAGCATGATCCCTTGAAGCACTTAGTAAACAAACCAGCCTTAATTGGAGAATCTCAAAGTGGCAAATGCGCTATCAAATTTGACATTACATACTTGAACTAGAATTCGGTCAAAAGGCAAGTTCTAGCAGATAAATTTAGCAAAAATTCCCTTCGATAGCACTCCCTAAGGGGTTTAAGTAAATTTCCCTAATGAAGATATCCTAGCTATTGGGGGAAACTCTAATAAAGGAGAAGATGACGAGCCATCGAAATGGAAAATGTTCTTCGTGGGGCAACCATTGTGCTAAGTGTAGAATTAGGGCAATACAATATCCCCTGAGGGTATTCAATACCTTGTAGCTAAAGGCTCGTTTTATCATACACTAATAATATTGCTGAGTATGAAGCATACATCATGGGACTTAAAGTGCCCCCAGATAAAGACATTGAAGAATTGAAAGTGTATGGGACTCTCTTTACTCATTATTTTGGGCCCAAACTCGGGGAGAGTACAAGATGAAGGACCCTAAATTAGTATTCTATCATCGGCACTTGACTAAATTGATTGGTGAATTTTCAAAAAAATCTCCTTCAATCGTATCGAGGACTTAGAATCAATTTGCTGATGCTTTTTCTACTTTAGCATCTATGATCCAGATATCTGGTGGAGTCAAGATTCAGCCTCTTACTATTGAAATTGAAGACAAGCCTGCCTTTTGCCCAGTAATTGAGGGTTTGAATGACAAAAAACCGTGGTACTATGATGTTAAGACAATCCAACGACAAGGCACATACTTAGAAGAAGCCAAGAGAAAGGACAAAAAGATTATTAAGAACGGGCTACTCAATTCTTAAATAAATAAGTCTTTTTAAAATAGCAACGCTCTTTGACAGTATATTTTTAAAGGTTTGTAGATGACAAAAAGGCTAAGAAGTTAATGAAAGAAGTACATGAAGGATATGGGGCCTTCACATGAAGGGTTTAAAATCTGGCGAAGAAAATTACATGGCTAGGGTATTATTAGTCAATAATGGAAAGTGATTGCATTAAACATGTTAGGCATTATCACCTATGCCAATTTATGCAAATAAGATAAACACCCTGCCACAGGAACTATACGCTTTCTTAGCCCCATGGCCTTTCTCAATATAGGGCATAGATATCATCGCCCCAATCACTCCAAAAGCATCCAATGGACATCGCTTCATACTAGTCGCCATCAAATTACTTCAGTAAATGGGTTCGGGTTTCGTCTTACTCGAGCTTTACTAAAGGGTTGTAGTTAAGTTCATCAAGAAAGATATCCCTGCCAAACACAGGATTTCCCAAAAACATTACATTGACAATGAACTAATCTCAACAACAAGTTTACATTAAATTTGCCAAAAATTTTCGAATCATTCACAGGAACACTATTCCTTATCAACCCTAAATGAATGGAGCATTGAAGTAGCTAACAAAAGCCTCAAAAGAATCATTGAAAAAATGGGTTTTCATATATAAGGACTTTGGGATAAGATGTTACCATTCCACTCATGGCCTATTGAACTTTCATCAGAACGTCGATTGGGGCAACAGCATACCTTTTGTTACGGTATAGAATATGTTACCAGTAAGGTTTTAGATCCCATCACTCAAGGTACTATCAGAAAATTAAATTTTGGATGAGGCCAATTGGGTAAAGAAAACACATTGAGTAGCTAAATCTATTGACGGAAGGAAATCGACAGCCTTATGTCCCTAAACATTGTTATCAACAAAAATTGCTCGGCCTTGAACAAAAAGGGGACGATCTCGAAACTTCAAAGAGGGAGGTATGGTGTTAAGAAAGGAAATCCCCAATGCATAAGACTCTAAAGGGGAAATTTGGTCTCAATTACGGAGGCCCTTATACTTGAACAAATATTATCAGGAGGGGTTTGGGTTTTTGGGACAAATGGATGTTCCCGATTTAAGAGACCTTGTAAATGCTGATGCTGTAAAATTGTACTATCCATAAGAAGTTAGTGGGAAAATTTTTTTCTCAAAACACAAAATGCTAGTCATTCCCGGTGTCATTGTGGTCTAATTTTCTTGTCTACAAGCAAAAGTGGTATATTTGGCTGTTGTCATCATAAGAATAAAACACCCTCTCCATGAAAAGGTCAAATTCCCTTTTCTCCATTTAATTAAACCCATACACTAAGAACATGAAAGAAGTTAAGGGAAATGAGATCTAGAACATTGGTAATTAAAAAAACCTTTAAAATACTTTATTATAAATTTTGATCCCCCTCAACAGGGAGTTTATTGTTTTTTTTTTTCTAGGAATGCGAAATCTAAGTAATAATCACCTCATGGTAGATGTTGTTAGTTGAGAATAAGTTTTTTGGTTCACAAAAATCCCAAAGAAACAAAAATAGTAGGGGGCTTTTTGTATTGGATTAATTTCTATGATTTCTCTAAAAGAGCCAGCGAAGTTCTTAAATGTTCACATCAAGAACATTCGAGTTGATAACAAGGGACTAAAACATGAGCCATTGTTTCTAATAGGCCTTTTTAGAAAAGTTTGACAATTTTTGGGGGCTATCAACAAAGACTAGGTAAGTATTTCCATACAATGTTAGCACATCGATTTTTGAGTCTTGCATTTAGACCATTTTTTACTCCTAACAATCTTTTTTGAACCAACCCATAAGACATTCCCCTTTCTGCATTTTGTGTTTAGCCAACCTTCGAAAATACAATCTTAACTCATTTTTGTTTTTTCCAAGTTTTCTCCCTTCATCACATTCTTCTAACCAAGCCTAAAGATCATTTTTCCTTTACAGTATTTTCTTGAGCAAGCCCAAAGGCACTTCTTTTTCTATTCACCAAATTTCTCTCAAGTAAGCCTATAGGGCAATTTTTCCCTTTACCAAGTTTTCTCTTAGCAAGCCCGTAGGGCAATTCCATTTAGATTAATCTCACATTGGATTGCTATCCCTAAGAGACGTTCTCGCCTAGTTAGTGAGTCTTGTAAGGCATGACTAGGTTTTAGATCGATCCTAATTAGGGTTACTAGTTCTATAGACATGCTCCTGCCTAAGTTAGCAAGTCTTTTAAAGAACATTAGGTTTTTGATCGATCCTAGTTTAGGGTTGCTAGTCCTCGAAAGATGCTTCTACCCAGGTTAGGGAGCCTAGTAAGGTACAACCAGTTTTAGATCCATCCCAATTTAGGGTTGCTAGTCCCTAAAAGATGCTCCCGCTTAGGTTAGTGAGGCACGACCAAGTTTTAGAATGATCTCATTTTAAGATTGCTATTCCCTGAAAGATACTCTTGCCTAGGTTAATAAGCCTATTGAGGTACGACCAGTTTAGATTGATCCTAGTTTAGGTTTGCTATTCTCGAAAGACACTTTCCACCTAGGTTAGTGAGCTTAGTGAGGCACAACCGGGTTTTATTTTCTCTACCAAATCGATTTAAGATAGTTATAGTTTGTTTTAGATTCATTCAAAGGGTAAAAATAGTATCTCTTCTTTTTTGTAGCAAAGATTTTTTTGAACTTCGTCAGAAAAGGGGCAGTTGTAGACACCTAAGTTTGTCCTCTTTATTTTATTTTTATTATTTTTCTTTCTTCTCTCAATAGGCCTTAAATTTAAAAAAACATTAAAATAGGAAATTAAAGAAAAACAAAAAAAAATTAAGAAATTTAGAAAAAAAAAATAATTTTTAAGAAAATACAAAAAATTGAAAAAATAATAAAAAAACATAAAAAATAAGAAATTTGGAAATATACCAAAAATAGGAAATTTAGAAAGAAACTCTAAAAAATATGAAAATAAAAAAAAAGTACAAAAAATTAGAAAAAAGTTAGAAAAATTGAAAAAATTACAAAAATGGAAAATTTGAAATAAATAAATGATTTTAAGAAAAAAATATTTTATTAGGGTAATTTTTTTTTTTTAATTTTGAAAAAAGTTTAAAAGTTAGGCGATAGGCCCTAGGTTTAAATTTGAATTTAATCTAGGCTAACCGGGTAAATTGCACATATGGACAAAGTATAACCAATGGCTCAATGATAAGCTTAGAAAATGGCATTAGATATTGAGTGTGAGGTCTTAAGTTTGAATCATAGAGGAGGCGTAAAAGGGTTTTTTTTTTTTCATTACATCAGGGACTTGCCCATGTGTTAGGATCTTATTGCGCTACGTGTCCTGACTTTGTAGCCACATCGGGTTGGACAACCTTGTTGACGGGGTGCTACGTGCATCCCAAATGTCATTGCCAGGTGTCACGTGATGACAAGGGGAAGGTTGGTTGGTTGGTACGGTTGACGTGGCACTAGATTAGCCCTTTTTTCTTTCTTTCCTTTCCTTACCCCCTTTCCCTTTCCCTTTTAAATTTCCCTAGATTTTCCCATAATTTCCTTCCAAACATACACTTTGTGGGTAGATTTGATTCCTTTTTCATTGCAATTTCATCAAATTAGTGACGAAATCGGGGAGCACACAGGGCTTAGTGTTAATAGGATAAAGAACACGTCTAAATTCATTCATTAACAAGTCAAATTTGAGCTCTAAAGATTAGAAAAAAACTATATTTTTGGCCATTCACATTTAACTCCAATTTGAATTTCCTTTGTTTTCTAGGTTGAATTTGAGAAAAAATTTGGGGTTTTAAGGAGTTCATTTGGGTAGATTACAAACAACTCATGACCTGTTAAATCACTTGAAATACCCTCTCTATCATTATTACAATCTTTCTCTCTCTAACTCACTCTCTCTCTCTCCTCAAATCGCTCTCTTTTGAGCTAACAGTGCAAATCACCACCAAAGGAGTACTGCCCGTAGCTTTAAAATAAACCCATTCTGACCCTTCTCGACCATCACTGTAGCCCTAACAATCTATTAACATCACCACCCAAACCCTAAACCCCGTAAGCTACCCCCTTTTTCAAAACACTAAACTCCGTCACCTAGGCCCAAATTAATTCCATTGCTAATCTCCACTCTACCCTAAACCCTTCACTAAGTTCCAGAAACCAAAATGCAAAGCTAAAATACCATAAATTGCCACTACTCATAACCCAACCCAAACCACCTAAACCACCTTTGACAACCAGGGCACTTTAACCTACCCCCCTATCCCTTATAGGAAACACATGAAACCCCCCAAATTTGCTCGTTTTGGTGACCGTATCGCACCAAATTCGTATCGCCATTGTTTTTTAACTATGGAAGTTTGGGCCAAAACCCAAAGAGTTGATTACCAAAACTTGAATCTAACTCGGATTGACCCAAGGCCCAAGCAACCCGCGGTGTCTCTATTGTCGAAGGTCCTTTTCGAGTTTGTTCCTTTTGTTTTCGGTTTTGTAAATTTATTTTATTTTAATCTATTTATTTATTTATTTACTTTATTTATTTCCAAATGTAAATGTAATAGTATGAAAAAAAGAAAAAAAAATAATAAAAGAAAATAAGAAAAAAAAAAGAGTAAATTTCTTTTACTTTATTTTTTTATTTAATAAAAATAGATAAAATAAAATAAGTAATAAGTAAATAAGATGATAAAATAAGTGGATAGGGAATAAAATTTTTTTTATCACATAAAAAAATTGATTTTCAAAAAATGAAATACAAATAAATAAATCATTTTCCGAAATTAGATCATTTAAAATTTCTAAAAATAAAATCCAATTTAAACCTTTTTTAAAATTTTCTTAAATGAACCAAATTAGTAAAAAATATAAACTCGATTTTTCAAAAATTAAAATCACCCGACCTACTAAAGTTTTCAGTAAAAGAATTACGTACGTTTAATCTGGAATAGGGCATACATAGGGGCCAACGTGGTGACAATAAAAATGAAATAACCTAATTTCCCTTTTTCTTTAGTTTTAATTATTTTGTTATCTAATTAGAGTAACCAATAACTAAGTTTTGCTTTTCAAAATTAAATGGTGATTTTTAAAGTTAATTCTAATTTTGAAAAAATCAATGGTACCTGTAAGGGTTTAAAATTTCCCAACCTTCAGATCTAGATTCTTTGGTTTCAAAAGTTGTTTTTTAAATTAGTTTTAATCGTTAGACAGTAATTAATTATAACTAATCTCCCATTGGGTATAACTTAACTATCTTTCTCGACTCCGGTTGGGTGGCAGCTCTAAAATTGTTTCAAACAAAAAGGAACGGTTTTTTCTTTTAAAACCCCAATTGAGAACGATATTAAATGGGAAGGTTTAGTACAATTGGGATAAAGAAGACCAATTTTATAAAAACACCTGGGGAAGGTGAAAAAACCAGGCTTGACATTAATAAGGAAGGTTGAGAAAAGATTTTACTTAGAGGGTTCAAAAGATAACTTTTGATTGTCAAATTTTAAAGGCAAGTTGTTTAACCTAAAGGTTTAGTAGAAGTAGGGTATCTTGAGCTCATTTAAAAGTAGGTTAACAACCCAAGTAATCAAAGTTAGTTAATGATAGATATAGTAAGCTATCCATCATGTGGGAACTAAGATGCAATAGTTTTGAGGACGAAAATATTTATAAGGGGATATAATGTGAGACCTCATAAATCAGCTACCAAGATGTTAACACTTGAAATTTAGAACAATCATAAAAGTCCTTCATGTAAGCTTGAAATTTGTGATAATGATAGGAAAATGAGTTGAAGTGACTGGTGGAACTTAGACTTTAAAAATAAAATAATAATATAGCCAAAAAGCTAACTATAATTATACTATATGTAGTTACTTATCAGAAACCTTGATTCGAATTTTGATAGTTTTGGGGAGCACTTAAAACAGATTAAATTTTAAATAATGAGCTGATAAAACAACATGAAATAATACTTATGGATCATATAAAACATTGAATAAATCTAATATAGGAGATATATCTTGTAAATTAACTAAAAAGTAAAAAATATATAATAAACTAGAGTTAATTTAAGGACAATATTAAAATACTACAAAATGAATACCCAGGTAGCCAATTGGATTAATTAGGGAATGGCATCATCAAAGTTAAGGGAAAGGATTTGTTAAGCTAAGCATATGACATAAAACACTATGGATTATTACAAAAGAATAACACTTGTCCATTAAAACTAGATTCAATGCAAACATCACCCTCTATAAAAGTAATCTTGTACTTTCATATTTCATTTTAGCTGGGTTTAATAATCAATTGTTAAAGCAAGAACCTAAAAGAAAAGATTTTTATGATAACCTTGAATGAAATGCATTTTTTAAAGATAACAAAATATATGTTGAAGTGAATAGAAGTTTTTTGCTAATGCTAATCAAGTTACTTAGTATAAGAACATTGAATGAAATTCTTGAAGGTACTTGAGAGGAACAAAGAATTGAAAGGGGAAAAGTTTGAAAATATTAAAAGTTACCTAAAAAACAGAACCTTTGAAACAAGTATTAGTAATGGATGTTGAATTAGAATCTTCTATTATCAAATGTTTTATCAAACTTAAGCCCATGGCTACATTCTTTTCATGAGAAGGAAGAAAAGGAAAGAACTAATTGGAAGACAAACAAATTTAAGAATTATAAGATTAACAAAACCAATTATTAGAATAAAGAACATGTATTAGAAGTAAGACATGATCAAACACTTATTATAAAAGAAATAGCTAAAAATCCAGCGCTATTTTAGAAATAATTAGGTAATATATCTAGTTCGTCAAAGGATATAAAAGCTATACTTATGAAGACTTTTAAAGCTTGTGATAAATGGATTGATAAAAGTTTCTAAGTATATGAAGAAGTTAGAAGAAAAGTATTGTATAATTGATGAGTGCATCAACAATGATAGTAAAGTAAGAAGACCATAATGATATAAAGATACAACAACTACATAATGACTACTACCTTTTGAAAAAATTTGAACATTGGGAAATCAGACTATTTAAAGATAAAGTGATCAATGAAACAAAGTTTTTGTGATATTAAATTTAACTGACCACACAAACCCCTTTTCGATCTAAGATATAAAAACTCATAGCTTGAGAATTTGCAAAAGAGTATTGTAAGAAAGTGTGAGGAAATCCATTAAAAATCCTTTAAAAGGGGTTACTAATCTCATTAAAAATTAGTGTGATATTGTTAAGAGAACTTAGGAGGGGGATTTTATAACTTTGTGATTTGGAGGTAAGGGAGGATCGTCGGGAAATTTTAGACCTCTATGTAAAGTTTTCTTCAAATAATGGAAGTACGGTGTGGATAATCGTATGCTTGGGTACATGGTGGAAGAGTAGACTAACATACAACGTGGAACCACTATATATGCTTGCTTGATTTTCTGAGCCTTTAAAAATCTTTATTATATTGCAATCTATTTACTATTTCTATATAATTGCTTGATTGCTTCAGTGGTTGCACACTATACAATTTATTAGAATCATCTATGAATATTAAGTCTAAGATCAGAAGCACATTTGATAAGTTAAAGTTTGAATTGCTAAGTATTAATTTGGGTTTTTGCACATAAATACCTGATATAAAAATTTGTTCATATTTTTTGATAATTGGGAAATTTAAAAAAATTTTTGAAAATACTTTCCATTGAACATCAAAAGTAAAAATTGGTTTATTTAAACCTACAACAAATTTATTTAGCCCCCCGCCCTTTAAACCCTTTAATGGACCAATAATTTTATAAAGTAAGTTTATC
>JAMXBC010000513.1:0-17500 GCA_024138005.1 Lumnitzera racemosa
AAAACCCCCGAGAGTACTTATTTTGAAATTTTCTTGCAACCCCTTCTCTTCTAGACATTTGCCCCCGAGGCACTTTTCTAATAAAAATTCTCAAAATGTCCTCACATCGCGTGTTCACCACACAAAGGTACGCTCGTGAAATTTCTATAGTCACCCCTAGCGTCTCCACAAACACAAGAAAGCAGCATCTCCACAACGTAAAAAGCACGCTTTAGTAAATCATGCTCAAGCATTTACACCGCACAAAGGCATGCCCAACTCTAACATTCGAAGTGCCCCAGCTCAACTACTTTAATCAACAGTAGCAGCTTACCCCTTCCATCTAGGCAACTAAAATTTCCATGCATGCATATGTATTAGATGGAAACTGTAGAGATTTCTTTGATGTTTTGATGATAATAAAAATGATCAAGTTTTTTCTAACAAAAATCACAAATGTGTAGGAATCTATATATCTCATACAAGTACAAAAAAATTGTATATTTATTTTAAGAAAGTATGAAATCAAGAGATATAATAGAAGATGGATCAGGAGATAGATAGAAAATAAAGGGAAAATCTAGACAGTACAAGATTTTTTTAAAGTTTTTTATAAAATAAAGTAACGGCTTAAATTTCAAAAAAATTGAAGTCTCAGCTCTACTTATTTAGATGTCTTTTAGTAATATATCTAATGCGTTCTACTAAAGTTAGGCACAATCCACAAGGATTAAATTAAAAGAATTCTTAAGTAATCTTATTCAAATCAAGCTCTGCAAATTTCTAAGTTATTATTTTTAAAATTGGTCCGAGAATTTAAAGTGAAATGTTGGGTAGATATTTTATCAAAATTACATAAGTGAAGAATCGCGTTATGGAGCATTAAGTATCTCTTATTTAATGGAAACCCAAAGGGAATGAAAGATTAGACTATATTTTTATTATTTCCAAAATTATCAAGAAACCCCAAACCCCTTGTCCTTCTTAAAATAGAATTCTATCAAATGTAACTGCAATTGTAGATTATCCAAAATCATTTCAAGTTGTAATTTAAGGAATCAAACAAGTCTACATACATCTGTTTTATTAAGAAAGTAAAAAAAAATATAGCATGCCTTTCCCTTTTCTAAGTAGCAATAGCCAAATTTCTTTTATAGGAATTTGAAGGGCTAAAAATTTTTTAATTGGCTATTGTGATGAATTCACTATTTATTTAGGCTTAAATCATTGAGCAGATAATAGGGGCCTAAGGAGTCTAGTCTATTTTGAGATAATTCAGGAAAATTTGGGTTGGTGAGCTTGGAATAAGGGTTGTTGAATCTATCCCCTTCGCTTCTAACCTTTTTCAAACAGGCTCATGCATTTATAAAGAAGGCTATCAGTTTTAGGGCCATTAGCTGGCTCATTTTGGAAACTATGAATTAAGTAAGCTCCATCTTATCTGTTAATTATCTAATGATTCGACGAATGCTATCATGCCCAAGAGTCTATAAATACCCAATATTTCCTCATCATAAAGAATTCTTAGAAAGATCGAAGAAACGGTGTTCCATTGTGAAAATCCTGCTCTCTAAGATCAAATCACGTTCAGGAAAATAATGATCTCATTCACTCAACTAAAAAAGTGAACGCCTAAGGTCTCTTAAAGCATCCTGCCTTATCTGTCACTTGAGCATTTGAGACACTGAATTGACTGTTCCTCTTCCCTAATTTTATTTTCACCTAATCATCCTTTTAGGTGATAGTCTCGTGCCATTTCTTTGAAGTCACATGTAATATGCTACTCACATAACAAAAACACGTGACTACTTCGATCGAACCCCCACATGTATAGAATTTAAGAAATTTCGAGTGAATTCAAGTCGCAACATCCCAACTAGTCAAATAGAATTCAAATTCAAAAGTTCGTTATTACTTTAGGTTAAGGACATGAAAATACTTTATAGTAATATGCCTTTCCCCAAGATAGATAAAGATTGTTTTAACTAAAGATAATTCAAGAAAATTTGGTAACAAGATCAACAGACCTTCAATAATAAAACTCAACTATAATGAGGAGCTCTCAAACCTTTCAAATTTCAATTTACGACAGCAAATCAGGAGAAGAAATCAAGCACAA
Source organism: Lumnitzera racemosa (assembly GCA_024138005.1). NCBI lineage: Eukaryota > Viridiplantae > Streptophyta > Magnoliopsida > Myrtales > Combretaceae > Lumnitzera > Lumnitzera racemosa. The sequence goes on from JAMXBC010000513.1 coordinate 2,099, forward strand.
AAGAATATATGCTCTTTTTTGTTCATTTAAATAAATTTTTAAGACTTTTTAAATCCATTCATTTATAACCGTTATTAAGCTGGATATATAAGTTTGAAGCATTCAAATCGAAGACAAAAAAGATTATATAGAGTTCTACAAGGAAGTTTTCGAAGTCTCCATATATTAACAAAATCAGATGATAGATCAGAGGATATTTCTACTCTTATGTCTTTCATTTCTATATTCAATTTTTTTTTCCTTATATTTATAGGATCAAATCGTATTGTTTCCTCAATGCTTTTATTGCATCTTTAAGAGTTAGGATCGACGTTAGTGGGGAAAACATTTATATCTCTATAGATAGTTAAGCTAAGGGAGTCGGAGAAGAATTTGGTGATTGTAATCTTCAGACTATTTTTGAATGATCTTTTAAAGTGGATAGAAACACGACTTCGATGAGAAATACCTAGTCCTAAGCAATGAAGCTAGAAGAGTGCAGTAGGAAAAAAATTCGAAGCACTATAACCAAAGGGTTCCGTTATTTGCAAAATGTTTTAAATAAAAAAATCATTAATTTTTTATAATAACTAATTCACCCACCTCGTAGTTACTTATTTTTAACCTACAAAAACAAATCATGAATGACTATAGGTATACTCCAAGGTAACCAAATCAAATTGCTACTATATCTATAAAAAATGTAATAACAACAATAATATGAAAAACTATAAGATAAATAACCCAAATCATATGGAATACATATTCTTCAATAAGCACAATACATCCCAAATTTTCCCAAAGGGACTAGAATCATAACAATAATCCAAACCAACATTAAAATGAGTAATCTACCGAGTACCTTATTATGATATTCACTTAAGTGAATACTCAAAGATACCTGCACAAATGAGTGGCCTGCACTATTTTTGGCTACTACATAACACAAGCCACAAGAAGGGATACTCACTTAGAAAGTCCAACACTTAGCACATTAGAAAAATGAATCTAAACATAAGTTAATAAGTCATTAAGAGTTATAAGCAAAACAACATAATATAAACTCATGATATTTTACCTTCTATTCTTCACTATTAACTTCGACATTTAAAACTTCCTATTTCTAATCCAAACCGGACATTTTATATATCGTAAATCATCCTTCTAAGGTATTATACTCAATCGTAATAGGAATAAATTTATTTTTTGAAGAATAATAATCATTGTGTCATCCAAAATAAGTTAACAATAATTTATGAAGAAGAGGATAAATAATAAATAAACTAAACTTTTCTTTTATAAAAACAATAACTTAATATAAACGTAAGAAAAATAGTATAAGTCTATGTGTAGGTTTCTTTACCTATTAAAAACTTCATCTAATACATTACTATCCATCAAGCATGAAGATTTATCTTCTTTAATAGAAAAAAGAAACAAAAGACAGGATCTTTAAGTCAAAAGCCTCATGAATAGAAATCTAGAGCCCTTCCTTTGTAAGCCCACCAGCAACTTATCCTCTCTCAGGGAGCCCTGCAAAAAACAACATTATTAATTCTTTTACAAGCTCCTTGCATGTAAATAAAGCATGAGGACAATTATTGCTGCCAATCCAATCACAAGTAATCTATTCCTTAATTGTAATGGAATTAGTTTCAAAGATTAACTTTTCCTAATTTTTCCCTTTGGCCAACTTCAATTCGAATTTCCTTGCCTAAATTTCTACTTCAATGGGAGATGGGCCCATAATCTGCTTGTAAAATCTCCCATAACCTTTCTTCATGGTTCCTACAAATTCCTTCAATTCCTATAATCTTTCCATCAAGAGCAACTGCACCATCACAATAAATTTTAACAATCCCCGTTTTGGTTTTTTTCCATAAGGTTTCAGAACACTTCTACAATTTTCCTGTTCTTTATCCTTTCCCTCTTCATACCCATTCCACCATTCAAGTACTTCAATTCTTTCCTTTAGCTCCATTCCTCATCCTATTCTTCTTGAAAAACTCTCCTATTTTGCTCCTTCCATCTTGCTCTTTGTGCAAAAAAAAAAAAACCTCTGATGTACTTCCTTACTTTTCCAGTTAAGTATTTTAGTAAAAGGTATTTTCGTTTGACTTTGTCCTTGAAATGTTCTCTTGTACCTACGACCTGAAACCCTCTCTAACTCAAATTACACCAAAACTTTCAAAATAGCTGTACAATCCATAAAACATGTTTTTTTATTTTCTTTCTCCTACCTACAAAAGACATATGTATCCTCCAGTAGTACTCTCCTTTTCTTCAAAATATCTTTTGTAGGGATAGCTTATATAAAATTTGCCAAAACTAGGGATTGAATCTTAAGAATTGTGGGCAACTTCCAATCCCATCCCTAACTTTCTATTTTCACTACTCCCCAAAACTGATCTTCATACATTATTTTATAAATAGTCTTCAATGCTTATATCTCCATCTAGATTAATGGGGTTTTAATCTTTTTATTCATATTCGTAATAAGGAGTTCTAATTGAAATCGTCACGATAGGTCATCCAATTTATCCATGACATATGACTTAAGAGTAATGACGTAAGATGTTACCTAAGGGGATGATTGCATAGAGAATGGTAGAGAGGAAGAATAAGCAATTTTGAAGTCAAAAAATGCACAAGTGAGAGATAAGGTATCTTAGAGACCTCAAGCCATTTCCCAAATGTAATTTGAGAGAATGAGATCAGTTTTTTACCTAAATTGCTTGTTTAATCTTAGAGAATAAAGGTTTTGCAAAGCAATATTATTTCTCAATTCTCTTTGAAAGTTCCAAATAAAAAGGAAAGGCTGGGTATTTCTAAGCTCTTAGGCACAATGGTGCTGTTGGGTCATCTAGATAACCAATGATAAGATAGAGCTTGCTCAATTCATGGTCATCTTAAATGGGCTTACTAATGAACTAAAGGCTAATAGCCTTCCTCATGAATACATAACCTACTGAAGAAAGGTTTAAAAAGCGAAAAGAACCGATTTAACAATCCTTATTCCCAATCTACCATACTAATTCTCCCTAAATCATCCCTAAAAATGAATTAAATTCTCTAAACCTTGCTACCAGCCAAAGAGTTAAGCCCAAATATAATAGGCTAAACCTAATAAATTAATATAATAATTTTCAACTCTCCCCAATATTGAAAAATATACCATTATCATTATTCCTTGATATTGTCATCAAAACAACTATATGCATTGATAAGATCATATACAATTCAAATGCTTTAATCATATATATCCAACAATGATTGTTTTTTTTTCCTTGAGACAAGAGAGGAGTTCCACTCGAAATGAGGGAGAAACAAATCATAGTATAAAGGTAGCAACGAAGAGGGTGGGTTTCATTCATCTAAACACTTTATGTGCTTACTTCTTTCAAAAAATGTATTTACCATTTTCCCTTCCAAATACATTAATTAAAATTTAATAATCATTTCATTAATAAATTATGAAAAAGTTACAATATGATATAATTTTATTACAACAAAAATAGACCACATAAAATATTTTAACTTGAGAATCATTGGTAGAACAAAACAAAAATTATTTTTGTAAAAATGTAAGATATTCTATAGTTTTTCTTCCAATGAGTTTTTATCTTTAAAATTTTTGTATGATCTCTCATTGTATTAGCCAAACCTAGGATCCATGACTATCTGCCTCGTCACTAAGCTTCCATATGAGTCAGCAAGGTAAAAGAAGCTTTTTCAATTCCCTTAAGCTTCTTGAATCTTTGATAAGTTAGACAATTGAAAATGATACCCTTCAAAGACTAAACATATCATTCAACATGGATTAACCCAATTAAAAATGTACCCATGCATGCTAGGATGTTTTTGTCTTATACAATTTTAAATACACAAACGTACAACTTAAAACCAACAATATTGAGTTCTTTTTTTGATTATTCATGTTTTTGTGCTTATCAGTAATAGTTTTTCGTTTTTAATTTTTTTGATTTTTCCAAACCATTAGCGATACTTTAATCTTATAACTTACTTGTACACATTAAGGACAAGAAAGGGGAGTCCCATAGGGAGGTAGGCCAAGTTTGCAGAAAGCTTAAAAAAAAAGGGGAAATGCACAGAATAGAAAGTAAACAAGTAAACTTGATCAACTCTAAGGATATATACACTGGGGAATTACCAAAGACTCAATGATCAATTTAAATTTGACACGGGACTAGTCAATGAATACTCACACTTAATTTTACTTAAAAATAGGATAAGAGTAAGCAAGCAAGTAAGCAAAAAAAAGAGCGATCCACAAAAAAGGGAAGTATTTAAATATTGGGGTTCACAAGGACATTGATTATCTTGTGGCTAATTTACAATAGGCATTTATACTCAAATATTTGACAACTGCTACAAAGGGAAAAAGACAAAAAGGGAAAATTCCAAAATTATACCATAAAAGGGAATTTTTTTCAAAGGGTTTAATGAAAAACAAAAAAGTACGTATTTGTATAAAGATTATGTCAGGGGATCCATACACGTACAAATGACAAGGGTTATGCCGGAAAAAACAAACAAACTGTATAGCTCTACTATGGAATAATGATGCCGACAAAGTTGGGGGTCCTTTCGAGAAATGTGGTTTAGATGTCTCAAAAGGTTTTTCAGCACCAATACACTTAGTTGCTAGTTAGTACAGTCAGGGCCGATAAATGTGAAAAGACCAACTACTTTTGGAGCAATTTTGGTCGGTACTTGATTACTAAAAAACGAAAAGTTACTTAGTTTTGGCATGTAATTGCAGCAGAGGATCAGGTCAAATTTAGCAGGAGTTGTTGAAAAAATAAAATCCATTTGTCAATCCCTCAAGCCCCAAGCTGGGGCTTGGTTTAAAGGCCCAAATTTTTTTGATTCTTACACCCTTTCCCGGGTTGTTTTAGGGATTTGGGATAAAATCTGGCCAAACCCCACATCAATTTCTTTTCGAGTCACAAGAGTTTGGGTTGGAAACTTTTAAGCCACAGATACCCGAAGCCTTCTAAAGTTATAGTTTTTTTTCATTTCTTTTATCTTTTGGAGTATTCAAAAGCTATTAGCTCTATAGATAACTGTTCTTCTTCTTGTTGGAAACTTTCCTTTCAAGTAGCCACACTTGACCAGCAAAATTTGATTGGCTTACTTCCTTTCCCTTTCCTTTCTCTGTCCTTTACCTTAGTTTGGTCCATGTATTAGCAACTCGTTGGTAGATCACGAGGATTGAGCTCTAGTTCTTGTTTTTAGATTTAGTCAGTGGAGGCATCAAGGTGTGTTGAGGGTATTCAAATTTTAAAACCATATATGCCCTCAAATAAGCTGCCAAGGGTGGTGTATTGTTTTATTGTAAGGGGGTAAATACCCAATCACCGGGTATTTTCCTACTATAGCTAAAAGTAGTGATCCAAGGTAAATTTACAACCTTTGTTTACCATTATTTGACAAGTTATTGAACAAAAATTTTGGGTTTTCCCATTTGACACTAAAAGTTCCCAAAAAAAAACTCAAAGTTTTGGGGTCCTATCTAAAAATTACACCTTCAGCACCCCATGCAAGCGAACTATTTTTTTGCAAAAAAAAGAATAATACTAAAGCATTGTTATTTTGATATAGGCACAAAGTTACTATTTTACCGAAACTATCCATGACAACCATCCAAAAGTTTTCCCTCGAATAGTTGGGGGGAAAATTTCGAAGACAACATCCACCTCAATCAACCCTGGATTGTCAGAACAAGTAGAGGCTTTGCCATAAATAAACTCAAAATCCAGAAACAACAAACACTTTTATCTAACCAAACAACTCATACACACACTTCTCACATGAAAGTTTACCTAACTATAAAAACCCAAAATACTCCAAAGAAAATAAATCCAATTGAAGTTTGCTCTTTTTTTTATATGTTTGAAACAACACAAAATAGAGTATTTCGCAAAAAAGGGGCTCACATAACACCAAATTTAAATTTTTCCAAAAACACTTAAACAACCCCCCCTCGTATCGAAACACATTTAAAAACAATACCACACCATACAGTAACAATTAAACAAACAGCAATTTCCCCAAAAACGAACCTCTGCTCTATATCAAAATGATACAACGACTAAGGAAAAACAAGGGAAAAGTATAAAGGTGGGTCTAAATTTACCAAAACTAGAAAAACAAGGATAAAAAACGCAGAGAACAGAAAAAAAAACAAGTAAACCCAATTACTTCAAGGATACAACTCCTAGGGAACTACTAAAGACTCAAGAATCAACCGACAGAGTACGGGTTTTGGTCAACGAGGGTACTGCCACTTAGCCTTGGTAAAGAGATAGGATAAGATGAAATAAGTAAGTAAGAAAAACAAAGACACTCTCACAAAAAGTAAGTTATTTAAATAAATTTTGTTTTAATGAATTCATTACTTGTAGCTACATTTTTAATGGGCTTTTATATCCAAATTTTTAGGCAACTTTACAAATGGAAAAACAAAAAAAGGGTAATATCCAAAATTAGTATGAACAAGGGAATGTTTAAAGGGGTATTAAGAAAATCAAAAAAAACAAGTGTTCTGTAGGGGAAATTCCACATTTAGGATGCTTAGGCACGTAGTAGATGAAAATGGTTTGTGTTTACAAAACAAACAAATTTTAACATATTTGGGCTATTGCCAAGTAATGATCCCAAGCAAACCTAGGGGTTCTTCCAAGAAGATATGGTTCAAACATATTTTTGTGCTTCTCACATTAAAACCTAGCATAGGGTCAGGGCCGTGTAACATTAAACGGACCAAGCTATATGGCATTTTTCAGGTTAGCACATGTTTACTAACAACAAGAAGTTACTCAACTGGGCATTGAATTTTGGTTTAGCATGAAGTTTAGCCGGGCCCGACAACAGTTAGCTGGAACAATGAATAAGCTTCATTATTCCTCAAGACCTTGAGGCCAAGCTCATTAAAGTTTAAAGGTCCAAGTTTTTTATTCCATTGTTCCCCCAAAAAAAAATTGATAGTCACTTGAAGTTCCCACTTCTTTTGATTTTGGTTACCTATAAAATCTATCAAAAAAAGGGTCTATGTCAGTATTAAAAAAGGGGCCTGTAGCAAGTTTACGGAATAAGACCATGGTAAGATGCTTTTGACGGGCATCAATTAATAACATGCAATTAGAATCAAGCAAAGCCCAGCTGAATCCTCTACCCTTTGGGGAATAATGAATGTAAAGATGCTTGGGACCTCAAAAAGGAAGGATTCAGGGGGCCCCATGTGTTTTGTTTATTTTATTTTAGAGTGCTTTTTCAAGTGAATGTTGTCCTAATCATCTGTTTTTGCCATTTTTTCTACCCCCCTAAAAATTTAAAAAGGGGTTTGATGGATTACAAGAAAACTAGAAAAGTAAAAACTAGTAACAAAAAAAAGCTGTTGGGTTGGAGGTCAACGACACAACGTCTAACAAGGATAAAATTTTGCAATTACTAAAAGACATTGGTGACCCCCTTTTTCATGTATGCCCATAGTTCTTAGTGTCTTTGTACTCATCATAGTGTTTGAGTTTTTTCCCTTTCACATAGATTTTGTTTATAACAATGATGTTTGTTAGATCTGTGACAAAAACTTTGGGGTAAGTATGGTTGGTGGAGGAAAAAACTTTGAGAAATGTTGAAAAAATGGTAGTGTAGAAGTTAAAAGGAAGCAAATGCCAAATGGGTGTGAAATATTAGAGGCGAAAGAGCTTGTTTTTATCCTATTCAATTTGGTTGTTTAATTATCGAATTAGTGTAACTACTACAAAAGGGGGGGTATGCTTTTCAAACAAGGGGAAAAAAGTTTTAGTTTTCAAGGATGCTAAAAGACCACAGAGCTACAATGATGCCTTTTGGAGATATCTAGGGGGTTAGTTGGTATCCTTTAAAAATTGAAGCTTCTTCATACCAAATTAGAAAATGCCAAGAGAAAATATTTACCGTTGTTTTTCCCAAAAAAAGGGCCCCTCTTTTTCTTTATCCTTGGGGGTTTGGGTTTGTGCAAAAGCTTCTTTTACAAAAACAATTTCAAAGGGCAAGGCCTATGGTTTTACCTCTTCTTATCTATTACTTAGAACTTATAGGGGATCAACATAAAAAATTTTTTTCTAAGAGTGAAAATTTATTCCCTGAAACTGGCAAAAAAAAAAGCTTTAGAAGTGGTACACCTAAGAAAGACAAAATACCCAATTTCTTTAAGTTTTTTGATGTCTCAATAATAGGGAAATTAACTAAGCTTTGTTTAATGGAAAAATTTGAATTGAGGATTTGCTAGGAGCATTTATAAGAAACCTAAAACCATAATGGTTTGACAATGCAATATTAAGCATTTAAAAAAAATTTACAACTTTTTTTACTAAAAAATAAGGCCCTGTATTATTGATTTTAAGAGTGAAAGCCTATATCCTTATGTAAAAAAAAATAGCTATAGGCATTTCTTTTGTTCCATAAAGAAATTGCGCATTTTTTTAGTAAAGGGAGACACAAAAGTACATCATGGAGCAAAGGGTTGTTGATTACTTAACACATTTAATGAAATTTGAAACAAATATGCACAAGGAGTTAATTCATTTTGCTTGTTTTTATGACTTGTCATTATTATTTTGCAAATGGACTAGATTTTTCTTTTGAGAAGAGCTGTAGCAAATAACTAATTTTGTTTTTTTTAAAAACTCCTCTTTGCAGAAAATTTCAAAAGTTATATAAGACATCCAAATCTGGGAAAATTTTGGGGAAAAGGACTTTTTTATTAACTATTGACCAAAAAATTTTTCTTCTACCCCTTTAAATTTAAGTTTAATTAGGTTGCTTACCTAAATAATTGCTTGACCAAAATTTAAATTGAAAAATTTTTTTTTTTTTTTGGGGTAAAATTTGTAAAAATTTTTTTTTTGGGAGTCACCACAAAAAGGGTTTAAAAAAAAGGGGTTTTGTTTAATAGACTTTTAAAAAACAGGGATGACTTGGGGTTCTAATGATATTATTCCCAAAATTCCCTTTGATATAGCAAAAAAAAGGCTTAATGGGGGTAAAAAGAACTAAAGCATACAATTTTAAAGGTTGGGGACCACCAATCTGTGGGTCTTCTCATTAAATTTTAACATGCATAATGGAATCCATGTAGGTTTATCTTCTTCTAGAGAGTATTTATAGAAAAAAAATGGACAACCATCCAACGTTAAAGATGGGGGGGGAAGAGGAACAAAAAGCTATAATAGATTGTTGGTCATGAAAAAATAAAAAAAGAGAAGCAAATTAGATTTAAAAAATAAAAAATAAAAAGACTAGAGTGAAAGGTTACACAAACTCCAAATTTCTTTTTAATTAAAAAAAAAAAAAAAAATCCTTTTAAACCCTCTTTCCCTTGCACACTACATTAAAATTATTAAAAATATTGCTTTTTTTCCACTTTAAAAAATTTGGGTTTCATTTAGATTAATTTTTTTAAATTTTTATGGATCTCTTCATTTAAGTCAAAAACCCAAATTCATACATAACACTCAATTTTTTCACCCAATTCGGCACATTTTGCAGATGACTCTGGGGTAAAGGAAAAAAGAACTAATTTTCAATAAAGTCAGGAATCTCTAATTACTTATGAAGGGACATTATTATCACATAAAATTCCCCTTCTAAATTTAAATTTTTTCGTTTTGTTTCCCTTCCCCCACTTGACCTAATAGAAAATGAGTTATTATTTAGTTTTTGGCAATATGTTTTTGTACATTTTTTATTTCTACAATTAAAATTTGTTTTCTAAATTTGATTATATTCCGATGTTTGCACTTTAGTTTTAATACATTTTAATAGTTTTCTTTACAAATTTAAATTTTTATAAAAAATATTAACTAACCTACCCACATATTTTTTATAAAAATTTAAATTTTGATTTTTTTTTAATTTGAATACTATTTTAAAATTAAAAAAATATTTTATTTTTAAAAATTTTAAACCCATTAAACTTTGCATGTAATTTTTTGACTAAACCTTATGCCATTAAAAAACTATTGACAATTATTTTATTTACAATGAGACTATTATTTTTTTCAAGACCCAATAATTAGATAAAATTTTAAAATGATCATAACATGTTTTTTTGGGCCTTATGACATGAATTTTCAAATTGTTGAATAATACCTCTATATAAAAAATACTTTTTATTTTTTTTATTTTGTATTTTTGAATTTTGATTTTTAAAATTTTTGTAAATTCCATAACTTACAAATCAAACATGTATGGCCATAACTATTAATAGCTGGAACATGTTAAAATTTTTACCTAAAACTATCATTTTGATTCAAAGTCTACAATTAAAAATCATTTATTCTTTATACGGGGTCTAAATTTTTTGTTTTTTTTAATTTTAAAAATAATGAACCTTTATAGGAAAAAAAAAAAAGGAAAAAAGAAAAAATGGGAAAATTTAACAATTTTCAAATATTTTATGTATTTGGGGGGTTTTAAAAGTGGTTTTGATTTAAACTGAGGCTAGGTTTGAAAAGAGAATAAGATCCGTAAAAAAAACACAAAACTATGGGCCAAAATTGTCCCCAAAATTTGGCAGCTAGTGGAAAATTAGTAAAAAAACAAAAAAGAGAAGGAGAGTAACATATAGAATCATAGCGATTAAAAAATTTTGGGGTTTTTTAAATTTTTTTAAAACCCAAGGACAAGCATTTATAAAAGTATAAACGAGAAACAAGAGAGCCACCCTCTAATGTTTTTCCTATTTTCTCCGATCTCCAACATCATGAAGTCAGTTGTGAGAGAGAATCACATATAGGTAGTATCAATAACTTCATTTTTTCCGGCCTTTCCAATTCAAGTATCTTGAGAAAGCTAGTTTTGACTTAAGGCTCTGCAAAAGGTTTTATTATTAAGATTTTATTATTGTAGCTTCCTTTTTTTCTATTTTTTTTTTTTTTTTTATAATTTTTTTTAAAAGCCCCCCCCACATAAGAAAGTCCAAAACCCATCTTCAATTTTGGCAATTTTTATAATTAAAATTTTGTTTTTATTTTCATAAATCTTTTTGTTTTTTTTTAAATAACCTTATATTTTTAAAACATTTTTCTTTTTAAATGTTTTAACCCAAAAAATTTGTAAACTTTTTTTTATTTTGTATATTCTCATACCCCATACTATGATAATAAAATAAAAGATTGTAATGATCGAAAACCTTAAAACTTTGTAATAGTCAAATCTTAAAATTTAATTTTGATTTCCAACACCAAAAAAAAAAAAAGAATTAGGCAAATTTGCCTAAAGTAAACAAGGAGGGTTTTTTAATGTAAATTTTTATGTCAAATTTAATAAATTTTGAATACTTGTAACACTACCTTTCAAATGGTTTAAAGTTCGTAGTCAACATATCCGGTTAAAAGCCAGGGGAATCACAACATTTAAAAATCAGTACACAATATATAGGAAAGCTGGCAAAATGAAATATATTTTAAAGTATATTGTTGACGAGTAAAAAATTTTGCCTTCGAGCCCAAATGAATTAAATTTTTATGGGTTATGCCCAAAAAAATTCCCCCGGGTTTGGATAGCAAAAGGACGGGACTAGTCTTTTTTTTCATAACTTATGTCGACCACCCTTATAACTTTGTAAAAATACCATACCCATTTTTCAATAATTTTAATGCTATCCTTGTTTTTGCCAACTGGGAAGCAAATTGTGCACAGATATGCGTGTTATCGTTACATCATTGTAATCAACAATTTTCATTATTTTTTTTTAAGTATAAATTAATATATAATATAAAAATTAACCAAAAACTTAAAATGAATTTCGAAGAATAAGAAAAAGGAAATTGTTGTATAATACAAAACACATAATATACACAAAAACTTTTACTAATATATAGTTTAAATATATATAAATTAAATAAATTATTTGATTACAAAATTGAAAATAGTCAGAAAAACTAATTAAAAAAAGAAAACATACAAGCCGTTGATAGTTTAATTTTCTTCAGCCCTCCTTTTCTAAACCTAAAAAATTTGTCCTCCTAAAAATCTGCATTTTTTTAGCTCATTCTGCTTTTTTTGCCTTTTTCTCGTTTTTGTTTTGGGTTTATTATTACATTAAGGGGGGGTAATTTAGTTAAAAGAGATACAGGAAAATATTATATAAAAATTTTTTTTGGGGAAATTTTTTCCTTTGGGGAAGAAAAAGAATTTTGTTAAAAGGAAAAAAAAATACAGAAATGTGATTTTTTTTTTTTAATTGGGGGATGATAAATGTTAAAATTGACTAATGTTAAACTATTTATTAGAAAATTACGTGGAAAAGATCTATCAACACTAGTAAGAATTTTCCCCCATGAATAAAAATCTTGGTTTTTTATAATGGAAACTATAAAAAATGTTTTTTAGTGAATCAAAATGAAAAAAAATACCATTCATATATGGGGTTTGGTGTATAAAAAAACACTATACACACAACTAGTTGAGCTGCATCTACGATACTTTGAAAATTTAAACCAAAAAACAAAAAATTTTTAGTTCATAAATTTAATAATTAATTATAGAAAAGAGAAAAAAAAACTATTGAAAAAAAGGTTATTTAAAATGGCTTTTAATAAAATGTTTTGCAAAGGGGAGACCTGAGATAAAGAATGTAGGGAAATAAAAAGGTGAATACAAAGAAGTGTTTTTTTTGAAGAAGTGGGGCAAAATAAAATAAAATAAGATAGTTGTTTCATGTGGGAAGGGAAGAATAGTTGAAAAAAAAGTGGAGAGAGAAAGGAGAAAAATATTGAGTCAAAAGTAGAGGAGGGGAGAAAAAAAAGTGAAAAAAAAAAAAAGTTACAAATTTTTTCAGGGATAAAATTTTATAATTTTATAAAATTTTATTTTAATATTGGTATTTTTGTTGAATAAATTGCTTGGAATTAAAATAGGAAATTTTTAAGGAAAAGGGTTTTACAAACACTTAAACTTTAATAATATAAATAAAAAAATTATAAATAACTTTATATACATGTTTTTTTTAGTGAATTGAAATAACAAAAAAATTTTTCTAAAAAAAAATAATAAAAAATATTGATAAGCATGATTGGCTAGACCATCATAATCATTTTCCCATGTGAGTACCCTTTGTGGTAAAAGAAAGGGGAGCTAGAGTAGATTTTTTTAAAAAAAGTGAGGTGTTTATGTTATTACAAATTTTATAAAGTGATCAATAAAATTTTTCCCATTTCTAATAAAAGTATGTCTTAGTTTCCCAAAATTTAAAAAATTTTTATAAATTTAAGGGGGAGTAAGCACAGAATGGTAGGTTATGAGGCTACGCATATCCTACCTTGTAAGCAAGTTCCCAAGGTTTTTTTTAAAAATAAGGGGTTGAAACCTAAAAATTTTTTTGAAAAAATAAGAAAATTTTTTTTTTTAAAAAACCCAAAATTTTTTTTTTTTCCTTAAAAATTATTAAATAAATTAAAACAAAATTTTAAAAAAACACCATAATAAAAAATAATTTTTATAAATTCAACATTTTAAAAAAAAAAAATTTTATAAAAAAATAAGAAAATTTTGCTTAAAAATTTTTTTTCCCTTTAATTTAATTAAATTTTTTTTTTTTTCCCTTTTTTTAATCATTAAAAAAAATTTTTTTTAAAAATTTTATTTTATAAAATTAAAAATATTAAAAATATTTTACCATTATTAAAGTTTAAAAAAAAAATATTTTTTTAACCCATTTTAAAATTTTAAAAAAAAAAGGGAAAAAAGGTAAAAAAAAAAAAAAAGAAAAGAAAAAAAGACTTTTTTTTAAAAAAAGAAAAGAAAAAAAGGGGTTTTAAATCTTTAAAATAAAAAGCATTTTTAATTTTTTTTTTTTTATTTTTTTAAAAAAATTGAAAAAGAAAAATAAATTTTTTTTTTTATTTAAAAAATTTTAAAAAAAGGTAAAGGTACCTTAACCATACCGAACATTTAAAAAAAATCTTTAATAGAGACTTAAAAATAAGAAAATTTTAAATAAAAAAAGTTTCACCGTAACCACCAAAAAAATTGGGGAAAATTTTATGGGTTGGGAAAAAAAATTTTTTTTAAAAAAAAACATTAATAAAAAATTTTTATAAAAAATTTTTTAAAAAAAAATTTTTTTTAAAAAAATTAAAAAAACATTTAAAAAAAAAATTAAAAAAAATTTTAAAAAAAATTTTTAAAAAATTTTTAAAAAAAAATTAAAAATTAGTTTAAATAAAGTGTAAACACTAAAAAATTTTTTTTTATTAATAAAAAGAGGAAAAAAAATTGAAATTTTAGGAAAATTTAAAAAAATGTTTTATTTTTTTTTTAAAAATTTTCCTTGAATAAAATGTTAAAAAAAATTTGGGGGGTTTTTGATTTTTTTTTAAAAAAAAAAAAAGGGGGAGGGTGGAAAAAAAGGGGGGGGGGGGGGGAAGGGGGGTGGGAATTTTGGGGGAATTCGGGGAAAACCAGGGAGGGAAGGGGGGGGAAAAAGGGAAGTGGGGGAAATGACAAAGGGGGGGGGGAAATTTTTTTAGGGGGGGGGGCAACCAAAAGGGGGGGGGGGATGGTGGGGGGAAGAAAAAAAGGTAGTTTTTGTAGAACGCGGCGCAAACACCGAGCAAATTTTGGGGGCAATAATGGTGGAAGGGAGTTGGGCCGGGGGGGGCCCCAAATGATGAGTTTAAAGAAAAAAGGTTTTTTAAAAAAAATGAAAAAAAAAACATTTTTTTAAAAAAAAAAACCAAAAACGAATAGGGACCCAAAAAAGTTGAGCAAAAAAAATAAAGAAAAAAAAATAAGGAAAAAAAAATTTTTCCCCAAGAACAAAATTTAAAAACCCAAAAAAATTAAAAAACCTTAAAAAAAATAAACCAATTGGAAAAAATCAAAAAAAAAAAAATTTAAAAAAACCCAACCCAAAAAAAAATAAAAAAACAACCACCCCATCCACTTTTTTAAACCAAAACCCCCCCAAAAACCCAAAACTTTTAAAACCGGGTTTTTTTGTCCACAAAGGCCAAAAATTTAAAATTCCCCCAAAGGCCCCCTTAAAAACCCCCCATACATTTTTAAAACAAATTTACTCCGAAACCCCAAACCCCAAAATGCAAGGGGCAAAAACAAATTTAATTACAAAAAAAAGAAATTGCTGAAAAAATTTTTTCCAAACCAAAAACAAAAAAAAAGGGGGGAAAAAAAAAAACACTTTTTCAGATAAAAATTTAAACCAAAAAAATCCAAGGGGGGAATTTTTAACAAAAAAAATAAAAACAAAAATTTTTTTTTTTTAATTTTAAATTTAAAAAAAGTTTAAAAAAAAATCCCTTTTTTTCAACCATGTTAAAAAATTTACATTAAATTTTTTTAAAATCCAATTTTTACCCTTTTTTGTTTAGAAAAATCCCTTTTTTAATCTTT
>JAMXBC010000514.1:0-20095 GCA_024138005.1 Lumnitzera racemosa
AAAAAGAAATCCTTTTCAAGAAATTTTGATAAAATTAACTTGCTTGACAAAACAAACAATTTGGAAAGGTAAATTCCCCGATAAGGTTCCAAGGAGTTGGCCTTTCAGAGAAGATCGGTTTGCTGTGCTGGATTCACACCAATATTCCTGTTAAGGAACGTTAGGAGGAAGTTGTAAGGTGTCGGTTTTGAGATAATTAGGTTCACTTAAAATGAAGATAAAATACCTGCGATACCTGAAGTTGTCATATTAGATTGGCTCATCTTTAGTTTGTGAATAATTGAATTAATTTTACTATCCCTTAAGGCTCGAGGCGAGTTAGGTAAAGGTTCTTTAGTTCAATTTATAAAAATTATCAACTTTATTGTATAAGTACAATTGTACCATAAAAGTTAACTTACTTAATTTCAATTACTAGACTTTCCTAGCATCACTCGTTTTTTTGACATCTATATTTTTGATGTATCTCATAAAAATTTCCGAACTTTGTCATCATTGATAAAAGCTCTTTAAACTGCGCAATCATTGTAAAAGTAACTCCTCAAGCCATTATAAATTTCAATTGAACCATAAGTAGACTATGTGAATAACCTTCTTAGATTCTCTTTTACTTTCCCTTGTAAAAGGATTCACCTTTAACATAAAGGGTGTACTTTTGAGTTTTGAGTAAAAAAGGAAAAATAGTGGAAAAATTTTGAGCCATCTAACCTCAATAAATGGAAATTAAGGCAAACTGTATCTTAAAACATAATTTTATGTATCGGATATCTTAGTTTTGATCAATAGATTATAGGAACATAACCACCCAATTAAATGAGGGAATTACAGCATTTAAAGCATAGATAGTTCGAAATTGTTCTTATTGGGACTTTTCCGAATTACACCTTAAAGTTGAAAATAAATTTATTGAATAAATGTAGAAATTATTAAATTTATGTTGAAAAAACCAACTCTGGAAATCTAATTTATAAAAGAATGAAAAGAAAACCGTTGCGATTTGGTGAAGCTAGCTTATTAATGGATTTCCATTGAAAAAGCTCCACCAACAATATAATTGTTCTGGTAATTACTCCACAACAAGAGTGCGCTAGTCCACATTAAATTGCAAGCATTCCCGCATTATTAAATTAAAAAAAAAAATCCAATTTAAAATAAAATAATTAATTCAATGATGAGACTATAAAAAATTAAAAAAACTATTAAAATTATGAAATCTAAGGATGACCAAACATCAATTTTAAAACTAATAAAGAAATTAAGCTATTAGCACAACTAACCAACTAATGGAAAAAAAATTAATGATTAAAATAATTTGCAATAAGTCCAATAAAAATAAATCAGAATCTAATATTAATTTGCCAATTATTGCATGCATTTTGGATGGGATTATTAAACTTTTATTTTTTATTTGTTCATTTTGTAATTCATTCTTATTTTTCAAAGAAAATTTTCCCTTTGGGTTGCATCATCTTCGTCTTTCATTTGGTACAGTATCGTAAAACTAATATAAAACTTTTTTTTTTTAATTAAAACTAATTTGTTTTTTAGTTCCAAACAAATAAAATTGGAAATTAATTTAAATGGGATAATCACTGTAAATTCATGTAACTTTTATATTAAGGAGACATTCTTTAAATTTTTAATAAAAATATCACATTAATTATTTATCATATTTAAAATAACTAATAGATCAACTCCTTAGATTATAATTAATATAAATTATTTAATTTTTTTTAAAATTAGTATCAAAGATGTTAAATATTAAATTAAAAAATTATACTATGGCCAAATAACTAAAAATTATAAAATTTAAAAATAAATACTTAAATTTAACAAAGAATTCAGAATAATAATTATCCACAAACCTTAATGAATTATTAAATATAAAATAATTAATATTTTTAATTAGCTTATTGACCACACACTTTTGATTCTCTATTATATCAAAAACATCTTTAAAAATATTTGTCAATAATGATTATATATATTTTCCACAAAAATAGCTAATAATATTAATAGTGTAATTATATATTTTAGTAAAAAAATTAAATTTTATTACGAACACGAATCCTAAAACAAATTAAAAGCGTATGTTTCTATATAATAATAGAATAAATTTTTATTTGAATTTTTAATAAACTATCAATTTTTTTTAAAAGTTTTATTCATAAAAACATTTTGACAAACATAAAATTACAAAGGAACATTAGGATAAACTTAAGAAAGGGGGTGAATTGAGTTAAAAGATAATAAACAATTTTTTTGATATATCCACTTAAATGTAAAAATAAGTAATTAAAACAACAAAAAACAATAATAAGTACAGAAATTAAAAAACATAAAAATGGAAAATTAAAAAACCCGGATAAATATGGAATTTGATCGCCCTTTAATTTACAAACCCTTTTAATAATACCTCCAATCGACAACCACGCCACTTTTTTTAAATTTTTCAACATAATGCTCAAGAGCTTACACAAGCTTCCAAAATCAAAATTTCACATAAAAATTTTCAAATGTAGGCTCTTTTTTTAATAAAAATTTAAAAAAGTAAAAAACACTTAAACCTACACACTAGGCTCTTTTTTTTTTATAAGTAAGGGTATAAGAGACAATTTGTAAAAAGAGACTAAAGAACATAAAAGAAGTCTTTTGTTGCATAGGATATTAATTTTTTTTTTTTTGTCGAGTTATTAAGCATTTTAAAACCCCCTTATTTAATTCTTTTGTTTTATTTTAAATATCCCCAAAGGGAAAACTTAGAAAATTTAATTTACTATGTCGGGACCTTACTCTTTCAGCAAGCCAATAAAAAATTGTACTACCGGGAGAATATAATGCTGGACTTTATATAGGGAATTTTTCTTTTTTTTTTAGGACTTTTTTAGCGTCACTTGGTTTATCCCTTTACCATCATAGGTAACTAAATACACTTTAAAATACTTTTAACACACAACGAACGGCACATTTTAAATCTAACTTTTAAAATAATTTTTATCAACACTTAAAAAATTAAAAATTTTAAAGAGTTAATTGATAATTTAATTTTAAAAAAAATTTATCAACTTATTCAATTAACTTAATATATTCAAATGAAACATAGTTTAATCATTCACCTTTTTTTTGTTCAAAACCAAAATTAATGAATATTGTTTCAACAATTAAACTATAAAATCGAAAAATTTAAAAATCTAACTAATTAAATAATAATATAATAAAACCAAATATAAATTTTAATTATAAGTAATATAAAATTCTATTAAATCTAATTTAATTTAGATAAAAAAAAAGCACACCAAAAATAAAAAAAAATTAAATATTAAAAAAAAAAAGGGACAAAAAAACCCTGTTATTTTTTTTTGAGTTTCCTTTCTTTTCTCGAGTTTTTGTCCCCTTTTAAAACTGATCCTAAAATTCGTCTGCGACTTCCCTTTTCGGCTCGGGAAAACGGGAAAAAAAAATTAGTAATAAAAATCTTCACATTCCTGTTGCGGCGTTAAGGGTTTTTTTTCGTGCTACGAGCCAACCTTTTATAATTTTGTCCCTGCAAACTGCCGAGTCCCGATTTTCCTTTTCTTATCTTTTTATTTTTCAACTTTTTTTTAAAATTCCCCACAAAGCAAAAATTCGGCACCGATCCCAATTTTGCAAGACGTGGGGAAACGTGTTAGAATTGGACGGACCCTGGCTTCGGGGGGACGTGATGGCTGCTGCTGGAACACGGACAGGGCCGGCATGTGGGTTCGCAATTTTTGGACGGAACTTGGGATAAGCTTCATGATTTTTAAAGTCCTGGACATCATTTCTCGTTGAAGAATTAGCCCTTTTTTTTTTTTTTTCTTTTTATCAAACCCTTTTTCCCCTCAAGCACGGACATTTAAAATCGAATTTCAATTGCTAAATGGTACACGTGAAGCCAAACGTGACCAAATTGGTCCATTTTCCAAATAATTTTCGCACTTGGATAATTTGTGTATTTTCTCACATCTATGAAATTTACCCTGCTAAATAATATACACTTTAAAGGGAGGGTAAAGTCAGAAAAAAAATATATATAAAAATTTTCACTTATTAAAATATCCACTAATACCCCACATAAAAATAGATCTTTCCATGTCATTCATCGCTATCTTTTAAAATTTAAAAATTTCAAACAGTAAAAATTTTCCATGGAGTTTAGAAGGGAAAAAAAAGAAAGAACAAAAAAGAAGGAAAAAAAAAATAAATAAAAGATTTAGAAAAAAAAACAAAAAAAAAATTTAAAAAAAAAACGACACAGTTACAGTGTCTGAATTCATGTACCATCTAGGGGCAGGGGAAAAATTAAAAAAAAAAAAAAAAAAAAAAAAAAACTAGAAAGTGAAAGTAAAAAACAAAATTAAAAAAAGAAGAGAGAAAAAAAAAAAAAAAATATTTAATAAAACACACAGTTGACAATGTTAATTCCCTGCAAAACCACTATATGGAAAGGAGGATAAAAAAAAATAAAAAAAAAAAAATAAAAAGCGAAAGTGAAATTACAAAACAAAATTAAAAAAAAGATAGAGAGAAAAAGAAAAAAAAAAAATGATGGGTTTTACTTGCTTGACGAGATGTGGAAAGGATGGAGAATGACTCTTCTTTTTTCATGGTTTTGATGTAGAGTCGCGGTTTTTTGAGGGGATTGTGGAGAAAAAAAGACGTCTGAAGAAAAAGAAGTAGGCAAAAATGAGACGATACGAGAATGAAATAGGTTAGGGTTTGGGTGTTTCATTTTTAAAAGGGTTAGGCTAAATTTTAATTAAATTTTAGAAATTTTTCGTAAATATTTTTTTGGTACAATTCAGATTGGGATCTAAAAAAAAAACGTAATCCCTTTAGAAAGACCGATCTAACCATTTGAAAAAAAAAAAAAAAAAAAAGGGTATTTCGGGAAGGTTCAGTTTTTACAGATTTTTTTCACACCCCTATGAAAAGGGGCCGCAAGTGATGTCTTGGGGAACACGCCATAATTACGGTGGGCTAAAGTAGTGACGATCATTGTCGAAGACGATTAGGTGATAAACAGTCACAAGGAATAGACAACTTGCCCTTGGACAAAACACCTTATAAAGATTTTTTTATTCCAGGGATTGGCTCTAAATTTGTGGATTCATGCCCCTTTTCTGATTTAAATAATGAAAAACTGATTTAAATTAAATTGGCTTTTATGAAAATAAGTAAAAAGAGGGCCCCCAAAAAAATGGGAAAGATTATCTACATAAAATTTTTTTATTTGCCTATTTTTTCACTTTTTTGAAAGTTCATAAATTTCCCTATTATTTATAGAATGTACACTACAAAAATTATACCGGTAGATTTCAAGTGTAGGGAAAGATTAGCACTTTTCTGAACTAAATAATTTTTCAAGCAGACAATCAAGTTGAGGGCATTCATGCTATCCCTTCCCCCCTTCTCTAAAACAGCCAAATGCCATAATCTTAAGGGGTTTAAATTAGGACCATAATTTAAAGAAAACCTCTTGTAAAATTTAAATTTAAAATTAGACCTATCAAAGGGTGAGTTTGAACTATTCAAGTAACTTATTGATTAAAATTAAATTCTGTCTTAGTTCAAAACTAGCATTTTAATTAAATTTAACAAGTTTAAATATTAGTCAAAATTGAGTCGAGTTTTAAATATTAATATTTTTTATTAATTATCTGTTAAAAAATACTTAAAAGGAGTGAAGTTCAAACTTATTTAAATACACTTTGGGCAAACTTTAAGCCAATTTAAATTTTAAGTTGTATTAGTATTTTTTAAAATTTTTATTTGACTTATTTATACCCTTGTTTGGATCTTTTAAGATTTGATTCAAACATAAGATTACTTTTTGAAAAAAATACTCCAAGTTAAATCGATTCTTTAGTATTATTTCTTATTATATAATTTGTTTTTTTTGAAAATAACTATTTTTAAAAAAAAAAAGTATCTTTATTAAAAAGAAAGCATAGCAAATTACATTGTTTTTGGGTTTTATTATTGCAAAAAGAAAGTCTGAAAAGGCAAAAAGGGGAGAAAATGCAAAGCCCAAAACTTTAACTTCGATTGGGATTTACCCCTAAACTTTCAAAAACTAAAAAAAAACTTTTAAAAATTTGATAAAAGGTAAGTAACCCCAAAAGTTAAAGAAACCCCCTAATTTTTGATCTTGGTACAATAATATTTTCTTGATTTATCAAATGTGTTTTAAACCCCAAAAATTTTAAAACAGTTTTTTAAGATGCAAGGTCACGGGTAGATTCCGTCGCCGACCTTACCGGCACTTACGCTCCGACCCTCAAGGGAAAGGCAAAAGTAGCCTAAAACACACTCACAAAGTTTAGAAAAGAAAGTAAGAGAGAAACCTAAAAGGGAAGAGAGAAACTCTAAAAGTATTTGTATTACTTCAATAACTTGTTGCTACAACAAAAAGGGATCCCCCTTATATATACAAGAGACCTCTCAAAGGAGGGTTAAGATCAATTCGATCTGACGGTTACAAATGAATCCCATCTCCCTTTTACATTAAATGCATCACTACCTTACCTACCATCATTCTAAAACCTTCTAATCTTCTAGAATATTCGGGTTTTTTCCCTTGGGCTTAAATAACCTCAGATTTTGGGCCCTTTCTAAAAACAGCCTACATTCCCCCCCCCCCCCACTCAAATCGGCGTGTCCTTATCGCATCTTTTCGTGAAAAACTTCTAAATTTTTTTTTGGAAAACTCCCAAAGAGCTTTAGTCGTTCCCAAACTATCCACTTTTCCCCCCTTTTTTTCCAAATGCCATTTACTTGTGCTTAAGGGAGTGGCTTCGCCTTCTCACATACTGTCCAATAATTTTTTTTCCAATTTTTTTTTTCGTATGATTCCTGAATTCCAGGGGGCCCTCTGTGATTTTGTTCTATTAAGGTCACCTCATCCTTATGATATGTTTAAAGCATTGTAACATGAAATACTGGGGGGAATTTTAGTTTTGGAGGGCAACCCCAACTTATAAGTACTCACCCCACTCGTTTTATGTGAAAAGGGCCCTTAAAACCCTCTCAGTCTTTTGTGCAATTAGAAATTGGTCCCACTGGGTCGGGTGAAAATTTCACAAGTACTTGACCCCCTACTGGATTTTCCATGGCCGCATTCTTACCTGAAAATTTCCCTTTCTTTCATGCATGCTTGTCTAAGAATTCAGAGCTAAGTCTTGGCCTTCTTGCCACTCTTTTGCAATTTTATATGCTAGAAAACAAAACCCCCATAACTTGTGGTTTGCCTTTTTTGGTTTTCTCTTAAAAAACCCAAAATGGACAGCCGTTATTCTTCTTCTGTAGATTGAAAAAGAGTTGTATACATCTAAAAACTTAGACCAACCCACTGACTTGTACACAAGGTCCCCAAACTTAAAGGCAATGCTTACACTGCCCTTTTCTTTTTCACTACGGTTTTTCGCCTCTTGTATTTTTAAAAGGGTTATCAAAGATTTTGGATGATTTTCCTACCAATGGCATCACTATCTTCCAGCATACTTCAAATACTTCCCCAAAAATTAGAGAGCGGAAAACTTGTTCTTTAATGTGCTTCCTTCAGGGTATCAAATGCGATTTTCCTCCATCCCCCTAAGACATCTTTTTTGAGAAAATCCTTTAAGGAATAGCCATTCGAGAGAAACCCATATAAAAAATTTTTGTAATAATTTACTAAGCCAAGAAATACTTCAAGGGGGGGGGGGCAGTGGGTTTTTTCCCATTCTCGAAGGGCCCGGGTATCTTTCTTTATCCATTTTGATCTTCCCCTTTTCCTACTACATCCCAAAAAGGCCATTTTTCCTTTGCAAAGGCACATTTCCCCCTTTACATTGACTCATTTTCCCTTAAGGTAGCAATTTGTAAAAGATCTCTAGGTCTCTTCCTAGGCTTGCAAATTCATGATGTACCAAAAAACCACGACAAAATGACCAAGAATGTGCTAATCCCTTATTCAAAGACTACAAAAAGTAGTTGGGGTTTTTAGACCCAAAAAAGGCATAACAAAACCCTTTAATCACCAACCTTGTGACGCCAGTGTTTTTGGGGACCATCTCCACTGTTATCCGACTTGTGAAATTAGTGTACTCCAATTTTAAAAAATTTTGTTCCCCCATTGATCGAAAAGTTATACCAAAAAAAAAGGGTATTATTTTTTTAGTGACCTTATTCAAGGGCCCTATAGCAATACACACTTGGAGGGCCTATCGTGTTTTTTCCCGGGAAGAAACTAAACTCCAAAAGGTGCCTTTTAATGTTGGATGAACCAGCTTCAAAACTCCTTCAATTGAGCCTCAATTCTTTTTTTTTCTTTTGAGGGCATGAAATAAGGAACTTAGGGGGGGCCTTTGTCCTGTTTTAGCCCAATCGCAGACCACTTCCCTTCTTTGGTGATGGCTTTTTTGGGAAAATCTTTAGGTATGTGTCTTTGAATTCTTCTGCAACTCCCCTACTCGACTGGAATTCCCTCTTGATCCCCGTCTCTTTTTCCCCCTTCAATATAGCATGAGTAACTTCATTCTTCTTTAAGCCCTTCAAAATTTGCATAGGGGAAAGGAACTTTGGGGAAACCCATCCCCAGACCCCACAAATTGAATTGGTCTCGAGTATACATACATTTGCACAAGAAAAAAAGGCATCGATACATTGGAATTTCCCTCCCAATCACAAATTCGAAGTCATCCATAGGTACTACTTTGATGGTTTCTTTCCGTTTTCCACCCCCCCAAAAGAATCTCTATCTCCCTGGCGACTCCAGTAAAAGGGCTTCCTTTGAGTTTTCCTCTTGAGCCCTGTTTTTGGTTTTCTCCCCTCTTTCCAATCTTACTTGTGCTACACAGAGAACAATGAGATCCCCCCCATATCAATAAGGGCATTTAAATTCTTGCCCGCAATTATACCTCAGTGTACATCAACCCCTTTCTCTTCTCCTGCACTTTATAGCATAATATCTACCGAACCCAGTTTTGCCATCCCCTCACGGAGCTTTCATCTCCATAATTTCGCCAACCCATCTTTCTTTGGGCATTTCCCCACAAAGGGGGGCCCCTTGCAAAAAAGCATTCAATTCTCGAGGGTTCCAGTTTCCCCCTCTTCCCTTTGGGGAGTCCTTCCCGATCATTATTTCTCTCTTTCCCTCTTAGGCTTCCCCCTTAAAGGGAAACCCCTTCCTTTTCCCTTTTCAACTCCCCCCCTTCCACCTTTCCTATTTGGGTTTATGTTTTGTCTTCTTAAACTTCGTTAGGCCTTCAGCAACTGCTATGGGCCTTTCGATGTCTTCTTTCCCCCCTTTGATCTAATTCTAAAAATTTGGCCCAAGGTTTCCCGGCCCTCTAAAAAAAATCACTAAGGGCATCCTGGTTAAGTTGGGATCTCCCCTTATTTTGAGAATTCCTTCACTATTGCTTGATGTCACCCTTTTGGTTAGGTGACGCAACTTTACCTTTTCTTTTTAGCAGCATTTTGGGGAAGAACTGCCCCCTTGACTCATGTACAAAACCCAGCCCAAGTTTGATTTCGTTTGCCCTCCATGCCCCATCCATAGCAGTCTTTCAAAACTTGCAGCAGACAAAACCTTTCGAAGGGATCCGTTCTTTACGCATTTTAAAAATTTGTTCTATTCCCTAAAGGAATTTCACCTCCCGAGCGGTCGTATCCCCCTTGAAAGGGTTTGGCTTGGGGGCATCGATTTATGACGACTGGGTGGGCACTCCATTTACCATATTCCCCACCTTTCTAGTTATTTTAATTCTTTAACTCCTGACGCATCGCCCCCCATTTTTAGTTCCTCTTGGCTTCCCTAACTTTCCTCCCTTTGTTTCAAAAGCAATGACTCGAGCTTGGATACTTCATTTTTCCCCTCAATCGTCTCATCACGCTGCTTTAGCTCATCAATGGCTTGATTCAATGCTCCTTGCAACTTTCCTTTAAGTTCTTCCCCTCTCTTCAAGGTTTCCTTGTGATTTCAAATTTTTCCTTCGCTTCAGTAATGCTCAAACCCCCTCTTCCCTCCTATTAAGGGGGGAGTTCACAAACCCAGACCCATCCCTTTTCCTGGAACACGGCAATCACATGGTCAGCTAACTCATCGACCATTTAAGTGTTGTTGTCTCCTCAGATGACATTTTTCTACAGCCCCCTTCTTTTTCAAGCTTGATACCACTTTTCACGGGCGGGTTCCGTCGCCAACCCCATGCGGGACTTTTTGCTCTGACCTCCTAAGGAAGGCTAAGTCAGCCTGTATACACTCACAAAGTTTTTGAGAGAGAAAATAAGAGAAAACTCGAAAGTATATTGTATTCACTTTAATAACTTGTTTCTAAAAAAAAAAGGGGATCCATTTATATAACAAGAGGCCTCTCAAGATGGAGGCAAGATAATTCATTTGACGGTTCAAATGAATCCCCACCTACCTTTACATTTAAAACATTACCACCCTTTCCTACCACTATTCAAACCTTCTAGATCTTTTGGAATTTTGGATTTTTCCTCTTTGGGGTTAAAAAGAACCTCATGATTTTGGGCCCTTCTAAATCAGTCCGTGACATAAGCAAGATGGGTTTGAATGAATTTCATAAAACTTGAACCTTCCTAAAACCTTGACTTGTCTTGAAAGCCGTTTCCCCCTTTCCCGATCCAATCCCCTGTTAGACTAATAAAGTATTTTTAACTCGCACCAAGGTTAAAAAGAAATTTTTTCTTAAATACTTTAGGATTTATACTTTAATAATCCAAATTTGCAAAAGAAAATTTATACCTACTAAAAAACTATTTAATGCCACAATACAATTTCTAGATCAAGTTTATTTTTTACAAAATAAACTACGTTCATCAAAAATATAAAATATAATAAAAAAAATCTAGTATCATCATTATCTCCATTTCATAGTCATTTTTAACTTAAAAATAAAAAATGTTAGTTGTAAAAACAAAAAAAAATAAATAAGGGGGAAGGGGGAAATTTAAAAGGTTAAATAAAAGCTAAAATATTAAAATATAGACCAAAAAAAAGGTTCTAAGATAAAAAACTAAACAAAAAACTAAAAAATTATTTGTAAAAGAAACAATCCACGAAAAAAACCCATTTCCTTCCCATTCTTGTTTACTTAACTTTTCGTTTACTTTTGAGCTACCCTTTTCCCCCTTTTTAACCCTTTTTGGGGACTTCTTGCTTAACCTTTATCTTATATGCTCTTAACATTGATTCCCCCTATTTCTTTCATAAGCTTGTTTCATGTTAGTCAATACCTCACTTCCTTTTTTGATTAAGCTTCTGTTTGTCTTTCCCTTTTTCCCTACTCATTCTTGCACACCAATTTTTACTCATGTCTAATCTTTTAAATTACTTAATCCTTTCAGTTTTCTCTGGGTTTTTTTCTATCTAACCATACCATTTCCCTTTACTACTCTTCACATGTTGGTTTTATAATGACTATTGTTATGACACCTTCTACTCCCTTTACTCATTTAAACCATATGCTTTGGATTTTTAACACTATGCTTAGGGGTTCATAAGTGGACAAGTAATAAATATAGAGCTTCCCTAAAACACTTGGAGGGTATGAGTACCAAAAAAAATAATCAACTTAATACTTCGTCTGATAACTTACAAGCTAAAATTTAAAGGGCCACTTGCCCCTCATTTCATGAAATTTTTATAAAATTTTGATAAAGTGTAGGAAAAATATGGTCGGGGAAAGGGTTTTCACAAAATAAGAATATTTATTAAATAATAAGGTGTACATGCCTTAGACCAGTAAAAGACTATTTTTTAGTAAGTCTTTTTAGGGCAACAAAAAATAAAAAAAAATTACATAAAAAACGATGTAAGAGAGAGATTCCTAGATGTCAAAAAGAGTAATATGATAAAGGACAAAAGGAATTAGTACAATTTATGAAAAATAAAGGGGTAGCAAGGGTAAAAATACTAGGTAAGTTTCAGTTATCTTGGGGCACTGATTGGGTAAAAGACGAGGCTATCTATGCTTAAAGTTGTTGGGAGGTCAAATGTTGCAAAATTTTGAAAACTAATGAGTAAAGTTTATCATATAACCTTAGCCCAACACTTTTGCAGGACGGCCTCTACGGGCAACTCTATAGGCTGGAAGAAAAAGGCTCGATGTGTAAAAACCTTGGATTTTGGTACTCAGTAATCAATTTCGACCCCTGAAAATCATAACTAGGTAAGGATTTAACCCAGCAAAGTGGTTGAAGCTAAAAACTTCAGAAATTTCACCTAAATTTTTTCCACAACAAGAGCTTGCCCCTTACAGGCAACAAAGAAAATCCTTCTAATGAAATTAAAAGCCCGAAGACGGCGCAAGTGAGGGGTCTGGAGGTAACAATCCATTGTAAACACCTTTCCCCCGATCCCCAAAGGGTTTTTAAAGTATTCCCTTTTTGTTTACTCCCTTTTTTATCCCACACTCATTTATTCATGATTTTGATTAAACACTATCAATTTTACCAATTTGCCCAAATTTAAGCTCCTTACCCTTAACCTTCCAACCAACCTTTTCGCAACAAACTTGAATCTAAAAAAAACCTTTAAAAACATCATTGCAAAACCATCTTTTAACCTTTAATAAATTTAAAGGAAAGATTCAACATCAACCAATACCACATTTGAGTTTTTGTAAAACCTTAATGAATCTATAGTTCCAAAGTAACAACAAAATGCTTCTATAGCTTGCTCCATCTTTATTAATAACTATCTTCCACTTTAACCCAAAAGGCCTCCTATTTCCACATTTTATTTACACCACTGCACTCCCACCAAAACTACTTCTTTCATTTGCCCCAACTCTTTAATAGGGGGAAGAAAAAAAATTTTATCACTTTATTCATACATGTACATAATTCAAATGGAAAAAACCATCTTAATTATTTTTACATTTGCAAGTTACATTGAGTCAATCTATTTATATCAGCTTTTGCTTTTTTTTAAGGGTTGATCACACATTTGGAGTCATTTATTTTAAGTTTTGAAGTTTTTTTTTTTGTTACTCCCCGTTATCACTAAAGTTATTGTTTGCTTTTTTGTTATTACCGCGGTATCAAATTTTTGTAGATATATATTTGTTCTTCTCAAGACTTTGTTAAACCAAATTTTTTTCTAATTATCAACAAAATACTTTTGCCTCTTTCCCCGACATTTTTTTTTTATTTTCATTGTACATTTTTTCATTTTTAGTTTAAAGGGAATTTCATATTAACACTATTAAAAATACAATTGATTAGACCAAAAAGTAACAATAAAACTAAACCCACAGGATACAATGACAATCGATTTGATTCACATGATAGAACTCAATATACATTTTAAAACATAGTTGACAGCAACTGAAACCTACAAAAACTTCAATTCGCAAAAAGAAAAAGAACCCTTAGCCCCCATCTCATATGTTCATGCCAATAATTTTATAAAAACACCGACACATTTTATCTTTTACTTGATTCGTCAATACATTATTGATCCTTAAAACAAACACTTTTTATTATTGTTGTATCATTGCTCGCTATAGATGTTTAGTGAAAAGCTTTATGTTTAACTTTTTGGTGAGATTTGATATTTAAGGCCAAAAACTTTTATTGATTATACATTTTGATCAACTTTTTAAATGCCTTTTTGCCAAAAATGTTATGATTTAGGGCCAAGTCAACTTAATCTTTTAAAACATGTTTAGATATTCTCTTTTGATTTGCTCCAACTTAGATCTTTAAAATTTCCCCTTTTTAAGGATTAGGGGATGTTATTTTCTATTTATTTTCGATCCTAAATTTAAATAAAGGGTTTTTAAGTCTTAAAAATAGATGGAATAAATATATATATATTATTTGAAAGCTGGGTTCTTAAATCGTTCCATTCTTGTTTTATTTTTCCCTTTTTGCTTTTTTCCCTTCAAGATATTTTTTTATATGGCAAAGTGAACAAAAAAGCTCAAAAATTTAAAAAATTTTCCATCATAACCTTTTTGAAAACTAAAATCCTTAACATACATAGAAGACGAAATATTGTAACAAAATAAAAAAATTTTATGGGAAAAAAAAAAGCATTAAATATATAAACTTGAAAAAAAATAGTAAGTTAAAATAGAAAAACAAAAATAAAATACAGGAAAAAATAAAGGAAAACCAAACAAATGAAAACAAGGGATTCAACTACTTGAACAACCCTCCCACTTTATGGATTTGGGGTTTTAAACCCTTAATCTATCCCCTCTCTTCATTTTTTGATGTTCTACGAATTCAACACCTAGTTTCTAAGGGTCCCCTAACCCAAATTCAATACAATTTAAACTGCAATTCTAGAAACTCTAGTTTAAATCCGCCCCACATGTCACACCAAGTACAAAACGCTAAACTACAATTGGCACTAAAAATACATCAACTCAAATTTTTGAAACTCCATAAACATACATGCTATTTAGTGGCCAATGAGATACTCGATCCACTAAGATACATAATGATCTAATAAAAAACCCAACAAAACAAACACACCTTTTGGTAAGTAAACTCCTAAAAACTTATACACTATTTAAACACAAATTTAAGTTCATAAGCCCAAATAAACCAATACGAAGCAAACATAGTTAGAGCCAAATACTCTCCAACAACATAAGCAAGTCTTTAAAATAACCCTTTTAAAAACCATATCTACAGGAACCACTCCTAAACATAATCGTGGAAACTTAATTTAATTAAATCCTCTCCATCAAAAGTGTCCACAACATCTACCAAATTTATCATATTTGTATCCTAACGTCATAGGCATCAAATTTTAGTAAAAAAAACTACAAACACAATACATGATAAGTAGATGAAATCTCACAGCATTACAGAAAAAATAAATCAATAATGCCAAATTTAATATATTTGATTTAGTTCTTTTAAGCAACATGAGAAAAATCATTACATGGGCACACAAACATATTAGGTTAGAAAGACTTTTGGGTACTCCCTAACACCCCAAAAACAATAGCCAAGTATCAAAGATTAACCTAAATCTACTTAAAATTTTTTACGGGCGAGACCCACTCGAGACAACTTTGCATAAGGTCATAAAGATCCTTTCCAAAAAATTTTCCCTTCAAGGTGTTAGCCAAAGCAGCAAGAAGCATGCATTTAAATTAAACCAAATGATTAAGTCATTTAAGCAACTATCTAGCGCAAAAGCCAACAAGAAAGCCCCTGTGCTTAGAATATTTTTTAAATTTTTTTTTTTTGTTTTGAAAAATGTTTTTTTTTTTTTTTTTTTTTTTTAAATAAACCACAACACTAAACATACCTCCCATTCTATACCCATTTTAAAAGCGATTAGATTAAACATAGTAAAAGCTTGTTTAAAAGGTCTAAGATGATAAGAGATTTGTAATACTTATTAAAGAGTTAAATCAAGTTTGAAAGCAAAAGAAAAAAAAAAAGAAAAAAAAGAACACTTGGTAAGAGCATGGGCATATGACCCTAAGAAGGGGGAGTGTTATATTGTCTTTAAAAAACACAGCATAAGGGAAAAAGAGAGAAAAGGGGGGGGTATACACCCTTTTTGGGGTTCTTATCTTTCTACTTCCTTTCCCTCTTCTTACTCGTAAAATGGCTGTAAACCAATACCCTAAAAAAAAAGGGCGTATTTATGCCTCTATACCCAACGCCACCACCAAAACTTATTTCTTCTTCACCCGATCCAAACAAACCTGCTTAAATTATTCCCCTAAACATAGCTCAAACACAACTATAACCCCCCATAATATTCCCCTTCAAACCCTCAACACACCATAAAAAATTTACATCCTCATATATACTAACAAAGACAACAAAAACTAACCACATCATTTGGCATAAACACCTTTTACTATAAAATCCAACAATCCTAAAACACGTGTTGTTCTCTGTATATACCCCTTCTATTGGACTTTTTTTGGGAACTCATAAAAGAATTACTTTAATCCTCTGTTGGGAGTAATAAGGGGAAAACCCAAAAAGAAAAACCAAACACCTTCAACTTAGTTTTTCAGTTGAGGGGAAGGAAAGGAAATTGTAAAAAGAGCAGGAAAGTCTAAGAGGAAGAGAGAGTAGAAAAAAAAAAGGTTCAAATACTGGTAAAAAATGAATGACAGGAGTTTCAATAGAGAAAAAGTTAAAATCACTTTAGTCTCTAAAAGGATTTACAAATTTGCCATGATTTAAAAAAAATTTTAAAAGCATACTTTATCTTCTATTTTTTTTTTTTTTTTTTTTGTAAAACTTAGGATCTACCCCGTCAACATGTTATACCCTCGAATGGGAGATATGGGTAGCTAAGCAAGCGGGTTTTTGGTAACTTAACAATTTTTAACTATTAACACTATTTTATATAAAAAAAAATTCCAAGAAAAAAAAATTAAATAACATTATTAAATTTATACATTTTCAAAAAAAAAAAAAAATGGGTTCAAGACTTGTTGATAACAACATGTAACATTTGATTGTTTAAAGGTTCCAATTAAATTAAAAAAAAAAAAAAGGTTTTGAGGGGGAACCTTTAACCCATCCATTAAGGTGATCTTTACCAAAGCATGAAAATTTGTTGATTGCATTTTTTTTTGTCAATTCCTACAAAAAAAACCTTCCCCCCCCCCCGTGAAGCAAAAGAGAGAGCTCTAGTCACCACCTATTTTTAATCGATACTATAAAAAAGACTTCAATGGAAAGGTACATCATTGTGGTATAGCGTACTGCGCCATGATGTGTGTGTGGGAGGATCCCCTTTAATTAAGGGCCCCTCCCCTATTTTAAAGTTTTTGAAACTATATTTTTTTTGAAAGTAGAAGGGCAAATCTAGGAATAATCCTTTAAAAATTTAAGCAATTATATGATAATTAGGGACGTACTTGAAGCATTACAAAAGTATTCACGAAAGAGATAGGGCCCATGTACCAAAAGACCTATAAACAAATTTCCCCCTCTCCCTACCCCCTAACTTTCATTAGCAAAAACAAATAAAGGAAGTGAGGCAAAATGGGCCTTAAGCTTTAAGTCGGTTATTCCCAAATAAGGCATTTAAAGGCCCAATAAGCTTAGAGTTTTGATTTATTTTAAAAAGGCGGGGCAAGTAGGTTGTAGTCGACGACCTAGATGGGTCAGGCTAAAACCAACAAAACCAAAAACCTAAAGTCGGGTTGGAGATTACCATGAACTCGATGACTTAAGTAAATCGGAGGTTATTTGAATTCAATGACCAAGTTATTGAAGGTTATTTTTGAGCAGAAAACCTAAAGCAAAAAACATAGGGGTTGAGAGTGTTTTGGCAAAACGTCTTGGCTCAGCTTTGAGAGCTTACATAACTCTTGGGTATGACAAGTGTTCCTTTTAATTGATTACCTATGCAGGAAAAGGGGTAACATTTATTGTAACAACCTAAGTGCAAATAGGCTAAACCTTTGGTACGCGACCTGACAAAACAAAATTAACCCTATTCAATTTTATTTTGATGCCAAGATAGGTTTTTATGTGTTGGGATTTTCCCTACGAAAAAAAGGGCCCCTTTCCAATTACTTAATTTTAGAGAGTGTTTTTTTCCTTAAAATTTGGTTTATTTTGGAAAAATGATATTTAAATTTGAGTAAAATCTTGTTTTCTAATTTAGAAGATCTATGAAAGAAAATGGAAAATAGAAACAAGTTTACTTAATTCGAGCAAAAATAAAGGAAATATGAATTTTTTAAAAATTGACATGACTATATCTTTTTTAGTGAAAATTGGACCAATTTAAAAAGGGTTTTAAAAAAGTTACATCCCCGAAGACACGTCGTGCCCCCAATCAGTCATTTGCAATCAGGTGAAAAGAAATTAAAGAGCTCAAAAAGGACGTGACCAAGCGCATAACTGTCATAAAGTCTTTTAGTAAGTTACTTTAATTTTACACTGCCTATATAAAGCTTTTTTAAGGCCCTTTTTGACAAAAGAGGAGATTTGACTTTTGACAACTTCTAGGGAAGAACGCAAGAGATAAAGGAACTTAAAGACATCAAGTTTAAAATTTTTACATTAAATAAATGATCTATTTTTTACTTTTTTATTAATCTCATTAAGTTTTTTTCTTTATTATGAAGGGGGAATAACCCTTTTGTATCAAGATGACATTGTTTTTTGTGTGTAATTAATAATAAATTTTCTTTAATTTTTTTTTGATTTAATTATGAATCCAAATTTGTTTAGATTATATTTTCGCAATACCGTCAAAAAATCTGATTTTATAAAGAGATTTTTTTTTATATTAGATCTGGCATATTTTGATAAAAATTCTTATAAGATTAGAGAAAATTTTGAAAAGGATTTTCAAATTCTTGATTAATATTGTTAGAGATTTGTTTGCTTTAATATGATCTTGGGTTTTTATGGAAAGAGTTTCTAATTGATCTTAAGATTAGGTTAAAACTTAAAAATTTTATTAGCTTTAATAGAGAATTCTCCCGATTAAGAAAAAACAAAGTTTGAAAAAAAAATTGTCTTTCATGAAAGTTGCATTGAAAGTTTAGGGGAAACAAAGATCTACATACGACAAAAATTTTGAGTTAATCTATAATTTGATTGTTTTCTTATTTAGTTTCTTTGTTTGAATAAAATTTGTTGATTTTTTAATTTATGCAATTTTATTTAAATTTTTTAGCTTCTTAATTCAATTTTACTAGTTTGATAATAGAGAGCTAGTTTTTATTAATCATAGCTCATAGATGAATTTGTTTTTTGAACATATTCAAAGGAAAGAGCACTTGCTTTTTTTTCACCACAAACTTGATGATGAGAGGTAAAGACCCCTCATTTAAGATTGCCTCAAAAAAAAAAGGTAAGGGGACCCTTAGGGCTAGGACATCACCCTTTAAAATTGCCCTTTTAAAAGAGGGAGTCACTGAATGCATTTAAGAAATTTCCTGTGAAAACGAAAGGGAAACCCAATGGGATGGGAAACTACTCCATTTTAAGGGGTACCTTTAAAGCGAAGATCGAAAGGGGACCTTGGGGGGTTTAGACATGCCTTCCCTCCTTTAAGTTTGGGAGCACATCATGAAAATAGGGAGCTCAATGACAAGCAGCAAAGACCCCTCCCCAAATTTGGGGGTACTAAGGTTAAAGAACATGAAGGGACCCTTGGGGTGTTGGGATATGGGCCCCCCCCCTTTAAAATTAAGTTAAAGATCGATCCTATTACCCCCAAAAAACACTCAGGGTGTCATGCTATAATTAGCTTTATAGTCTCATAATGAAATATTGACTCAAGGAAGGATAGTGAAAAAACAATTTTATGATAGTGAAAACAACTTTAGCAAAAGAAAATGAGAAAGATCATTTTTTTTCCCTTTAAAAGATAAAAAAGGGACTCATCTCAATTACTAGGGGTTTTGCAAACTAAACTAAAATTGGGAACACAAAAATGTGTTTTTTTAATTTTTATTTATTTGCAATTCAGTTGAAGAAGGTTTTTAAACGGTTTGAACCTTCTCAAAATAATTGAATCTATTTTAGGGGGGTTAAATGAAAACAAAGCCCAAACCCCCTTAAAATTTAAATTTAACCGTTCTTTTTTAAAGTAAAAAATAAGTACATTTTTTTCTTTAAAAAACCCTTTTTAACATTTCATTGTAATTTATCACATTTTTTTCTATTGTTTCTCTTTTTACATTTGGCTCACTATCCCCTCCTCTCTTTTACTACTTTATTTTCAAGCAAATGTTCATGCTTATAAATACAAATTACTATACATGATGCTTGTAGTTTTAAATTTTGTATAATTTCTCTTTTTAAAAACAATGTTTGGTTAAAAACTTCAATAACTATTTGTATTTCAAATATAACAAGTGCTTCTTAAAAAAGGGGTTTAAACTAAACCTAACCAAACCCAAAAAGCATTTGAAACTTTTAACACTCAATAAGTTTCTCATTTTTTAAAATCAATGTTGGTTAAAAAATTTTAAAAACATTTGAATACAAATATAAACAAAAAAATTTTTTAAAGCAATTCAAACCAAACCCAAACAAACCAAACTGATTTAAATTGTTAGGTTCAAAGCCTAAATCTTAAAAGCATTCAATTTACTAA
>JAMXBC010000515.1:0-20095 GCA_024138005.1 Lumnitzera racemosa
TTGGGGGTTAAGGGAAAAAAAATTTTTATAAAGAGAAAAAAAATT
Organism: Lumnitzera racemosa; assembly: GCA_024138005.1. NCBI lineage: Eukaryota > Viridiplantae > Streptophyta > Magnoliopsida > Myrtales > Combretaceae > Lumnitzera > Lumnitzera racemosa. The sequence goes on from JAMXBC010000515.1 coordinate 46, forward strand.
TTAAACTAAACATTTTTTAACCACTTTTTTTTTTCAGTAATCAAGGGAATTCCTAAGACATGGTTCGGACCAAACCTCAGTTAGGAAATTTGAGATGTTTAAGCCCGGGGAAAAAAGAACCTTCTAAAGAACTACTAAACAAATTAAAGAAAAGATCAATTTCTTTTTTAAGAATTTAAATTTTATTAAGTTGGGGAAACAAAACAAAATTTCCTACCATTAGTTGCCTAGTCCCCTAATTTAAAAATTATTTTAATTATGGTTTCCAACTCCAACTGCCATTGGGAATTCCAGTTTTACCCCCTTGAAGTTAAATCGTCATCCCCAAAAATTTAAGCAACTGAACAAGTATTATTAAAAAAAGAATTTTGGTGGATTAAAAACCGCATGGGATACTATACTAAAAGAAATTCCTTTAAAAAGAGAATTCCAAACAATGGTTTCTAAACAAAAAGGATTTTTTAATAGTTGAATTCCCAATGGGGAAACCTTCAATTTGCTCCTTAACTTCTAAAAAAGGTTGGGTTAACCGATTAAAATCCAATTTTAAAAATTAAGGGGTTTTTGATCAAAGGAATTTCAATTTGAGCCGGGGGGTCTTTTATGGGGCTTTCAAGGATTAACTTAGAAAATTTTTAATTCTAAATTTCCTCTTTCCAAATAATCCAATTTTTTAAGAAAAATGGGGAAAACATTTAGAAAAAACTAATGAAATTTAAAAAATCTCATTAACGAAAATTCGGAGCCACCTTAGCGTCCCTTGAACAACCCCAAAAACAGGGTTAATTTTGACCCAAACCTAAACAGGCCCACCCTTCAAACAATAATTTAAAATTAAATAAAAAAAATTCCTTTAAAAGGGATTTTTGATTTATTTTTTCCCTTAATATTCCTTATTAAAAATATTTTTTTTTAAATTTTAAGAATTCTAAAAAATTTTTAAAAATTAAAAAAATTTGAGAAAAATAAAGAAAATATATAAAACTTTAAAATTTTTGGCTTTTTTTTTCTTAATCTTTATAACCCTAAGCCAGGGATGTTTCCCAAATTTAATCAAGATAACCCTTTATGGGTTTTTTAATTCATATTTTATACGAACCCCTTTCCCCTCAACATTTTCTTTACATTCCATTAAACCCATTTTTTTTAATTATGGTCTTAGATCCTGTCCACATAAATTCTTTGGGGGCATCGGTTGGACTTATTTTTGCCTTTTTTTATTATACATAATTAATTCTTCCAAAAATTTTCTTTTTCCTTTCTGTTTAATTAAAAAAAACAATGGTAAAAAAAATTAATTCAAAAGATGGTTAAACTTAAAGCCCAAAAAGGGAAGATTATCAATAAAATAATTAAAACTTTTTTAATAAAAATTTAACCTTCATTAAGGAAACACTTATCCAATTTATTTTATATTCGTAAAAATTTTTCCAAAAGGATTTACACCATTTTGCCCTTTTAATTTTTATTTATTTTAAATTAAATAAATAGAAAAAAAAAAATAATGATATTTAAAAAAATTAAAAAAAATAAAAAAGAGACCCTCCAATATTGAATTGTAATTGAAAAATTTAAACTTTAAAATTAAATGAAACAGTGTGATTATTTAATTTATTTTTTAGATTGCTTTATAAATTTAAATTTTAAGTAATGAAATGAATTTTTAAATTTATTTTTGTAATTTTAAATTTAAAAGTGGGTTTTTAATTAATTAAAATGAATGGTTGTAAGAAAACCCAATTTAATGTTTAAAATTTTGGTTAATTAAGAATCAAATCAATTTTAAAAGTTTTTTTTAAAAATTAAACTAATAAAATTATTTTATTTTTTTCCAATAAGCAAATTCTTAATAACCAATTAAATAAAAAAAACCTAAAAATAATTAAAAACCTGATAATCCTAAATTTAAACCATTAAAGCAAAAAACCTTCTTATAATAAATCAACAACTTAGAAATCCCAAAAAAGCTCTATTCAACGTAATTTCCAAAGTCCAAACACGACCACGATCCAAAATCAAAATAAAATTTTTATTCTATGGAAATTTAACTAGTTTCTTAAACCCAATAATTCAAAAGATTCTTCCTTTCCCCTAAGGTAACAAATACTCCTCAAAAGTATTTAACAATGGACAGCCCTACCCAAACCAACAAAATTCAATTTAAATAAAATCTAACTTGACCTTCTTCCCTATAATTTCCAATTTAAAAATCAAACCAATCAAAAATTTAATTAACAAGTTGATGGCGGAGAAAATTTTTTTTTTTTAAATTAATTTTTTTTTATTTTTTTTTAGGTTTTTTTAAAAGATTTTTGATTTTAAAAACTTAATTTTTAAAAAGTTTAATTAAATTTAGTTTAAATAAAATTGGTTAATAAGTATCTTACATATAAAATTAAGATTAAAAGATAAATGGTTAAATATTTATAAATTAAAATATTTCATAAAAATAAAAGTAATAAAATAACCGGTTTTTATTTTTAGAATTTTAATTTTTATTTTAAAAAAAAAAAATCTTAATTGGATTTTAAAATGTTAGTTAGGTTTAAATTGGAAAAGAAGATTTCTTAAGTTTTTTTAAAAAAATAAAAAACAAAAAAAAAAAAAAAAAAACTTTTCCCCCTTTTTTTTTAGAAATTTTTTAAAAAAAAAATTAAAAAAAAATCCTTTATTTTTGTTGCTTATTTTTTAAATATTTTTTTAATATTTTTAAAAAAATTTAAAAAATAAAGCAAAACAATTTTCTTTAGTTTTTACATATAATTTTGTTTTAAAAAGGTTAGCCCCCCCGAACCCAAATTTTTTTTTTCGGTTTAATTTTCAAAAATCATTTTTTTTAAAATTTTCCAAAAAACAAATTTTTTTTAAAACCAGTTAAACCGGGTTTTTTAACTCAAATTTTTTTTAAAATTTTTTAAAAGAAATTTTCCCTTTAAATTTTAATTTTTAAATATTAAGGGCCCTTTAACCCCCCTTTTAAAAAAAAGATTAAATTAAGGAAAACCGAAAAAAGGGCTAAATAAAGATAATACAAGTGTAGAAGTAAACCCTTTCCCTTCATTAAAACAAAACCCCTGTCCTTTTCTTTCCCCCCCCACTTGAATTTTCATCGGGTTCATTTAAGGGGGAACGATAACACCCACTAAATTTTTTCTAAAAAACCCTTAAAAAAAGGATCCCTTCCAGGGAAAATTTTCCCATTTGGGTACAAGTGGTTGGAGCGACCCCCTCAACATAGCTTAAATCTTCTCATCATCCACTCGAAGCCACCTCCACAACTATAAAACCCCAAAAATCCCCACTTTTCTTAGTAAAAAAACCCACTTTTAAAGATTCCCAAATTAACCTTTTTAGCTTAAAGTACATTTTAAGAAACGTAAAAAGGATGTTTACAGTTACTCTCACGGTCGGCATTATACGAAAAAGATGTCTTCAAAAAAACCCCCACAATACATTTTTCAATAAAATTCCTCAAACATGGTTCATCAGCGGGCAGAAAGTGCAAAGGGCTTTTGACAACCCAAAAAGGCATTACCATCCTTTTCGAAAGGGGTCTATCCCGAGTTTTAAATTTAGTTTTCCACTAAACCCCCCAAAACTCATTCAAAATTCGAGGGGAAACCCAAAAAACTTCAGATAAAACTTTTGAAAACCCTTTAGTTTCCACTAAGTTAAACCCAAACTTGGGAAAAAGGGTTTATGGGTTATTTAAATTCAAAATTTTTGTTCAAAAGCTTGGTATCAAAAAACTTTTCGCCAGGAAACCATTTTTTTCTTCAATACAAAGAGTACGGGCCCATAGCGTAGGGATAAGGCTCCCCCTTACAAAAACTTTTTTTCTAGAAGCTCATTGATTTGGGCGTTGAAGTTTTAAAAGCTTACTCATCTTTTGAATTTAAAAAGCTTACTCAAGATTCATCCGATAACTAGCTTGTTCGTGGGAAAAAATTAGGTATTAAGTCCAATACAAAAACTAAATTTCCCTTTAAAATTTAAAAGGTAATCCCTAAAAGAAAATTTATTCTAGGAATAATTGGCTTATTCATCCAACGGGCATTTTTAAAACCTAAAGGGGTTTGCTCATTATGCCCTTCAATTAATCCCCCTTTTAAACCCAAACCATAAACTTTTAGCATGTAAAGGCCCCTAAAGTTTCCCAAAAGCTTACTTTACTTAGAATTGGGGTTTTTTCTTGGATCCCCGTACAAGTTTGAATGGGGTTTCCATAGGATTAAAAGCAACCTTCCGCCCCAACCCCTTCTCAATCCTAAGTTTTTCCTAAATCCATCGTGTATAACTCTTCGATCGAATAATTAGGGTAAACCCCAAGCATTACATTAAATGAAAAACGTATAGTACTCCCCAAAGGGAATCTAAATGGGAGAAAATCCCAATAAAAATTGGCAAAAATTTACTTACAAAGTGATATGAAGTTTTTCCTCTCTCGTTCAGCCAATGCAACTTTTTTAGGGGCTTCGAATGTAAAATTAGCCCAATAATTTTTAGTTTCTTGATTAGGTCGACAATGCCGGGATTGGTAAAAACCCCCACTATCCATTATGAATGTACCACCAAATTTTTCACTTTGAAAGTGATGTGGAAAAAATTTTTTCCCCCTTCCCCTCCCCCTTCCTTTAAAAGGGTTCTAAGCTATGGAAACTCAGATAACTAGAGTTAACTTATCCGGGTCTTTTGCAAATACTCCCCCCAAAAATTAGGTGGTTTTAACATAAACCCTTCATTTTCCATTTTTCTTTTCCCCTCATTTCCCTAAATTTGTGCTATTGGCCCTTAAATCTTCGGGAAAATCTCCCTTGTGATCATTGTTAAGTCAAAAATTTTCGGTTTTTTTCCCCTTTCATTCGTTTTTCCCACTTTCTTTTTAAAATCTAAACCCTAACCCTTTTAAAATTTTAAATTCCGACTGCAGAAATTGGGAAATTCCGTCTTTTATTTAAAAAAAATTTTTAAAGGGTCGTACCCCCCAAAATGGGGAAAAAAAAACGAAATAAAAATTGGGGTTTTGACTATGTTTTTGGGCTACCAATTTCAATTTCAATTTAAAAAAACCAAAAGGAATTCAAAACCAGGGGTTTAACTTTTTTAAATCCAAATGGGATACTACTATCTATTTTTTTAAAATTTTAGGTTATTTTTTCTAAATTGTCGTTTTTTAATTTTTAAGAAAAAAAAAAAAAATAAAAAGAAAAAAAAAAACCAAAGGTTTCTACAGTTTTTAAAACATCGTCTCGAAATGCCTACATACCTGCTAAAAAGGGCCCGGGACCCCCTTGTTCTTTCCAAAAAACTTTAGTGTTTGTTTTTTTTTAAATTTTTTGAACCCGACTAATTTATGTTTTAATTTGATTCAGTTTTTTTCAAAAAAAATCTAAGAAAGGGTCCTAACTCCCCAATGCTCAACAATCCTTTTTTTAAAAAAAGGGCCTTTTTTTAATTTTTATTTAAAGAAAAACAATTTTTTAATGTGAAAAATTTCCTAAACAAGACCAAACCCTTTAAAAAAAACTAATCCAAAACAACCCCTAAACTAAATATATAGCAATCTACCAAAATAAAATTTTTTTCTATAATACATTTTAATGAAAAACTAATTTTAAAACCCCAAAGGTCAGATTGTAATTATGAAAACTAAAAAAATATAATAATGGGGTTATATATAATAAAAAACAAATCTTAAAAAACCCCTAAATTTAATACATATTACATTTATTCTCAATAACTTTTTTTAAATAATCATTACTTAAAATAAATTTTTCAAATTTATTAATAGAGAAAAAAAATCAAAAAAAAAATCCCAAAAAAACGAAAAAACTTTACACACATATATAAAATTTTTTAAATAACTAAGGACATAATAAAATATTAAAATAAATAAAAAATTTTAAAAAAAAAAAATTCTAAAAAAAATCGAACCTGAACTTTTCCCGTGAAAAAGCGGTCATACGGGGTTTGGGGCACCAGTTAGGTGCTTGGTTCGGCCGTGGGTGGTTTGTTCAACATAAAAAAGGGCCCGTAATTTTTTCTCAGGCAAGTTGGCGTTTTTATTTGCTTTTGTGGAACGTGGATGGAGGAGGGGTATCCCCGGTAAATTTGCAGCGTGCAACAATAAATGTGTGGGGACGTGGACTTTTTGGATTAGAGTTTAGCATGGTTTTTACTTAAAGCATGTTAGGGATTGCGGGGGGCGAATTTGTTGGTGTGTGGACCCGGGCAATCGTAAAGGTTTGGGTTGTGCAACAAAAAAGGACAGTCCCGGGGTTTGGGGGAAAGCTTACGTGTCAAGCTTCCCAATCGGGGGTTGAAGATTGATGGTTGTGGGATAGACTTAGGATTTGCGAGTTTTGGACTTGTCTTTGGAGCAGCGTTTGTATGCCTTCAAGCGTTTTGGGCATTGTAAATCGTTTAAATTGATGGTGGATTTTGGGGTCAAGCGTTATGATTTTACGGGACTTCAGCAAACTATTTGGTTGGTTGGTTTGGTTAGGGAGCTAGGGGTTCCAAAGGGGGGGGGGGAAACTTATAGTTCAGGTGGCTTTTCAGTCGGGGGGGTGGTATTTTATTTAACTAATTTATTGGTTGTGGGCGGGTTGCTTAGAGGGCTGGATTTGATGGGAAGGTGATGGATACAGTGATTAAATTTTTTTTGTGTAAACTTGGGTTTTTCTTGTTTTTTCAATCCCCCCCCCTCAGGGTAAAGGTGATCCAAATTTAAAAAGCCCCAGAAAACAAATCGTTTTAAATTTTTAAAGATCGAGCAGATTTGAATTTTTTTAAATAACAATCATTTTCTAATTTAATAAAACAAATTGATTCAAATCATTTATATTGTTTAAAACTTTTATAATGAAAAAAATCCGATCATTTTTAAGATTAAAAATATTGATTAGAGGAAAAACCCATACGCTAAACTCAGTTTTTTTGTAAAAATAAAAAAAATAAAAAAAATAAAAAAGTACATAAATCCCCGAGTAAGAATTTGAAACCCCTTTTGATTTCAAACTAACGCAATATCAATCCCTCCAATGCTAATATGTTTGGTGGTGGCATAAAATTTTATATTTAGTACAATTAAATTTATTTAAAACCCACTTAGACTTTTCTAAAACAAATTAAAACCAAAAAACCTTTTTAAATTTCCCAAAAAAATCAAAAAAAAAAAAATCTTTAAAAATTTTTCTATTTTCTTTTTTTTGTTTTTTTCATAAATTTTTTTAAATTTTTTATTTTATATTATTATATTATTTTTTTTTTTAGGAATTAGGCCCCTTTAAAAAAAACAAAAAAAAAAACCCAAAAAGGGGTTAAAAATTGGGTTTCTTCAAATCATGATCCTTCAATTGGGTTTAACACTGGGGCGGTCACCTCCCCAAACCCCCTTTTTGGGACATTTAAAAACCACTTAATTTCCCTTGTTTTTCCTTCAAAGATTTTTACCCCCTTCCCCAAATGTTAAAGGGCGGCACTCACCATCAAGTCAGCCTTTCTATTCAACCCGGGACATCTATTGTCTCGATAATTGGTTGGGGCCGGGAAAGCTTCCTTGAATGGGTCAGCTTGACTAAATTTTTAGGGCCGACTCAGAAAACAGCCCAAGTAAGCACTGACTCTTTTTTATCCCCCTTTACCCCTGGGGCTATCCTTATGGCCTAAATTTTAATGGGAAAATTAAGGGAATTTCTAAAAATGTCTCAAGATATCACTTCTTAATCCAAAAAGGGGAATCTGGACACTATTCAGGCAAACCCGCCTCTTCAAACTTCAAAACCGAAATGATTTTTTTGAAACTCTTGAATATATTCTTTGACAATTCAACCCCCTTTGTCTTAGTTTTTTAAAGTCGGCAAAAAGTTTTTTAAACAAAATATGTATTTTAGAATTTCTATTTAGGGTTATCCTTCTCATCTTGGGCTAAGTACTTACTTTTAAAGTATCTTTTTTGGGTTCCCCCTCATGTTTTTAAAAGTTCTTCCACCCCCCCCAAGGGTTTAATATCATGAAAACTCAATAAAGGGTTTTCTAAACCTTTCTCTAAAATCCTCATATAGTAAAATCAAACACATATTAAACCCTTTTCCCCCCAAAATCAAATAATCATCTGTACCCCTTTAGAACCATTTGGGAAGCTTGGAATCTAAAGCTTTACATGGTCAACAACCTAAGGTGCTCTAACTAACTTTTCCCTTTTTTCTTTGTACTCTTCATCTTCAACATCATCCTTATCTCCCCAAATCAATCCCTTTGTCCCTACCTTCCTCCTACCTTTCCCCCACCTTTTAAATTATTTAGCCTTTTATTCTAACCTCTAGGAGGTCGAGGCCCTTTTAGGGTGTTTTTTCCTAACTCGGGGAAGTCAATAGACCTCGGGATGAACACTCTGGTTAAAAAACAAGGAAGTTAGCCACCTTATAATTTTCATCCGTTTCTTCTAAGAGTGGGCCCTTTAAAATTGTTGGCTATGGTTTAAAAATATCACTATTTTCAAACCCATACCAGCATTAAAATTCAAGTTTTTGTCATTTTTTTTCGATAAAATTTGGGTTTTTAAAAAATTTGAATATGAAAATTTCAACTGACAAAATAAATTCCCCTGAACTAAAAAAAATAAAACACTCTTTACATAGATATTAAATTAACCTGTAAACCGGCTACTACACTGATGAACAAAAACTTCCATATAGAAACTTGCTCTATTCTAAGGGTGTTAAAACAAGTATTTTCGAAAAAAACAACCACCCCCACTCTATTACTTTTCCAAACACTTTAGTAACTTTTTTTAAAATTCGAATAGCTATAACCAAAGCTAATTCAACAAAAATCAAAACCAAACACAACTTACCAAAAAAAAAACCTCAATTTTGATACCCAAAATGATACAAACCAAGGCTAAATGTACAAACCCCCCCTAAGGAAAAGATAAAGTCATACTAAAATGGGGGCCCCAAACTTATCCCAAACTTAAAGAAAAATGATGGAAATTTTCTCGAAAGAACAGAAAAAATTTAAAATAATTTAAAACCATGAACAAAATCCCAAAAGGGTGTGAAACACCAGTAAATTTCAATGACCACGACACAAAATCGATATGAATAAGAGAGGATCTAGTGATTTACTCACCCCCTAACCTTGCTTAAGGGGTTTGGATAAGAGTAAAAAAAAAAACAAGCCCTTTAAAGAGAGTAAGTTTACAAAGGGGGAGTATTTCAATATATTTTAGTGATGAGATGCCCTTTCAGCAAATATACAGTAGGGATTTTTGTCAAGAAAATGGGGAATTTTCCTAAAAAAGGGAAAAAAAAAAAAAAGGTTTAAAAACCCCCAAAAAGAGTTTAAAGTACAAAGAATAATTTTAAAAGGGAAAAAAGAAAAATTCAAGTAAATTAAAAATTGGAAATGCAAATTCCTCTACTAAGTTTTGGGTGTGTAGGGAGCATGTTAGGGGATGGGTTCTAGTAAAAAAAAAACCCCAAAAAAGTACAGTTTAAAATGGAAGGCTGAGTAGGGATGCTAAGTAGAGGTTTTTAGTCAGGGCCCAAGCTCATTTAAGGGGGGAGTGGTTTTTAAATATATGGAAAAAGCTCTCAGCTTTTTGGGTCCAATGTTTCCCCCTTTGGGGGTTGCTTAGTTAAAGTTTGAGTAGGGGGATGTAAAGGGGGCCCGGGTGTCAACAAGCAACCAGTTTGTCGGGTACTAAATTTCGAAACATGAAGTCACTTGGGGTCAACATTAGGAATTGGTTTGGGAATAAGGATCGTTCCACCTTAGTAAGTTAGTAGGGAGGAGAAATTTCCCCTTTTCAATCCTTTAAGGGCCCTTTGGCTAATACGGTTAAAAGGGCCAATATTCCCGGGTTCTTTTTCACAGGGGTTGAGGGCGGCCACTTGAAGGTACCCTTAAATTCTCTTTCAACCACTCTTTAATACCCCCTTTTCCCCAACCCCCATTTTTTCCCAAGAAATTCATTTTTTTCTAATGAAAAAACACTTCTTCAAGTTTTTTAAAAAACCTTTTTGCTAGGAGGCCATAAAAAAAAAAGCTCTTTAAAATGCTTAGTGTGCATTTTCCCAAATCAGCACTATAGACATGGGTTTTCTTTAAAATAATGACAACAAACTTTTCGTCAAATCCTCAATACATGATTCATTAACCCATGAAAGTGCTTGGGCCTATCCACTTTGTATAGGTATGTCAAGTCTTAAAAAAGAGTTTTTTTATTCATCCCCTTACCCCATTCAAATCTAAAGTACCCAATGTGTCTCCGAAGTTAAACACACAGACAAACACCAAAAACAAATCAAACCAAAATAAATAGGGGAAAAAAGGGTTTGCAAAATCCGGGCGTACTAAATGGATACACGCACCCTCGATCCTCTTAGCCTACAATCTGTAGTATAACATACCAATCTTTAACTAAGAGTCACTCGCCAAATACTCCTTGCTAAAAAGGGGAAAAGTTAAGATTTTAAAAGAAAAACGATAAACAAAAGTTACTAAATAAATTTAATTTTTATATTGAAAATTGGGTCCTGCGTAAAAGGAAAAGGGGCTTTATCCCTTTTCTACTAGGAATTTCTTTACATGTATGAAAAGACCCAAAAAGGGTATTTTTCCCTTAGAATTTAAAATGAAAAATACTAAAAGGGGGTAAAGAATATTAATTTCCGAAAAAAAAAAATTATTCTGGAATATTAAAGTCAGAAGAACGTATCCTTGGTGGCTGGTTTATTAGGAATATTTTTTCAAAGTAGGTGGAAAAAAAGGGGGTTGCAATCAGAGGCCCAAATTTTTTTCTGGTTTTTGGTTTTGGGAAACCCTTTTGTTCTGAAAAAAAGTTTGTTTTTCTTCGGGTTTGAATGCTTGTGGGGCAAAACGGAGCTTTGCCTCGGGGTATTCTTAGGTTTTCTCCAAAGAAAGGTTAAAAGGTTTTATTTTTAAAAAGGAGCGGTTGAAGCTGTTAGATCTGATATCAGGTCGGTTAGAGATCAACCCCGAGATAAAACCCGTCTTTTGGTATGACCTAGGCTAAACCCTCCCAGCCCAAATTCCCCAAAATCCTTTTAAAAATCAGCGCGGGATGATCGAAAAACTAAAGGGTTGTTTCCCCATCCCTCTACCTAGGGGTTAAAAAATTTATCCTCCAAAAACTAGAGTGGCTCTACTTTCCCTTTAGGGGGGCTTGCTAAGTCTTCTTCTAATTTGGGTTTGGGGGGGAATTGACCGAACACATTAAAAGGGGAAAAAAACTCCATAGCCTTGGGCAACTTTAATTTGGTAAGCCCTTGCGATTTTAAAATTTTCCCTTTTAAACCTTTTAAAAGGACCATCAGCACAAGGAAAAAAAGTTTTTTTTGTTTTTAAATGGGGGAATCGCTCTCGGTTTTAGGGGAATCCATTTCTAAGTCTCTAGGCTAGAAAGAAACTTTTTAAAGGCCTCAAACGGGTAAAAACTTATTGTTTTGATTTGAACCCTTTGGGGATTTCCCTTTTTGCGTTAAGACGGTGTTTGCTCATTTAATTTTTTTGGGGTCGATCCACCCCCCGGATTGACTTTTTTTCAATAGCGCTAGGGGATCGATTATATTAGGGGAACAGTTTGGGTTAAGGCCCTAAAAAAACCTTTAAATGGGGGTTTTTCCCAGAAATACTATAGACAGTTTGGTTATTGCGAACCCACCAAAATAGTAGGCACAATTTTCCCAATGCTGGGAAGTTTTTTCTCACGAAGCTTGAGCAATTACTTAGCATCCCCGTTTACCAATTCGTTTGGGCCATCCAAACTGGGGTGGCTTTCTAAACTAAATCCCAAATTTTTGTTTCCCAAATTTCTCCAAAGATTTTTCAAAAAATTAAACTAAAAATTTTTTGGGCCCAATTTTAAAAAAAATAGTCCTTAGTAACTTATGTAAATCAGGGCAATTTTCCCTACAAAAACAGATAAAGGGGTTTAAATAAAAGGGGATCATTAGTCCCGGGGGCATTTTAAAAGAAAAATGTGCCATCTTGCTTAGAAGCAATCCCACAAAAAAAAATAGTTTTCCCTTCCCCTCTGGATTTCCCGGGCAACCCCCAAATATAGTCCCTTTCTAAGGTCGACCAAAGGGAAAAATAGCAATTTTTGGGATGGCATATACCCCTCCATTGGGGGTTTCTCTCTTTCCCCCCACACACTTGGGACACCAAAAACTACTAACTTTCCTTTTTGGACATCTTTGGCCAAAAATAAGCCAATAAAAATTTTTTTTCAACAATTCGCGTCTTAGGGCTTTCCCTGAAAAAGGGCTAGATAAACCTTTGCTATGGCTTCCCCAATCAACAGCTTACACAAGGGAAAAGTTTTTTATGCCCGCCTTCGGGGCCTTGAGCAGGTAACCGTCTTTAGATAAAACCCTTGAAGCCCAAATTTCCCTCTTTAAAAAATGTTCTATGATAGGGCCAAAATGAGAATCATGAGCATAAAAGCCAAGGGGAATTATGAGAATCCTAAAAATTTTGTCCCGCAAAGTGGTCACAAAGTTTGCCGTTTCCCAAAAAAGCTTCAGCAACCCATTTATGCTTTTCCCCTTCTTGTATCGAATGGGAAAACAAGAAGCCCTCCATAAACTCTAACCACTTGGTTTTCTTTGAGGGGGTTTGTTTTGACTTCCCCAAAAAATGTTCAATGATTCGGGGGTCAGTATACATAACAAAATCTAAAGGTTTCAGGTAGGTTGCCACCAGAGGGGTTAAAAAAAGGGGGTACAATCCTTTTCATACACTAAAAGTTTAGGGCCGGGGCCACAAATTTTTCCCTTACGGAAGGGAACAGGGCCCTCGCTCTTGATCAAGAAAGGCCTCAAATTTCCCAAATCTCGATTTTTACAATTTTTGGTTTTAAAAAGGGTTATCAAAATTGACAATGATAGGACAGGGCCGAGGGGAAATTTTCCCTTGATCTCTATAAAGCTCTTTTTTAGCTCAGTTTTCCCCTGAATCCCTTTATCCTCTTTGTTAACTTGGGGCAATAAGGCAAAATATTTTTACTGGGTCCTTAGTCTATAGAAAGAAGTAAGCCATGGAAAAATTCGAAAACCCCAATAAAAATTTTCTTTAGCGTTGGCCATTCCAAAAAAAGCCGGATTTTTCTCTTCATCTCTTTTGGATTCTTTCCCTTTAAAAGTAAAAACCTGGGGGACACTTCCTTTGGCAGAACATGCGTTTCTTTAATTTTCATACAAATTCTCAATTCGTTAAAAAAGTCAAATACTTTACAAGATGTTTAACATAGTCCAAATTTTGGTCGACAATTTTATACCAAAAAAATTTTATTTTAAAATACACAAACCCCAAAAATCTCTCAATTAAAAAGGGGCATTACATGGTTCTTAACCCATGGGAAAGTTCTTTTGCGCGTTAGTAAGCCCAAACGACATAACCAAAACCCTTCATAGAGTTTTGCCCAGTCTTTAAGACAATCTTCCCTTCCCAACGACCTCATTCGAATTTGTTTTTTTAAACCCCTTCGTAGGGAAAAACTTGAAAATATTTTTTGGGGCTATGAAGTTATTAACAAAATCATGAGCCTCGGGATTAGGGATCTGTATTGAAAAATAATTCTATTTTATTGCTCCGGGCTGTCAATGCACATTTTCACCATGAACCATCCTTTTTGAATGAATAGAGCTAAAAACAGTACGGGGTCATGCCCCTCCCTCACTCCCTCGTTTTATAAGTCGTTCCCCCCTACCTCTTCAACTCCGTAGCCTACTTAAGGGTTTATTTTTAAAAGTAGGTCAGTTTAAAGGGCAAAGCCTGGCTGCAAGTTAATTTAAAAAGCCCTATTCCTTAAACTGGGGGCATCCCCTTTGGCAGTTCTTTTTTAAACAAGTCCGAAAATCATTTTTGCAAGGGTTCGGAAATTTTTTCTGGAACATCTTTTAATTTCCCCCCTCTCCAAAAATCTTTCCCAAACCCAAAAAGAAAAATGGGTTCATCAGCCCTTTTCAGCAGAACAGAGCTCTCTTCACTCCCTCATTAAAGGGCTTTTTTTTCACTGCTCGAGTAACTGAATTTGGGCTTTCAGTCACCCTTTTGGATGAGGGTTTAAAAGGGTTTCAATAAAGCTTTCCTTTTCCCTGACAAAGGCATTTGGGGTTCTTATAGCCTTGTAGTAAAAACGTCGGTCAAAAAATCAAGGGGATCCCAAAAAACCCAAAAGCAAGCCCCCGAGGGACGACATCCCTACACCACTTGGGCCCTATATACATTTCCGACACTAAGCAAAAGGTTAAATTGTTCAAACCGTTCAAAACCCCCCTTTTTCAAAGAAATCAATTTCAGGTTTTAAAGTCAGGGGTGCTTTTTAAAGGTTTGCAGACCCAACCTTTGCACAAAGATTGCGCCCAAACCCCATTTGTACAAACCCTTTCCCCCATCCCCATGATAAAGCATAAATTTGGGCCTTTTTACAGTAACTTTGGATGAAACCCAAAATTTTCTCTTTGGTCCCTTCCGCTGAGTTTTAAAAAGGAATTCAAGACTCGTCTCAGGATTAGGGTCATTACTTCTCCCTAGTCAGCATAGACATAGGTCTCCTCTTCCTCTTCAGCTTCAAGTTTTCCAACATCTTCTTCCTTGTCGAGCTCTCTCTTATCGGTGCTATCCATTACATCTCCTCGGAGCACTATGACATATCAGTTCGGATACTCAGCCAAAAGAAGAAAGTTGAATTTTAAACCACATTTTTCATACCCATAACATTAAAATTACTTTCTAAAACCTTTTCTCTTCTCATTCCAAGTACCCCTCTACGTCCCTACTTCCCCCTGAAGGAGGGTTTTTTGCACCTTAACACTTTTTAGTTTTTCGAGGAACCCAAACGTCCCTCTTTCCCTTTTTGCCTGGGCAATATTTCTGCCTATTCTTCACCAAACTCTTCAATATCCAGTCCTCATCATTTTTCCCCCCAAATTCTCCCCTAACCCCCATCTTGTTTTTGAAACTCGATCTGCTAC
This sequence comes from Lumnitzera racemosa, assembly GCA_024138005.1. Taxonomy (NCBI): domain Eukaryota; kingdom Viridiplantae; phylum Streptophyta; class Magnoliopsida; order Myrtales; family Combretaceae; genus Lumnitzera; species Lumnitzera racemosa. Next base: position 15,054 of record JAMXBC010000515.1, read on the forward strand.
TCCTCCACTCTGGCTTTTGAATTGGGCAATTGATTCTTTGGGCCCTTTGCCTAATGGCTCTCAGGGGCAAAATTCCTATGGGTTTTGTTGCTTTTCACCTTGGGGTTGCTATCTGTTAAATTGCTTTTTCGGGGGGATTTTTTGAACCCCCCCTCCCCAAAAAGGTTTATGATCTATTTTAAATTTGTCGTTTAATGATTACCGGGGGGGTTACTACCATCATGACCAAAGAAATGGTTAAACACCACTACCCCTTTGTCATTTAATTTTAATCCCCAAACACTTAAATCGAACATGGTACAAATACTTCTCAAAAAGAATTAAAACTCACTAAAAACTGTTTAAAACTTGATGGCCACTCAAATAAAATAGAAACAAACTGCCCCCTATTTTCGTTTTAAAGGGAAACAAAAAAAGTAAAAAAAATTGGAAAATAACGGGAAAAAAAAGCACCCCCTTAAGGGCACCCCAAATTTCATTATGTTTGCTACAGAAGGAACCCAATAGCCACTAAAATTAAAAAGAAAACAAAAAATTCATTGCCACTTCAAACTCCCCCCGGGAAAAAACCCTACTTTGATATCAACAAAGGGCCCAAAAGCATCTCTTTGGGGTCAAACACCCTAGAGAGACACCCACAACAAATCAAACCAAAACAAACAAGGAAAAAGGTTAGCAAAGTCCGAGCAGTTATCGAATGGATATGATGACCACTCGATCCAATTTGGCCTTTTAATCCGGGGTTTGATTTTGACACACCGGTCCGAACTGAAAGGTCACCGTACTACTCCTTTCTAAAAGGAATAGATAAGAGTTTAAAAGAGATAACAACCCAAAAATAATTTTTGCTCAATTGAATAATTTTGGGATTTGAAAGTTGGGGTCCCTGCCCTTCAAGGAAGGGGGGGGGGGCTTATATATCTTTTCCACTAAGGTTTTCTTTATATTTTATTTAAAAAAAAAAAAAGGGTTTTTTTTTACATTAGGTTTTCATGGGAAAAATATTAAAAAAAGGAGTAAAAGAGACAAAAAAATTTTGTACGCAAAAAAAAAAATCATTCCCAGAATATTGTGTTAAAAAAAAATGTGTCGCTTGGTAGCTAGTTGTTTGGAATATGTTCAAAAATAAGCAGAAAAAAAAAGGGGGGGCGTTGCAGTTTAAAAGGGCCCACCTGACCCGGTTCAGGTTTTTAAAGGGCCAAAATTTGTTCTAAAAGGAAGTTTTGCTTGCTTAGGGGGTTTAGATGGTTGGGGGGTTTGATCGAGGGGTCGCCTCAGCATTCTTAAGTGTTTCCTAAAGTAAAGCGTTGTTACTGAATAGAGGCAATTTGAGCATGTGAGGATCTGATGTCAAGTCGGTTGGAGTTTTGCTCAGGATAGGAATCCCCTCTTGGCTATAGCCTAGAGTTAGAATCCTCCGAGCGAGTCCCTAGAGTCCTCTGCTCGGTTACGCATGATCGGTCCGGGGGGTTAATTCCTATCATACCCAAAACTTTGGTCAATTTTGCTAAAACTCTTGCCCACCAATCATTTAACATTCACCCAGCCTTGAGATGGGTATTTGTACTTGATCATAATTTATTGACAGCTCAACTTCTATTACATACCTTAAGTCCTACCCTTCTTCGGCATAAACAATGCAAGTATAGTGTAAGGGAGGCTTGCCTCAATATCCTTTTTTCTAATAGGTCTTTAAATTTGTCTTTAGGCTCAGCAACTTATTTGGGATTCATCCAATAAGCTAGCTTTTTTAGTCAAGAAAAGCACCAAGTATCAAGTCAAGTAGTGTTCAATGCCTCAAAAAAGGGGGTAGCCCCTTTGGGGCAACTTTTCAAGGAAAAAAGTCAACATATTCATCCGATAGTTTCCTAACCTCTCGGGTACCAGTCTGCTCCTTAAATTCTAATAGTTATCTAATCAACATGAAGTTGACATTCACCTTCATAGCTTCTAGGAGTTCGGCTCTCCAACAAAAAAGATTTTTTGACCCTCCAATAAGCTTGCCTACGCTTGCTAACTTAATTTAAAGGTCATGGGGTTTCAACAAAATCTTCCCCCCATCTTTCTAAAGAACATATGTATTCCTATATTTGTCTGAATAACTCTTCAATCGAAAAGAAAAGGTCACCCCTAAAGCATATGTGACACATACATGGCAACACGTCAAAATAATTTCGTAAAAAAGTTTCCTTTGAGATTAGCAACAGTACTTGTAAGTAAATATTGTGCCCCCTTCTATTTTGCCAATAAAACTTATAGGTTTGAGATATAAAATGGTCAACATTTTAACTTCTTAATTAGGTCGGTGGATGTACATTGGCGTAGCTTTCACTTCCACTATGAAAGCGCGAATATCATTTACTTTATAAGTGATGTGGAATATTATTCCTCTCCCTTTTCCCTTTGATAAGGCCTCCATGCCGTCGGACAACAAAGATCAATTATCCAAACCTCTAAAAACAAATCCTTCTAATCAATCAGCATTAACTTTAACCTCATCTTTCACTTCTTCTTCTTGTTTCTCATCTGTGCTATCTATTCAATTTCGAGGTATCTCCTTTAATATCATGGTCCTTCAGTTTGGACATGAGCAACCATGTGCCCAAACCCTTGACATTTGAAACTTTAAATTTGGTCTTTTTTAAATCCTTATCCTTTCTCATTTTTTCTCTTAGCACGTCACTTCAAAGTCGATCCTTTTAAAAACCCTAACTTTTATTTTTTTAATCAACTCAGCACTTGATGAATTCAATGACTCCTTTTAAACAAGTTGGCCATTTAGGTTTGGGTCGGTATTCTACTTTTTTTTCGTTGTTCCATCATTGGGCCCTTTTTTTATACCCCCATCTAGTGCGGTAAACTACTAAAGTTTTACTATTTCACAAAATTTCTCCCTTTTCCAATAAGAAACTTTGGACACTGTTCGTGCTGATAACTTTTTCACTTCATAATGAATGATGAGTATTTTTGGACTCTTTAACGTACTTTCAACAAATTTAGTTTTGTCTTAACTCTTGTAGCCGAGAAAAAGAGTCTTACAAAAAAGTATTTTGCATGAACCTATTTCTGATATCCCCTTCATCTCAAGCCAAGTCTTCACTCTTTGATCCTTCTCATCTTCTAAACTTGAAAGTTTTCTACCCCATCATAGCATTTCCTAAGAGCTCAACAATAGCAATTCTCATTTTGTCTGTCCTCTACTGGTAATAGTAAAAAATAGCTCAACCTTCTCTTCCCCAAACCAAAAAATCTCTCACTTCCAGAACTATTTAAGCTTGGAATTTGAAGTTCAATGGCAACCTCAGTTTTTCGAGCTCACTCTTTTTCCCCATTATACTCTTTTTCTTCTTCATCACCATATCACCCAAATCAACTTTTTTTGCATGTCCCCCTACTCCTCCACCCGTTTTTTTGACGAATCTCCTTTAGCAGGTTGAGCATTTTAGGGGGGGTTTTGACAACCCCAACAAGTCAATAGGCTATTGCTGAACGCTCTAGTTAAATCAACTATAGGTTAGATACCTCATCAATTTTTTCATCTATACTCTTAGGGGTACTTTAGATTATTGTCCCTGGTAGACAACACCACTATTATCATTTCCAACACTAGTATTGATCAGGATCTGTCATTTTTTCAATAAGACATAGTAAACAAAACCCAAAACCACAAAACAACAGTACTGCTCCTTTACACCAAAAATTACACACAACAACCCAAAAGAATGGGAAACCCAAATGAAAACTTGCTTATTTCTTTTAAATCAAAAAGGGGAAAAAAAAGTATGTAAAACCCAAAAAAAAACTACTTCTTTACTTGCTCCAACACTTCAATAACTTCCAAGTGACTACAATACACTACTACAACAAGCATTACCCCAAAAAAAAGTTTAAACAACTTACCCAAAAAAAACCTCTGCTTTGATACTAAGGTGTGAACTAAGGCCCAAAGGGAAAGACAAGACTAGTTGTTGGGGAGGTCCATGCTTGTGAAAACTTTTAAAAAGATAGTGGGGAAATTTTACAAAAAAAATAAAAGGTAAAGTAAGCAAACCCACGAAAAATTTTGATGATATGACATACCAAGGAATTTTTGAAAACATCATAGCATAACTCAATATGACACACGAGATGATCTAGTGAAAGTACTCACCACCTAGCCTTATTTAAGGGTTAGGATAAGAGTACAATGTTCACAAAGAGTATATTCAATATTCTAATGTAAGAAGATTGTTCCCCCCGCGGCTACATGTAAAGTGGGTATTTATACCCGAAAAACTAAAAACAACCTTTCCTAGAATGAAAAAAGACTAAAAAGGATAATATCTAAAAGAAATAATATATAAGGAATAATAAGGGTACAATTGAAAATACAAAAAAATATAATAAAAAAAAGAGTATTTGTACAAAGGACTCTATCACATGATTGCTCAAACATGTGGCTCTTGTGTGGATAGAATGGCTTTTTAGCAGAAAGACAATTTTGCACAATCAGTTTGGTATCTGCTAAAGAGACCTGCGATCCCGTAGAAAGACATCACGATCCCTTGTGAAAAAAAATTATTTGCTGAGACGGAACTAAAGATATCAAAATTCTTACCGAGATAACTCAAAGCTCCAACCAATACGAATCCTAATGAACCTAAAAAAAGGGTAAAGGCCAGCAGAAATTACTTATTTTTCGAGGACCCCACTATAAGTTCTATCCATATATGTTCTGATCGCCAACTCATACTAGATCCGGTTGCATTTTATTGGAATTGAGAAAAAAGTCCAAATGAATTTGACTTTCCTTTTTTTATTTGCGAAGTAACTCTCATCAACTAGCGCTATTCTGTTCTGATGTAACCTTTAGGAGTAATTCATCTAATTAGTTAGGTCCAAAATAATAGAATCCCCCTTTTATGATCTCCTATAGATATCTACATACATATAGATACGTTGACTTCCCATTCGGCTAGATTCCGATCTATTTCTAGCTATAAGTCATTTACTCATCTATTTACGCATACATAAGAGCTCCTTTATTATTTATGTTTATAGGA
>JAMXBC010000516.1:0-20090 GCA_024138005.1 Lumnitzera racemosa
GGTGAGTACTCCCAAGCTAATCACATGTCATATTAAGCTAGTTTAAGAGTCCTCGGTGTTCCTTAGTCCATCATATCCTTGGAGCTGATAATGGGTTTTACTTGCTTTTTGTGAAATTCCATCCTCTTTTTTGAGCTTTTTATGAGCTTGAACCCATTCCCCTAGATACAGCCATCCTCATCTATCCTTGGCATGTCATATCATTTTGGGTATTAGAGTAGAGGTTCATGTTGAGCAAGTTACTATCATGTTGTTTACTACATTGTTAATGACTACTATTTGAGTCTAAAGTGCGTTGAGTAGTGAAGTAGCTATTAAGGTTGTTTTGAATTAGCTGTGAAAGTTGAGTGACTAGTAGGGGGTTCTCTTTTTAATTCCATTAGGGTGACCATTATGTAATACTCTTTTTTAAACTCCGTTTTGAGTTATGAAAAGCAAAGCAAGTAGAAACTAAGTATTTCTGTATTGGGTTTGATGAAGTTAGCCATGTTGTGAATTTCTGTAGTAAGACTTATTGAATTGTAGGTTTTGTTATTATGTAATTAGTAAGTTGATAGATTGGAAGCAATTGTGTACTGTTTCTAAGTAATACAAGATTACTTTTTGTTAAGAACCCCAAAATTTTAGTAAAGAAGATTTGAGTAATAATGCTAGCATTGGAGATACAATACAAACATCGCTCACCGTAGTCAACAAAACAACCTTAAGAGTTCTATTGAGCAATTTATGAAATGGCAACTTGATAGTAGACTTGACCTGAGCTATACATGCATTAGCTTCCCGACTTATTGGGGTCATCTAAAACATTCCCAAGTTGTTCTTGAAGTTGGAGGGGTTCCTCAAGATGCTTAAAATAAGCAAAGACAACTCCCAGCTTAGCAAGTTTGAAGTAAAGGAGTAGGAGGACATGTACAAAGAAAGATTGATTTAGGTAAGGTAAACGAAGAAAAAGAGATAAGTACTATGAAGAAAGAGGATAGAGTAAGTGCATTGCAACCTACTACCATATAAAACTCTAGGTTCCGAGCTTCCCATGGCATAAGAAATCTGATGATTATCAAACTGGGGGGGAAAAGAAAGCAAGTTTTAGAACACTACCTTACAGGACTATGATAAGGTTCAAACTATTATTGTGGAATTCTTAGGTTATAATGTGGTGGAGACATTTTCAAGCCATAGAAAGATAGGATAGATACAAAGAGGTAATACTTAGCTCGGATGAAGAGAGTCCTTAAAGCTTGATTCGTGCCAAACACTTCTGCCTTAACTTTAAGAACTAAAGCAAGGAAACTACACTATCCATGAATATTTTTTGAGATTTTTTGGAACTTATAATTAGATGCAAGGTCAATGAGCTTTAGCCTAAACAATGTCTAGACTCTTAATAGGATTGAGGATAGATAATCGGGGATGTAGTGGTGTTACAACAATTTATCACTCTAGATGAGGCTATAAAGGTTGCTCAACGTGTGAAGAGTAAAAGGGAGGAATAGGCCAATCCAACCTCAATTGAGATAACCTATGCAAAGTAGCCGACTAACCCATATCTATAACCAACTCAATACAGTAATGAGCTTATTAAGAGAATCGATGTAATATTTGAATAAAGAGTTTCCCTTTTGACTAGGAAGTGCCAAGAGAACTTACAAGAAGGGTTAGGGATTAAGATGAAAGACAAGCCAAATCAAATGCTTTAAGTACTAAGGTTTTGGTCACTTAGTTAGTGCCCTAACCGACATACCATGATCATAAAGGGGTAAAGTCCCTACCTTGAAGTAAACAATACCAATAAGGAACCAGATGTAAAAGTAGAGGTAAAAGAGGAAGTTGAAGAGAGTGCAAAGAGCTTATGGAAGAAAACTTTATATGTTCACAACCTAGACAAGCTAACTTTAGATGTTTGGTGAGTCATAAGCAATTAAACCTTCTACTAAAAGAGGACAATGAGAGAACTTGTTTCACATTACTTGTAAGGTGAATGAGCAAATATGCGTGCTCATAGTCGATAGTAGGAGTTATACTAACGTAGCATCTACCAACCCCGGTTTAGAAGCTTAAGTTACTAACTTTGTCACATTTAAGGCAAAATAAGCTACATTAGCTAAATGAGAAGGAAGCACTGTTTTTTCACTCAGTAAGTTATACATTAATCTCAATTGGAAACTACCTAAATGAATTATCTATGATGTGTTACTCATGTATGCATCCCATATATAATTAGGCCTGTAAACACCCCATTTTGCTTCCCTTTATAATTTTTGAAGTTCTAGAATAGGAAAAAGGGTTCTAATTTAGAAAATACAAAAAAAAAGTAAGAAATCTAAAAAGTAAAAAAAAAAAAGAAAATTTGGAAAAAGCAAAAAAGAGAGAGAATTTAAAAAAAAATAAGAAGTTGATAATTTTAAAATAAATAAGATTTTTTTTTTCTTTTTATTTTAGTCTTAAATAATGAAAAAAGGACAGGAATGTTGGGTTTAGGTTTAATTAAAATCTATCCTTGGCTAACTTAATCTATATATACATTTGATTACATATACGGAAAAGGCACAGGCCAATGGCTCGATAAAAAACAACACACATGCATAAAGTAAGTCTAGGGTTCAAGTCATAGTTCAAGCGCTTAGCATGTGTCCCCTCCAATTAGCTAACCATGTCAATTTTCCTTCTTTTTCTTCAATATTCTTGTACTTTCCTTCGAAGGTTCTAGCTTTGTCCCTTGTATTCATAAACTTTTTTTTACCCCGTTTTTTCTATAAGATTTACCAAAATAATGGAAAAAATCTTGAAGATTACATGGGAAAACTTGCAATATGTGCCTAAAACACAACCAAATACATGAAATTTCATGGATTGAATCGACCCTAGAAAATCAAAGAAAATTTGTGTGAGATTCGAACTCCTTTATTAATCTGATAAATTCAAGTTATAAAGGAAATAATTAAACACTTTTATTTGATAATATGAGCAAGAGTATCAACATTTAACTCAAAAAATCAATTTGAATGGAAAGATTTCGCCAAATCAAAAGATCACTCATGATTGTTCACTAATTTAAAATCTACCATTAATAAGCTTTCTAATTCGTTCAAGCTCGAAAAACATAAAGAGAACCTCAACCATAGCAATTTAAATCATCAGCTTTCACAATCTTCACTCCTAATCTCTAAATACACTCAATTCGAAGCTCTCTTTCCCTAAAATTCGACGATCTCTCTCTCTTTCTAACTCAAAGCTCAGCCGTATTGATTTTTAAACCAAACCAACACCACGATTGAGTTCCTTAGGTCTCTATCATTTGAACCTAACTCACCCCAAGCTTAACTGTAGCTCTAGCTCCTCTAACTGAACACCAACACTATACCCTAACCTAACGGTATTGCCACTCTTCGAAACACCATTCACCATCCCTCCTTATCCAAAACTAAGGCCATGACTAAGTTTGTAGCCCCTTAAAAACCCCAAACTTAAGCATCATTTTCCCCTATAGCAACTACCTCACATGGAAAACCCATCTTTACCACAGCCATTCCTTCTCTAACAAACCAAAAACCACCACCAACAACAAGGCGCTTTGCCTAACCCCACATTCCCAATTTAAAACCACAAAATAAACCCATTCTCACCTACAAAAAATTCTCCTCAGAGCCACCTTGATCAACCTCCTCTATCATTAGCTTCTTCCCTACTCCATACATGTGTTAGGCAAGTGCAACCCGACCTACTCATGCTAGTCTAACTAGACATCAAAATTTGTCCAACCGATGAAACCCCTGTTTTGGATTTGGTCTAGCCTCTTTCTTTTGTATTTGATTTTATTATGTTAAAAAAATGTAAAAAAAAGAAAAAATAAATTTCATCACTTAGAGAAGCCATTTTTTTTTTTCCTAATAATAAAAATATAAATAAACTATTTTCAAATTTAAGGCTTTCTAAGATTTTCCAAAATAAAACACCCAAATTAAGACCCTTTAGAATTTTTGTTAAATAAAATTGAATAAATTAAAAAAAAAAAGTAAAAATCAATGATTTTCCTAAATTTAAAATCAATCAACACATTTAAATTTTTGAAAATGAACTAAAAAAAACTAATCCGTAGTAGAGGACATTTAAGTACTTACTAGGTGACTTAAAATAGAGAAACTTTTTTTTTATTCCTTTTGTAATAATTTTTATTTTTCTTATGTATAAAATTTGGGGTGTTATTTTATTTATAATTTAGAGTTACACTTTCGTTTTAGAATTAGTGTTTTAAAAGATAAATTTAAATTCAAAAAGATAAAGTGGTATCTGTTAGGGCTTAATAGGTTTGCCCTCGGACTCAATTTTTCCCTAGTTTTTCACATAACATTTTAAAAAAAAAAATTTAAATAGACCAATGGCTAAGTTAAATCAATTTACCCAAATATTTAACCTAACAATTTTTTTTCTCAACTCGGGTCAGGTAGCAACTCTATTTTTCTTTTTCCCAAATCAATTGAAAGCTGATTTTTTTTTTCTTAACCACTATCGGGGGTTAATATTCAACGACTAGGATTTAATATTAACAAGTTAAAAAAAAACGAACAAAACCAAGAAAAATCCAAGCTAAATAGCTTAGCAATTTCATAAGGATATCAAGAGGGCTACCTACTTAAAAACTTTCTGAAATTAAAATTACCTTTCAAAATACTCATGTTATTTATTTATTTGTTTGTTTGTTTTGTATAAATATATTTTGTTTTAAATTGCTATATTCACTTGTTGCATGCATCATACTATTTCAAGGGGAATGATTGCATCAAGTATTAAGGTAGAAAATGGTCAAACCTAGGCTATCTTAAAACCTTAAGAAGGGAGCTATTGATAGGGTTTTGGGTGTTATGGGTAACTACCCGCTTAGGACTGATTAAGCTACCTCACTTAAGCTTCGATGTGACTAAGGAATCATTTTTTTTTTCAAGAACCTATGAGGTCAAAAATTTTTTAAGAACCTTTAGAACATACCTAAATTACATAAACTTAAACTATGAGTTTAATATAACTACCCCTAGAATTGCAACCCAACTAATGTTTTGTGATCAATTATTGTACTTAATTCTTTCTAAACATCAAACAAATAGTAAGGTTGCAACTTAAGGAATAATGTATTAAACTAGAGGATTCTAGCATTTGTATGGTTCCCTATGCATTCTTTTGTTTCATTGATAAATGATTCTTGTGCATGAATGTTTAGTCCTACAAACAATGGCAGGGGACCAATTAAATAATTAGAGAACTGATAAAGGCTATAAGACCTCCTAGGATTCCCAAGAACTACTAAAAGCTGAGATTACTAATATCAGGCAAGTACACCTATCAGTTTTAATATAACGGATGTGAGTCCGAATCGATCCCTTAAGAATTCGAGTATTAATATTAACCTTAACTTTAAATTATCTAACCAGAAAATTAAAGAAGGTTTGAATTAATTAAAAATACTAAAATTAACAAACTAACCTATTATAAGACTTGATTAAGCAATTGAAAAAGCGATAAAACTAAGAACGACTTCAAGAATGCAAATAAACGTTTTAGGAATAATTCCCCTAGTGTTTAACATGTGACCGCTAAAAAAAAATTCAATTCAATTTCTATTATTCTTTACCAGAGGGATTCACAATTAAAGTTAATATCTTTCTCCCAAACATATTAACCCTAATCCTAAATTATTTACCAGAATCTCTTCACTTAGTAAATAAAAATTTAGAATTGCATTAATGTATAATGAATTCCCCACACAAATAATTAACTTTTCTGGAAGAAACATGTTTTCCTATCTCTAAGTATACAAGTAATTCACTTCAATTATGTAAAGATCTAATTACACATGCAATTTCCCCAATCATCATGCATAATATCATATATTGATATTCTAGAATTATCAATCAACAATTAAACAACAAAAATTGAATCAAAAAGATAGAAACTTATTGAAATTTATAAATCAACCCAAGAGTCACATGAAACCCTGGGTTTCCATAATCCAAAATAAAACGAATTCTAAGCTATAAATAATGAATCTAAAATGAGTTCAATCAAAAACATAAAAAAAACATGAAAAACCCCATTGATTGATGAAAAATCTCTCCGATCTTGGAGTTGGTGTTGCTTCGCTTTCTTCTCCTTCTCCTCAAGTCTCTTCTCTTCTCCAATGTCACATATGTCTTGTGAAACCTAATGTCTTTTTATACTGAATTATAAGGTTTTCGTTTTTTTTACCAGACAAGACCTGGACAGGGACTGTGTCCCCAGGTCGTGTAACTTTCTAACCCTGGCAAATTCCCTGTATGGACACAGCCTGAGGAATGGTCATGTCCCAGACTGTGTAACTTCAAAACTTCATAACTTCTTCATTTGAACTCTGAATCGAATGAAACTTGATTCCTTTTCTTGTTTTCGATCCTAGAACACGTTCAAACCTTGAAATAAAAATTTTTAACTCAATTAAGTATCAGTTTCTTAAAGAAAACAAAAAATGTGAGGAAAATACTATAAAATCACCATGTGAAATAGTTTTAAAATCAGAGTCAAATTTCCCTACACTTGAGCTTTTGCTTGTCCTCAAGCAAATAAATAAAAAAAAAAACTTTTGAGACAGGAAACGCTAAGCAAAATTTATCACTATTTAGGAAATCGGTGAACGAATACACTTGACCCGTAGAAAAAAAAAAAATCATTCTCGACTAACTTGCAATAATAAAGTCAACCAATTTCATCTGACCATATTTGAATGCTCCAACAGTACTTAATACTAGAGTTCACTAGTTAATTTATGAAAATCAAAGTTTACCTGAGTCATTTAACCAAGGTTTCTTAAACTAAAAAATTGGATTTAACATCTCGCCAACCGAGAAAGAGTCATAAAAATTTTGTCCATTTGACTAAATGTATACAATTCTCTCTTTCCATCCCCACCAAGCGCTAAAAAATCTAAAACAAACATATTTTACATCCACTCATGCTCTGATCATCCCCCTAGTTCATGCTTTTGTTGAGAGGTTTTTTTGAATTTACTTTATTTAAGCACAATTGCGTTGGTAAAGGGAAAGAATCTCGCTCTTCTAACGGACTAAGACCGATCCATACCAACTTATTTCTTATATTGATAGCGGGAAAGAGCCTTGCTCTTCTGACAGACCAAGGCCGATCCATACAATTTTTGACATTAGAATTGGCATTGGGACTCAATCTCGCTCTTTCTGACAGACCAAGACAAATCCTTCCCAAATTTTTTTTTCTATTCATACACTTGTTATTACTTTACCTCCAATCATTGATTTTTTAGGGGATTCTCAAAAGAAGAATTTCATTTGTTTATTCGCTAAAAAATTATAGGACTCTTAAAAATTTCTAAGAGAAAGGTATACATAAAAGTAAATTTTAAAAAAAAACCCATGACTAACTCTTAACTAGTGATGTTGCTCTAATCTCAAGTCTTAGAGCCCCTAAGCTAAATATCTCGTAACTTTGCCTTCCCAAAAAATTTGACTAATCAATTCTAGTAAAGTAAATAAGATCAATAATAATCAAGATGACACAGTTATTTGACTCAACACTTTTTTAATCACCTATTGTAAGTTAACTTAAAAATTTAATTGGGTCAAATGTGAATAAATGGTATCCTAAACATAACAAATTCATCCTCCGCATTAGACAGTGCCTCAGCCATCGTAGCATCATCATCATCAACACACCCCAACATCCTCTTCACTACTCCAACCGCCTCTTCCTCTCCACCTTCATCCATCCTCTTCTTTACTACCCTCATCATCCTCCTCGTAACTCTCACTATCCCCCAGCATGAGCATCCGACTCTTTCATTTTGAGAAATTTTTCTATTCTGTCTTGGCGGATATGAAGTTTAACCCCTACTCTTTCGGATAAAACGAACCTCAACATCAATAAATCAAATTTTCTTCAAAGCTTGTGGAAGATGTTTGGCCTCGAGATGTGTTTGCTGCGAGAGTATCGACCTTGACGTCTGTTTGGTAATAAGTTCATTTGTCTGAAGTAATAAGGCGCATAGGAGTGACTTGATTTGACTAAAGCAAGTGAGGGCCAAACAATAACCTTAAAGTCTGCATGGCCTGCACAAGCAAGGTAATGTAGAGGCCACAATAAATATGCCCTTTTTTCCGTATAGTGGTAGCTTGGTGGCTGAAAAGTTTAGCGATTTTGATGGCGAGATTGATAGGATGTTTATGAATGACACTGTACAGATAGAGGCAATCCTTGTTGGAAACCACCCCGGTGCTGAGGCCTTTCCCAAATTTAAATTATGCGAAAACAGCCAATGAAGAACCCAATATTCAGGCTTGACTAATTGAGAGGCCTTACTCCTTGTGGATCATACGCATCACCAAAAATAATCTCATTCCAAAACAACCCTATTGTTACGCCACAAGAAAAATGACAGGAAAAGACGTTAGAACTTTTTGTCCGTGATATCTCTCTTCATAGAGACCAAGATTTTTTGGCCCAGTTGAGCTATGGTCATGTGGAATGGTGGCCACTCAAGGTGAAATGTAGTTTGCATTGGGGCCCAGCTAGTAGTACTCTCTTTATCAAGTTTGTAGGTACACAAAAACTCCAAAGGGTTAGATCTTTATAAATTGGAGCTACAAGAGATAAAAAGCGCCCCCAAATGGTACCACCCAAGAGCTCCTTCTTTTCTTGGGTAAGCTCTAATTGAGCGAGAACGTCCCAATCCAGTCAAAGGGTCTCGCTGAAAGGTTTATTCTGAAGTAAATTATATTGTTGCACCTGGAGTCTTCCTTAAAAATTGAAGCATTGGTTGCTCTAATCGGAGGAAGAGTAGCTAATGGTTCAACTATTGCTCCTGATTGTGATGAAGAGGATGCTGCAAATTTTGATTTCTGGCGAACGGTAACTTAGCGCGATTCGCCATTGAAAACCTACAAAGAATCAACAAACCAAATCAAAACGCACATCCTTGTCGCATTTAAATTCAAGAAGGTAGAGGGAAAAAATATTAATAGTGAAGAATATTAACTGAATTCTAAATTGGGGCATTTAAACAAACATATAGAGTGCAGCTGGAAAACTAGTTGGTGAAAAGAAATAACTTGCAAATTCATCCAACTAATTCTACAATAGACTTACTACACTACACTTAGCTCAAACATAAGTGCCCAACATATAAAAGATGCTAAATGTCCCAGAATTGTTTTTCCATATGGCTAACCCTAACTAGCAAAAATTTGAATAAGGATGGGGCAAATTAGCCAACAAAATGCGGAATTGAGAGAGCAAAATGAATATTTAACTAGATGAGGCATCATAAAGGCATATAAGATCAAGAAACACAAGGCAATGGTGCATGGAGTTTTAAAATAACAAAAGAAAGTTGCAGACCAAATGCAAGAAACCCTGTACACAAGATCAAAATTTTTGAGTAGCTAAATTGCCTAAACCATGAGGAAGATAAAGCAAAATCAATAAGGAGACTTACTTGGAAATCAGGATTCGGAAGACAAGAATGTGGAGGAGAAGAGGGAGAGAAGAGATTTATATGAGAGAGAGATATGTTGGATTGTGAGTGGTGAGAGAATGTGTTTGTTTTTTAAATAAATCGAACGTGTGCAAAATCGGTAAGGCTGGGCAGACACGAGCTGGGAAAACAACCGTATCCCTTGCCCATGTAACCTCCTGTATTCGTCGCGTCTTACTTGACGGACACGCTGGACACGACCGTATCCCAGCCCGTGTATCTGTCTGTGTTCGAGCAGACTAATGATCACATACGGGCTGGGAAAACGACTGTGTCCCACGCCCATGGTAACCATGCGAGTTCTATCGTAAAGTCTGAACACACACGAGCTGGGACACAACTGTATCCCATGCCCGGTAACTCTTGTTCGCGGGTAGGAAACAGGCGTACATAGGCTGGGACACGACCGTGTAAACTTTCTGTACCCAGGGGGTAAAATCGAAATCTGGGCGGGACACGGGCTAGGACACGACCGTGTCCCCGCCCGTATAACTTTCTGGGGGTGGGGCAGATTAAAGGGGCCTGGATGGACACGGGCTGGGACACACCGTGAAACTTCTGGGGGTGAGGCAGATTAAAGGGCCCGGATGGACACGGGCTGGGACATGACCATGTCCCTTGCCCGTGTAACTTTTTTCTATCTCTTTTTTTTTCATCAATTTAATTTAAAAATAAAGGAAACTTAAAGAAATAAAAGTAATTAAACTAGAAAAATAAAAAAAAAGAAAAATAAAGAAAAGAATCAACAAAAAAACTAAAAGCGAAAAGTCAAATGACGAAAATTGAAAAAAAATAATAATAAAAGTACGAAGCATAGTTTAGATAAAAGGAAGATAAAATGAAATAAACTTAAAGAACTAAATTTATAAGGAAATTAGACATGAGTTTGCCTCCCAAGAAACACTATAGTTAACGTCGAAAAGCTCGACGGGATGCGTCTTCTCATAATAGTTCTGTCAGATGGAAATAAAACCCTCTCTCCAACATGCTCCAAGTTTCCACTCAAGTATAACTTCAAGCGTTGCCCATTTACCTTAAATTTTGCCCTTCTCCAGGTGTAACCCTTCAACAGTCCCATATGGGAAAACTCGTGTAATTGTAAATGGTCCAGACCACCTAGATTTCAACTTACCTGGGAAAAAAACGAAGGCGAGAATTATAAAAAGAACATGATCACCTTCTTTAAATTGTCAACCTTGTTTGATTCGCTGATTGTGGACTTTTTGGCCTTTCTTTGTATAGTTTGGAGTTCTCATATGCATTTGCTAGCCATTCCTCTATCTCGTTTAGTTGAAGTTTCCTATGAGAACCTGCACGCTCAAATCAACATTAGCACTCTTAATTGCCCAATAACCCTTTAAATGTTCAATCTCAAACCGGTAAATGACAACCTTGCCATATATAAGTCGGTAGGATGTGGTCCCTAGTGGTGTTTTGTAAGCATCTGTATGCCCATGGGAGCATCATCCAACTTTTTTGACCAATCTTTCCTATGACACTCTATAGTTTTTTCAAGAATTCGCTTAAGATCGTGATTGGCAACTTCCACTTGGCCACATTTTGGGGGTGGTACGAGGTGGCTGATCTATGTGTAACGCCATAAAACGTTTCAATACTTGGTCGAGTTGAGCATTACAAAAATGTGTTCCCCTATCACTTATAATTTTTCCTAGGGGTGCCGAATCGAGAAAATAAGCCTTTCAAGAATTTTTTTACTACCCTAACATCATTAGTAGGTAGGCTTTAGCTTCCACCCACTTAGAAGATAGTCAATAGCTACTAGGATATATTTTCCATTAAGTTCGGGGAAAGGACCCATGAAATCGATCCCCCACACATCAAATACCTCAACCTCGATGATGGGATTTTGGGGCATTCATCCCACGGGATATATTCCCCCCTTGTTGGCAAAGATCACAACCTTAACATATCTCTAAGCATCTTTGAATAGGGTAGGCTAATAAAATCCTGCCTCTAAACCTTATGAGCTGTCTTATTGGCACTATGATGCCCACCCGTAGGGCCTCGAATGACAGTGGGTCAAAATTCTCCATCCTTCGAGGTGTATACACACCTTCGAATGACTGATCTGCACATACTTTAAACAGAAGGATCATCCCAAAAATAATGTTTGACATCAAAAAAAAAAAATTTCTTTCTTTTGTTGGTGTGGAAGTCCCTTTTAATATAATCCTAACAGCTAAAAAAATTTGCGATATCTACAAACCAAGGAATTTCCATATCACTTACCTAGGCGATGGCATAAGTTTGCTCCTCAGGGAATTTTTCCTTGATCTCATTCTCGTCGCGCATTTCCAAGTTTGGATTCTCCAATCGAGATAGGTGATCTGCTGCTAAATTCTCAGTGCCTTTTTTATCTTTGATCTCCACATCAAACTCTTGTAGCAATAAGATCCACCTAATCATCTTTGTTTTGCATCCGATTTTGCTAACAAGTACCTAAGGGCAGAATGATCAGTATAAACAATCACTTTAGATAAAATCAAATAAGAGCGAAACTTATCAAAGGCAAAAACAACTGCTAGCAACTCTTTTTCCTGTAGTAGTGTAGTTTTTCCTGAGCATTCATAAGAGTTTTTGCTAAACATAGTGAATTGGTTAAAAGTGCTTGTCTCGCCTTTTTCCCCAGCACTGCCCTAAACCTGCGTGATCACTTTCATCACACATAAGCTCAAAGGGAAGTGCCCAATCAGGTACTACCATGATTGGAGCATTGGTAAGTTTCCTTTAAGGATATTGAAAGCTTTCAAACACTCCTGAGAGAAAACATAAGGTACATCCTTCTCTAATAACTTAGTCCCAAAAGGGGGGGCAATTTTCAAGAAATCCTTGATAAATCGCCTATAAAAACTACATGTCCCCAAAAAGCTTTTTTATGGCCTTTTAAACCCAAGTTGGAGATTGGAGTCTTGCAATCGCATCCACTTTGGCAATATCCACCTCAATTCCTCGATAAGAATCTTAAGGCCCAGTACAAATACCCTCTTTTACCATGAAGTGGCACTTCTTCCAAATTTAGGACAAGATTGGTGTCCTTCACACCTGGTAAGTACCAAAGTCCAAATTATTCAAACAAAGGTCAAATGAGTTACCAAAAACTGAAAAAAACGTCCATAAATACCTCCATTATGTCCTCAATCAAATGGTCAAAAATAGCTAACATGCATCGCTGGAATGTAGCAGGGGCATTGCAAAACCAAAAGGCATTCTGCGGTAAGTAAAGGTGCCATAAGGACAAGTGAAAGTGGTCTTCTCTTGATCTTCCGATGCAATAGGTATCTGAAAATAACCAGATAAGCCATCCAGAAAACAATAAAACATAAAGTCCAACTAGTCATTCTATCATTTGATCAATAAAAAAGGGAAGGGAAATGGTCCCCTTACGTGTAGGATCATTTAACTTCGATAATCGATACATACATGCTAACCTGTTAAAACCGTTCTCATTGGGGTTTAATTCATTCTTTTTATTAGGGACTACTGTCATCCCACTTTTTTTGGAACTACTTGCACTGGACTCACCCATTTAACAATCAAAAGATAGGATATATCATACCTGCATCAAGGATTTAAAAAATTCCTTTTGACAAACCCCTTTCATGTTCGGGTTCAAGCGTCTCTGGGGTGTACAACCGCTTGTGGTTTTCTTTCCATTAAAATCTTATGAGTACAAAAGGAGGGAATAAATACCTCGAATATTGGATATTTTCCAAGCAATGGCCCTCTTATGCTCCTTGAGTACTTTCAGCAACCTTTCTCTCTGTTCTTTTTCCAAATTGGATCTATAATTACCGGTAATTTGGAGTCCTTCTCTAGCAAGGCATATTCCAAGTAGTCAGGTAATTGCTTTAGCTCCAACACTATGGCTCTTCAATCGAAGGTTTTAACTATGCTTCCTTCCTTTTTCAAACTCTTCAAATCCTTTCTCAATAGAGATAGTTTTATTTGTCTCCAGTTGGGCTACCACCTTGGATTTGAAAGGATCTTCCAAAGCTTCCTCCATGCCTAATTGCAAGCAACTCTCCAACAGATCCTTTAAAAAGAACTTCCGCATATAACTTGAAACAAAAGTATCAGTAACATCCAGAAGGTAGCAAGTATCATCCTGATCGACAGACTTTTTCATAGCTTCTGAAATTTTAAACAGGATCTCTTCATCTATTACTCGAAGAATGAACTTGCCATCACTAACATTAAATATAGCCCTAGCAGTAGCTAAGAATGGTCTACCTAGGATAAGAGATAACCAAAATTTTCATCCATATCCAATATCAAAAAAATCAAGAGGAAAAATAAAATTTTCCCCCCTTGGACTAATACATTCTCAAATATACCTCTAGATACGTCACAGATCTATCAACTAATTGCAAGCCATGCGTATGGGGTTAGGTTCCCCTAATCCTAGTTTCTTTAAAAAATTTTTAAGGCATTAAATTAATGTTTTGCACCCAAATTAGCTAAAGCTTTGTCAATTAACAGATTTCCAATATGACAAGGGAAATTTTAAAACTTCTTGGGTCTTTTACTTCTTAGGCAACTTGTTTTGCACAATCACTGAACACTTTTCATCTAAGATGACTGTAGAAAGCTCCTCAAGCTTTCCCCTTATTGATAACAAATCTTTCAAGAACTTTGCGTACTTGGCATTTGTGGCAAGGCATCAACAAGAGGTAAGTAATATGCAGTTGTTTTAAAGAGGTCAAGGAACTTACTGAATTGTTGGTCATTGCGATCTTTCTTGAGTCTTTGGGGATATGGGATAGGTGGTTGATATTCCTTTGCCTAAGATGGCTCTAAAGTCTTCCATTGCTTTCGTCCCTTCCTTGCTCTTTTCTAGTCTCCTCGCTAACCTTCCCTCAGCATGCAACTCTTTCCCACTTCGAAGTGTCACTTTTCCTTACATGTTCCCTTGGATTGGTTTCTGTATTTCCCGGTAGCGTTTCCGTGGTCTTTCAGAAATTAGCTTTGCAAGTTTTACCAATTTGGTTCTCAAGGTTACGATTTGAAGCCTCTTCATTCCTCAGCGATGATTCAATGTTGGATAAGCGAGCCTCATTGCCTTTAAAAATATTTGGTAAGAAGTTTTTTTCCACATTGGACTTCTTTCTTGAGGGAGAGGAGGTGGAATGGTCTTTGAAATCCAGGTGGGCCAAAGTTTTGGTCTTCTGTTGGCCTTGGTTTTGATTTCCCCATGAAAATTGGGGTAATTCCTCTAGCCTAGATTATAAATATTGCTGTGGGGTTATTTTGTTGCTTGGGTGGATTTCCTAGATAATCTACCTGTTCCAATTGTTCGTGTGCTCCATACCCCTGCATACCAAAGTCACTTACATCCGCTTGCACTTGTTGAGGTCTAAAAGAGAGTGCATCAATCTTCTTACTCAATAGATCCACCTTGGCTGCCAGAGTAGTAGTTGAATCCACATCATAAAAATTTCCCCCAGCCTTTTACTTGGCTCCCGGTGCTTTTCCACTGATAATTGTTTATCACTATTCTTTCAATCAGGTTTTTGCTTGCTCAAGTGTCTTTGTAAACCCCCTGCGGATGCATCAATCATCTGTCTTTTTAGATAAATTGAGACCATTATAGAAGGTCTAAATCTGCAATCCATAATGGAAGGCCGTGATATGGGGCACCCCCCTAAGCAAGTCCTTAAATCACTCCTAAGTGTCATATAGAGTCTCCGCTTCCAATTGAGCGAAACAAGAAATATCATTCTGAAGTTTAGCGGGCTTTGTAGGTGGGAAATACTTCCCCCAAAAAATTTTTCTACAATTCATTCCAAGTTGTGATTGAATTTCTTGGTAAAGAGTTCAACCATTGTTTTTGGGTCTACCCCCCAAGGGGAAAGAAATAGCTACAGTCAGAAAGGCATCATCCGTGGCTCCATTGATTTTAAATGTATCACAAATCTCTAGAAAGCTAGAGATGTAGGCATTAGGGTTTTCATCTTGGAGACCGTCAAACTGAACATATGTTGCACCATTTGTATAATGTTTGGTGCAATTTGGAAGTTGTTAGCCGCTACGTTGGCCTTGCGAGCTAGAGTCAACTCCAATA
Source organism: Lumnitzera racemosa (assembly GCA_024138005.1). Lineage (NCBI taxonomy): Eukaryota > Viridiplantae > Streptophyta > Magnoliopsida > Myrtales > Combretaceae > Lumnitzera > Lumnitzera racemosa. Next base: position 15,612 of record JAMXBC010000516.1, read on the forward strand.
AGTGTAGGCCTTAAATAGTTGACATGGTCCCGGAGCTTCATTACCATTGTTTGCCCTGTGTGGTGGATCTTCTTCCTCAAGAATTGAGTGTTGGTCTCTTTACCCTCTTCCTTAATCCAAACGATTGACTCGTCTCCATGGTAGCCATAATTTGTCTAGGTTATCTCTCAAATTTTGAAGGGCAGTTCTCTCAATTTCAGGATCAACTTCTACCAAATCTTTCAGGTTACTTCGATCATGCACTACAAGGGCAAGAAATATAAAAATCAATTGTAGCTCTAGGTAGTAAAAATAAACAATGAAAACAAAAGAAAAACAAAATGTTCAAAGTAAAAAAAGTAACTAGCGTTCTTTAAAATCGAAAATCCCTGGGAACGGCGCCAAAAACTTGATATCAAACAAGTGCACCTATCAGTTTTAATATAACGGAATGTAAGTCCAAATCGATTTTCTCAGAGACTTCGAGTATTAATATTAACCTTAACTTTATTTTCTAACCGGAAAATTATGAAGGTTTGAATTAATTAAAATACAAAATTAACAAACTAACCTAATATAAGACTTGATTAAGCAATTGAAAAAGTGATAAAACTAAAAACGACTTCAAGAATGCAAATAACGTATTTAGGAATTATTTCCCCTAGTGTTTAAGCAATTTAAAAAGTGAAAAACGAAGAACGACTCAAGAATGCAAATAAACATATTAGGAATTATTTCCCCTAGTGTTCAACATGTGACCGCTTAAAAATATATTCATTCAAAATTTTTATATTCTTGACCGAGGGATTCACAATTAAAGTTAATATCTTTCTCAAGCATATTAAAACCCCAATCCTAAATTATTTACCGAAATCTCTTCACTTAGTAAATATAATTTAGAATTGCATAAAGTATAATGAAATTCCCACAAAAATAATTAATTTTTCCCGGAAAAAAACATGTATCTTATCTCTAAGTATACATGTAATTCACTTAAATTAGTAAAGATCTAATTACACATGCAATTTCTCAATCATCAGCATAATATCATATATTGAATTCTAGAATTATCAATCAACAATTAAACAAACATAATTGAATCAAGAAAGATAGAAACTTTATTGAAATTTATAAATCAACCCAAGAGCCCACATGAAACCCTAGGTTTCCATAATTTTAAATACACGAATTCTAAGCTATCATAATGAATCTAAAAACGAGTTCCATCAAAAACATAAAATAAAACATGAAAAATCCCATTGATTGATAAAAAATCTCTCCCGATCTTGGAGTTGGTGTTGTTTTCCCCGCCTTTTCTTCTCCTTCTCTTTTTCCTCAAGTCTCTTCTCTTCTCCAATGTCTCATATGTCTTATGTAAACCAATATGTTTTTTTATGCTAATTATATGGTTTCGTTTTCTTTACCAGACATGAACCGGGGACATGACCATGTCCCCAGGTCGTGTAACTTTCTAATCCTGGCAAATTTCCCTACATGGACACACCCTTGGGGACATGGTCATGTCCCAAACAAATATAACTTCAAAACTTCATAACTTTTTCAGTTGAACTCCAAATTTGGGAGTGAAACTTGATTCCTTTTCTTCATTTTCGATCCTAGAAAAGCGTTCAAACCGTGAAATCAAAATTTTACTCAATTTAAATATCAAATTTTTTTAAAGAAAACCAAAAAATGTGAGGAAAATACAAAAAAATCACCATGTGAAATATTTTAAAATCAGAGTTATCTATTGCCTATCTGAAAGAGAAGCTCAAAGATCTAAAGCCACAACCGGCCTTAAATGCCCTTCTTGGATAAGTTATTAAGGGAAAACCATAAAATGCTAGAAGACGTTAGAGCTTATCTATGAGATTTAGTTTTAAGGTTTTCCAGTTTATAACAAGTAGCCTAGAATAAATGTTAGGTTTCATTAAATAAAAATCAAGAACAAAATGTTAGGCCTTCTCCCTTTGTTTTTTGTACTCCAATTTTCCCAAAATAGTGAAAGTTCCCTTTAGCATACCCTTCTTCACTCTTTGTTATTCTCCTTTTCTAAATAGTCTTTCAATAGTATTCATCTAACCATTGTTCCCTCTCACTTAGGAAAATATAATAAATTTTATAAACTTGTAAATAGAACCCCAAAATAACCATCTTTATTTGCAATTAAATTTCTTTTATTTATGTAAAAATAAAGCTTTATCTTTCTCTCTCTCACACAAAAAATAAAAAAAAAATAAAAATAAAATAATAATAAAATGAAAAAAAAGTTGCTAACGGTTACAAATTCTTATAGACTCAACCTAAATACAGGGTAACCAACCCAAACACAAGCCCTTGGCCTGTTAAGGCAGCCAATCCAAACATAAACTCCTTGGGGCTGTTAAGGCATTCAACCCAAACAAAGCTACTTAACCCGTTAAGGAAGCCATCCTAAACAAAAGCCCCTCAGCCTATTTAGGTAACCAATCTAAATACTAACCTTTAGCCTATCAAGACAGCTGACCCTAAACATAAACCCCAGCCCATCAAGGTAATGAAAATAAACACGAACCTTAGCCCATTAAGGTAGCCAAACTAAGGTAAAACCGTTGGTCCAATATGAAAATGCCTAACTATAAATTTAAATCAAATGCTACCTCGGATCAAGTGAAAAGTAAACAAAAATTAGGGCATGGTTTTGAGAAATTAGCAAAGTTAATCTCTACCCTGGGGAAAATAAATATAGATTCTTTCCTAAGGAATTGTTAACTCACTTTAAAAGGTTTAGGATGAAAAGAGGTAAACTATACCCTACGCACTAACCTTAAACACTTTAAGAGCTAAGTGGGCATCATGTAAAGGACATGTTAGACCATCCTTAAAAGGAGATCCACTTTGAATTTTATATACGAATTAAGAAAGAAGTTAGGCATTCTTTCAAACCCTAAACACAATTATCCTTTGTTAACCTCAATTTTACCAATTTGTAGAATCTTCAAATTTAAACCCTATCAAGAACCGCTCCACAATGAGGCAATTGGAGGTTAGGGTCATTGAAATTTGGAGAGAAGGATAAAATTGGTTTGTGCTTGCTTCAATAACATTAATTCAAAGGAAACTTTTACTTCTAATAAAATTAAATTTTTCATTTTAAATGAAGAAGAACCAACACCTTTCAAACACCTCAAGCTTATACCTACCTCTTGAGCCTATGTAACATAGAATCCATGGATTTAGGGCCTTCAAACTCTCAAAGGAAAAAACTCAACACAAAAAGGCCAAATAAAAGAAAGAAGAATAAGATATAATGGAGCAAAGAAATTAAAGAGGGATAAAAGAAGAAGAAAAAAAGAGAGAAAAGCTTAAAAATTTGGGGCTTATATGTAAGAAAAAAGCCCTAACCGAAGAAGGCTTAAAGATAAAAGGGTCTCGAATCTCATAGCCAACCCCCAAAAACACAAACCTTATATATCAATCCCAAATCACAAACACAAAACCCAAACTTTAACCCCATCTTAAATCACAAACATAAGGCCTTCCCATCTACGATACTACCCATACTTATGTTCTTATAACCAAAAGGAAAAAATTATCCTAAATAAAAGTTGTTTTTTAAAAACTAGGGTGCACTCTTCTAGTTTTTCCTAAGGGTTCTTGACTTATATCCAAAGTTTAAAAAAGTAAATCTTTCAAAATAAGCCTTTTATTAATCTCTCTTGAAATCATTTGACCAAAAGCCTAAATTCACAATGCTAAAAATGAAAAAAGACCTAACTGATTGATCAAGGCATATTACCCTTTCAAACTGAACTATAAATTTTTGGAATATAGTCAAAAAGTAAATTTAAACTGAAAGTGTGTAAGGAAGTCCTCTTCGACTAAACTAATCATGATTAACCTTTTCTTTAGGAAAGAAATAATTTAAAATCACAAACCCTACTAGGAAGGTCAACATTAGTGTTAGGAGATATTGAGATGCACTATATGGTTACCATAGAAGGGAGTGTTTATAATATTTGCTCTTTAAATAAGAATTTGTTTCCCATTAGCAATTTTTAAGAAAAGAGCAAAAAGACAAAAAGAAAAAAGAGAAAAAAGAGAAAGTAAAGGTTTATTTCAAGTTTTCTTTTTTCCACCCATTTTCAAATCCATGCCAATTCAAGTACCAAGCTTTCAATTTATATCACTTAAATTCCTTTTAATTTGGTCATACCTTTAAGTTGACCATAAAAGTCCAATTCTTTCTCCCATGCAGTTTTTTATGTCCATTAACACTTTTTTAGATTAAGGGACCTAATCCTGATGCCTTTTTGTCATAAATGGTTTTTCCCCTAAATATTTTGTTTGTAGTATTTTTCAAGTCCGAAGTTTTTCAAATTGGTTGTGATCCTTTGCTTTCTTTAATCCTTCATCGTTTCTCTCTTAGGGTTTTTAGAGAGCCCATAAGGTGCTTTCCTTCATCAATTTCTCTTAGGGTTTTAACAAGCCCATAAAAGCACTTTCCTTAAAAACCTAAAG
>JAMXBC010000517.1:0-20067 GCA_024138005.1 Lumnitzera racemosa
GAAAGGATTTTTTTTTCTTATTATATTATGTTCTCAAGGATTGGATTTTTTTTGTGTGCTACAATAAGGTAATTTAGAAAAAAAAAAAAAAGGGCTTAAAAACCGATGCTGTTTTGGGGTTTGGGAAAAAAAAACAAAAAAAAAGGGCCTTTAAGGCTTTTCATTAACGGACCATTTTATTTTTTTTTTTAGTGATAATGTTTTAAAGTTCCCAATTTTAGGGATTTCTTTTTAGGTTTAAAATAAAAATTTTTCATCCCTTTCTTGTCTCCTTTACGAACAAATTATTTTAGGGTAAATAATTTGAAATTTTTGAAATTGGGGTTTTTTGGATTTTTTCTTTCTTTTTTTGCCATTCCTTTTACATCAGGATTACAAAGTTTTATTATAAAAATTTAACTGTATTCCAACAATCTTGAAATGTAAATACACTATTTGGTATTTGGGTGATTTTTTTATGGCCAAATTTATATTTTTATTTTATAAAATTTATTATTTTTTGGGTGGTAAAATAAAGTAAATTTTCTCAGAAAATTTGTATGAAGAAAAGAGAGATTAGGAAAACAATTTCATGTCAGATAAAGGAAAAAAACATAAAAATTTTCTATTAATACCAAAACAAAAAGGCAATAAAATACAAGTGGGGACTTAGGAGTTATGAAATCAGCTTGGGAAAATTGTTCACATGTCGAATTTCATGTCTAAGGTTGAAAAGGGAAGAAAAAATAGGGGAAAAGGGTTATGGGAAAAAAAGCAAAAGAAGTGGAAGGTCTAAAAAAACAAAAAAGTAAATAAAAAAGTTAAAAAAATAAACTGAAAATATGGAAAGTGGATGGACTGTATGATTTTTCTTTTTCGATATGTGGAGTATTCTACCAAAAACAAAGGAAAAAAAACCCCATGGGCCCAATGTGGGGGAACTAGATGGGGTATTTCCATTGCAGTTACTCTAATTGCTATGGTCAAGCCTTCTTGGTCATATTAAAAATTAGGAAGTTGTGAAAGTGATTATGAGGAGTAAGGAGGAATGAATGGGGAGGAGGGTCTTCTTACTTAGGGGTTTTTTTTGCTTGGTATTTACCAACAGTTCAGTGAAAAGGTTGTATTTTTTGATCAAATAAAATTTTATTAGACTGGGCTTTAAAAGCCTTAATATTTACTGATTGAGGGCCCTTCAACCTATTTTATTAAAAAAAGTAAAAAAATGCTTATCAAATACTTGGCCCCATACTTTCTTTGGTGGACAAAAAGTCGGAAAGAAGGGGAAAAGATAATTTGGGGAAGGGTTAATTTTGTGAGAATTCTTTTAGAAAAATAAAAGCTTTTTTTGCAATTGTTTCCCAAGCCTTAAAAATGGGGGGGGCTAGGGAATGCTTAAAGAAAAAGCAAAAAGCTTGAATAGGGTAAAGTGGAAAGGTGGGAGAGTAGTTAAAAGATTTAATAAAAAAAAAAAGATGTTATGCCTTAAAGGAAAGTTGAAGGGGCTTGAAGAGGTTAGAAATGCCCAAAAAGACGGTTGGGAGTGCTTGAAGAGATAAAAAAAAAAAGGTGAAGGGCCTAAAGAGGTTTAGGTGATCCTTGAATAGGAGGCAAGGAAAATAAAGAGGCCGATATGCCTGAAAAGGCTAGAAAAAGCATTGTAAGGGCCAAATCCAAAAGTCGGGGCATGGACTTGTTTGTTAAGTAGAAACCCACGAATTGGTTAGGTTGGCACTAAATTTATTAAATGGTTTATGAATTGTAAGGGGGGGCTTGTTGGCTTGTTCAATTCTATGCATAAAATTTTTTAAACTAAAAAGTGGGGTTTACTCGTCAAACGCTTGAGGGGGCTTAAGGGGTTTTTTGGTTAAGCTTGTCGCTTTTATTAGGCACGGGAGTCATTTCAGTTTGATAGTAGCTCATTGTATTTATGTGGTTGGAAATTCAATTTATTAGCTTTATGAGGAGGCAAACTGGTAAAAAAAACATTTTACCATACTTTAGGTGGGGGCCCAAAAGGATGTGGGTATTATTCTTTTAGCTTTTGATTCTGGAATTTTAAGTTTATTCATACTTCCGGCTCAATTGGAGGGAGTTGTAGCTGAAAAAAAAACTAAAGGGGGTTAAATTAAAAAATTTAAGGACAAAATGCGAAAATGTGTAAACTTAGTGTAGGAAAAAAAAAAACTAGGAAATTAAAAAATTGATGGGGGAATATTCAATAATAGAAGAGCATTAAAAAGCTGAAGATGTATTGGTCTTGAAAAAAAATTAAAAATAGCTTGGGAAAAAATTGAATTTGGTGGGTATATTATTTTTTTCATCTTTGTTTTGGGTCATTGTCACTTACTTGCAAAGGATGGGATAAACTGTAGTCTTATGATTGACCCCAAAAATATCTTACACTTGTCATTTTTATTCGTTCAATTTTTCGTTTGACAAAAAAAACGTGTATGGTTAAAGGCATAGGGGACCAAAGCAATTTTTTTTCTACAGGAGAGCTTTACTCCTGCTTGCTTAGCTTTTAGGGAAACGGGTGCGCGCATAGCTTAAAAATTTGTTATTTGGGGCCCACTATCAAGCAATTTCAACAAATGTTATTTCTACTAGAATCATGTTGGTTGGGCTCAGAACTATTTGAATTAAAAAAATGGGTTTGTACATTTTATGGGTTTTTTGTTAATAAAGGGAAAAAGAAAAAATTCTAGGTTTCTTTTTTGTTTTTTTTCCCTTCATAAGGGTATTTTATATATAATCCAAAGCTCTTCTATTTTTTGGTATAAAAAATAAAATCTGCTATAATGGGAGATTGTGATTTTGTAAGTCCAATGATAATTCATTGACTCTATGATATTTAGCCATAAATAGTTCCTAAATTTCTTAGGAGGGGTCCTTCCCACGCCACACTTCTCCCTCAAGTTGGGTTAAAATAAAAATTAATTCTAAATTCTGGCCAAAAAAACTTGCTTAAGTGTAGTTATGAAAAAAAGTTTTCTTGGCTACATTGTTACTGCCTTAGTTTATGTTATTTGCTAAGTGATCTTTCTAATTTCCCACCAAAGCGGGAAAAAAAAACCGGGTTTTTTCTTTTTTCTTTAAGGATTTCTGTTTATAATTTGGAAAAAAGTGTCGATCAAACCCTCTTGTAATTTGGCTTAGGTTTCGGGAATTCAATGACTGTACTTAGATTATTGAGGAAAAATATCAATTTAGTGCTTTAATTAATGCAAATAAAATAAAAAATCTTATATCGCATTTAGGGAGGCAAAAATAATCCAATCTCAAAAAAACAAATCAAATTTTCTAAGCTAAAAAGAAGTCCAACATTAGGCCCCCTTTTTGGCCATTCCTTTAAATTTCTGGCTTCCGCACTTGATTAAAAACGCCATTACTTTCTGGGATTTCTTAACTTCTCTATGTAAAAAACAAAGATTACCACTGGGACCAAAATGTTGATAATGCCTAAAGGTTGACCTTTCTCTCTATAAATATTTCCAAAGGCTTTCCCCCACATTCCTTGTATGGCCTTCAATATTTAGATGGGGACCATTTTCTTAGCGAACAAAAAAAAATTGCCTTTTTGACTAAGGCGATGATTTTAGATATTCAAAAAAGGAAAACTGGAAATTGTGGGGGGGACCGCATTCATATGATCTTCGCTTAAGGGGGGCAATGTTATGGGGGAATTGGGGGCCTTAAAAAAAAAAAACTAATTACTTAAAAACTGCATTAGCAATTATAAGTCAGGGTTTATGAGGATAAAAATAGATCTAACTTCTTACCAAAACTTAGCCTCTGGTATTCTTCCTTTTGTTCTTGGGGGACTTGATTTTGGGAGGGAGTTATCTAAAGTCGGGTTGATTTTGGAATTAATAGGATTAAGCTGGTTTGCAATCCCTATACCCGGAATCTTCAGTAATAAAAAAAAAATATTCAGCAACATATTTTCCGTCTGAGAAAAAGGAAAAAATTAGCATTTGGATGGGATCTAGCAAAAACTTCAAAAATTCCCCAAGGAAAGTATTTGAGTCTTCCTAAAATTCTTCATTCTTCAAAATTTTGATGAAACATGTGTGGGGAATTGAAATTTTGCTTTATTTCATCTATATTTAATCTCCCTGTAATTGAATCTTTTATTCCCATTTTTTCAAACGTAGACGGATTTAGAGGTGTAGGTCTTGCCTTATTGGTGTTTCAAGGGATAAAATAAAGTATGGTTCAGTGAAGTTACTTTGTCAATAAGCCAATAATTTTTTCATCATTTGAGACCAATCATTCTTCTAAACAAGCTCGAAGGTGACTGTTTTAACCCATTTTAATATAAGGTTCATCTTGACAACTTGCAACGGACCTTTATTGTCATAGTTGGACCCACATAAATCCGGAAGGCTATTCCATAATAAAATTTCTTCTTTCGAGCGGTCACCTATGAGAAAAAAAGGGAATTTTTTTTTACAATCAAAATTGATGTTTTAAAGGGCCAATCTTAGATTTGCTGGAAAGGGGACAATAAAAAAACTTCGAATTGTTGTTTCAATTTTGCTATGGGAGAGGGAAAAAGGGTTATTCATTTGTATCGGAATCCATATTTTTTGTGTGTAAACCCTTGGCCATCCACTCTAGCCTTTAATATTCTTTCAACCAAAAAATTTCCATTTTTTGCTTTGTTATAATTGGAAAAAATACATTTGCCACCTAACTAATCTTTCTTTCCCTTTCTAGTAATGTTAGGCAAGGGGGATTCCATGTTTTATTTTTCAAAAAGGCTTCCATCTTCTTCCTTTTTCCATGGCTTGGGAGGTTTCAAATCTAGGATCTTTGTAACAAAAAACCTCTTTCTTGCATTAATGGGAAAATGTGATGAGGGATGAGAAAAATTATTTGCAAAAGGCTTTTGTCCAAAAGATTAAGATTAGTAATTTCCAGTGGACATTTGTTAATTGGAATAGGGGAATATTTTAAGATTCGATGTTCTTCCATTTTAAGGAGGAGTAATGACTTTGGGGGGTTTACATACCACGGATTTGCTGTTATAAAAAAAGTAAAAAATCTAATAGGTCAGGGGAATAGAGGAAAATAGGTAATCTATTGGGGGGGGGGAAACAAATTGGGGAGGGGTTGATGGACAAATAAGGAGGTTGATGGGCGAGGAAAAAAAACTTACCTCAAGTGATATTTTCAGGAGATGGGGGGGGGGACTAGTGGTTATTTGGAAGAAGGAAGGGGGATAGTCTCATTTGAGGGAAGTTGTCTCTGACTCCGTTTGAAAATGCCATTTTTCATTATTTTCCATTATTGGAGGACACAAAATTGGTCTTGGATCATTCTGAAATGGTTTAATTTTCATTAATTGGCTTGGCCAAATCATATCTCAATCCAAAATCACCTCTTTCACTAGGGGAAAATTTCTCCCCCTAAAACGAGGTGGAGTTTGGAGGAGCTTTAGTAGTAAAAAGAAACATTTTTTAGTTTTAAAAAAAAAAAAATTTGGTTGGATCCCATAGTTAGGGGGGGGGGGACATATGTTTCGCCTTTGGAGTAGGAATCAAAGCAGTGTTATCCTTTTTGATGTACGGGGCCTATAAGCTTTAAGAAAAAAAACCACACCTTCCACATTTACGGGGATCCAAAATTTTTGTGCTGTTAAGCCTTTTTTGGGGACATGGGAAAACATAATAACTAAACCAACCAAAAAAAAAAAAAAAATAACACGGGGCGTTGGGTGGCATCAATCAAAAGATTTGGGAGGTAGGTGTTTAACATAAAAATGAGATAATAACTTGGAAGATGTTGTAGTTTCAATTTTTCAAGAAAATCTTTTTTTTGGGCAGCCTGTTGATAAACATTACAACTGATTGCTTTAAATTGCCTCTGGGGGCCCAAATAATTGACCCAAGACCACTATTAGGGGCCCCCAATATAGTGAGCTCTAAGCAGTTCTTAGAATATTGGCCGAAATGTTTTCCGTTTCGGGCTTTATACCCAATTTTGGTGGGGAGTATTGTTGAAAACATTGAATTTTTCTTGAATTAATTTCCAAGTTTGACGAAAAGAATTCAATTTAAAATTACGTATTGGGGGGCAGAATATTCTCCACCGTGATTCGGGGAAAACGAAGGAACCTGTAATTTTGGTGGTGTATTGTTGTTACAAACCAATGTTATAAAAAAGGGACTTGGGGAAAAGGGTTATTTGAAAAAAAACCTCCACACTTATGTTTTCAAAAAAAAAAAATAAACCCAAACCCAGTCCATATTATGCATAACAAAAATTTTCAAAAACAAAAAATTTCCACAAACCCAATACCGATAGGCCAAGAATATTTAGGTTTTTCGTGGATGGGGTCCCCCCTACACCATCAGTATGGATTTAAGGGTAAAAAAAGGGAATTGGTAACTTTCTTAAAAAAATAAAAAAAAAAACAAACTCAAAAGGGTAAAAGTGGCCCGATTGGCTTTTCGCCAAAAAATAGACCCAAAGGTTTCACATCTTAAAAAAATTGAGAAAAATTTTTTGGCCCCATATTCTGAAAAGGAAGACGAAACCAAGGGTTTTTAAAAATATCCAAATTTGACCAGATGGGTACCTAAAAAAAACAAAACAGTGGCCAAAAGCTTAATAAACTTTGCTCCTCATTTGGATATATTTTCTGGTTGGAGTTAGTGTGAACCATGCTCTACTGGAATCTTTACAATCATCAACAAAAATAGTATAAGTTACCCCCATTCTCCAATTAAAACCACGTTCCCAATTAAAATCTCCTTTTTTGGTAGGAATATCTGGAAAGGGAAAAGGAAAAATCTCCCCTAGGGATAAAATAAATTAAAAATTTGAAAAAAAACCACAATTTTCCAAAAATCTTTGGGTTTAAGTTGGGATTCACAGATTTTTACTAATTTGATAAGAAAAACGAGGAATTGGAATCAAGAAGAGTAATTCGGATTTAAATGGGCCTATTAGGGATGCCCCATTTATTTACTTGTTACTAGCCCCTGTTAAACTGGGGGGATAATTTTTTCTATTGGCCAATTGTAAGTTGACTTCTTCTAGAATTTTAAGGAATTCTGTGAGAGATGTCCATTTCTTTATAGGTTTCATTTGGCTTCAAGAAAGGTTGCTGAGTCAAGAATCCATTGGCCCATGAGGCTTGCACTATCTTTTATTTAGTTTTTTGGGAAAATTTGAAAATACTATTGGCTCTAATTTAACCAATAATTGTTAATAAGAAAAAAAAAAAAAAAATTATTTCTAGGGTTAATTTTTATTTTTATATTTTTCTTTTACCTTCATTTTACCCCCCATAGGGGTAGAAAAAAAAGTCGATAATATGGCTGCCTGTGTTTGATCCGAAAGGTAAGGCTCAGGACTTCCAGTGTAACGTGTTTTGCAATTTATGTTCGTATTCTGAGGGTTACACGGACAATGGAAGTGCATGGTTCAAAAATGGGACGGGAGTAAAGGGCCTCGGTGGCAGTGGAAAAATGTTTTCATCCTTCAAATTCACATTAGCTTGGCATTTACAACACGGAAAAATTACCGTACTCTTAAGAAATAATTTTTCGATCGGCCAATACCCAGTGCCCTCCAGTTTTAATATATTCCCCTAACAAACTATGCTTTGGGGCAACTTAAAACCTCCCTGGAAAAAATAAGCCTCGGGCCATAAAGGGGGCAAAAAGCCAGGCTAAGCCTCCAGTGTTATCTTTTCCCACTAAAGTAGCTCGCAAGTCCAAAAAAACTATTGCAGTTAAAGAAGGATTGGTTGGGATTTCAAAGTGCGGGCATGGATTTCAACGGCGCAATGGTGTGTACCAAAGCTTCAATTTGGGGCTCCATAATTTTTATTTCGTAGGGAGGGATGTTCTCGGTTGGGGCCTTCTTGGAGGTTCCAAACTTTTTTTCCAACATGGGATGCCACTTTTCATAAAAAAGTTGGGGTTTGTAAAAGCAAAAATAGTTGGAGCAAAGATAGAAGCAGTTTCAAAAAAACCTCGTGGTTAGGATTACTAAATTTCATTTGGATAGGGGCCTTAGGGACCGGACCTTACTAAAGCTATGTTCCTTGTATTAACTCTTCATCAAAAAACCGAAAGGGGGGACACTTAGAAGCCCAAGCGTTACAGTTGACAAAAGGGGTCGTTTTTCTATTAAGGGGTTAGTTCAAAGGAGCTTCCTGCTTCCCATGTACTTCACAGGCAGGCAGGAAAGGCTTTCAAAACTCTTATTTAACCTCAGTTGTTCGCCTCTCGATCGGTCCAGTGCTTGTGCACCCAACCTTAGCTACTGTTTGGGTAAAAGGGGGAGTAGGTCTAATGGAAGGTTTTGGTTTATTTGCGCAAGGAAGGGCTGCTCGGTAAAATTGGGGAGGTTGGGATTGCTCGGTAATTGTTTGTTGGAAGGCCTCGTGTCTTTGGGGCAATGCGTGAAAGCTCGGTACTTGCATTGGAGTAGCTTGGGGGGAGTGGGGACGGCTAGGTATCTGGAAGAGGGGGGGGGAAACTGGGGGGGACTGTGTCAGTTTCCTGTGTTGCATGGGGCAACCTCAAGGATGCTGTTCAGTATAAAATTTACTTTTAGTAATCGGGGGTTTTGTAGTTTACATCATGGGCATACTTTTGGCATCAAAAATTCTCAAGTTTGGACCACGTGGTTGTAAGAGCTAAAGTTTGGGTTGTAAAGCCTTCATTTTATTAAGAGATTTCGTAATTTCGGAAAAAGTGGCAGCTCGAGGGTTGTAACTTTTCCGTTTACTCTCAGCATAACTTGTTAGCACATACAAGCCGAGGAAGCTCAAAGTTAATCCACAGTTTTGGCTTTGCCAATTGTGACCAGACTAAAGTTGGCAAACGTGGCTTGGTTCAAAAAAAGGGAAAATTAGGGGACAAAAAGGGATATAAAATACGCTCGGTTTTTTTTCCATTATTTTCTTAAGGCCCGGGCAGTTGTTAGATGACTGGACAATAAAGGTTTCGAATTTTCCGTAAATATCTTGAGCCTGTGCCTTCATAAACCAAAAAAAACGCCAAACAAGCTCGGTAAGAGGTCTTACGAAAAAAGGGAAAACAATCGGGGGACTCGGGCCCCCACTTAACTCCAACTTAATTGAGGTAAAAACTCGGCAATCACTTTAAAAAAAAATAAATTTGGGGACCACTTGCCACTTGAATATGGGTCACAGGTTAGTTTTTTCGGCTTTATAATTGAAAACTAGAAAGCTCGCTTTTTTGCTCGGCCATTTATAGCTTGGAAAAAATGGAAAAAAAAAAAAACAAAATCAGAACATGGGAGCTCGATAGTTGGGCCTCGTGAAAAGGGGGAATACACAGGGACCTTTCAAAATAACTTTTTGTTGGAGCTTCAGGCAGTGAATGGCATAAAGGGGGAGCTCAGCCTTGCTAGAGAAAGGTTTTCTGGAAAGGCTCGGCAAACAGTACATTTAAAGCCCTTTAGGTAATAGTCTTTCAACGTTTGCTTTAGCATTTGGGGTTTTTTTACGTTCTCAAAGGATTTCATCCCCACCATGGTTGAGCTTGGTAGTTGGACCGCTAAAAAAGAAATTTTGCTTGCAAATACTAGGCAAAAAAAGGTACTTGAAAGTTAGGGGTGGTTAAGAAGCTTCCCTATCCTAGTTGCCAGTTCGCAAACGGGGACTTCGGCCCAATCTTGAAGTCTGTTTCCATTTAAGTTCAGAGCCTTGTTACTAAATTTATTGATAGGGTTTTTTTTGAGGCAGAGATTCAGAAAAAAGAAAAAAAGCTCTCCACATTGAAAAACTAGGGCCATTGCTTCTTTCGATAGTTTACAATTACGTGGGGAATTGGAAGTATGAAGGGCGGTGGTTGCCGATTTGAATTCATGTTTCATAATAACCCAAAAAAATGACATTATTTGCCAAGGGCCGGGTTTAATAGGATTCAGCTAAACCTACTTTCTTTTCCAAAAAATATAGGCAAAAGAAATAGTCTGCTAAAATCGCAGAGGGGGGCCTTGTATTTTCATTTAGGAATTTCTATATTTACGTAGGGGAAATTTATTTCCCCTTCTAAATACGGATTTACTTTTTCAGGGTAATCGTCTTTCTTGGAATTTTTCTTATGGGCATTGAAATATATTTTCAAGGAAAAAAGATATCCCAACTTGTAAAACCAAAACTTCCCACAAATGGGGGACGTACACATTCTAAAGTCCAAAAATTATTCCTTTGTGGGTTCATCACAAGAAAAAAACTAAATTCTATTTAGCCCCTTTCGGTTGTGGGCGATAAAAATAAAAAGTTGTTGAGAAATCTGATTCTTTCAAGCGTGGTTTTTCATTAATTTCTCATTGAAAAAACAACCACTGGGCCTGACTTGGGCCCTTGCATTGTAAAAAAATTTTCAAATGAAGGGTGAATGCTCGGGAAAAAATTTTGTGTATGAGGTAGGCCTAGGGGGACTTTTCCTTCCTGTTTGCTCCGATACATCCCACGACCCTAATCTATTACATTGGGAGTTTCATTAACAAATTTATTTTACAAGGGGGGGTTCCAGGGCAAATCCTAGATGAAATGCCAAAAGTATCTCGATGTGTGGTTTCGATGGGCGGCTTACAAAGGTCAAGTTTTCCATTTCTATGGGAATAAGCAAAAATTTGAAAAAAAAAAAAATATAAAAAGATAATTTTTTGTTTTACACTTTTTAGAAAAAATAAAACCGTTTTTAAATTCGAAAATAAAAGGGGGGGGGGACTCTAGTTAAACAAATTCCAACGAAATTATAGGACAAAAAAAAGTAAAACCCTTTGTCCAGATTTGGAGGAAAGATGAGGGAAAATTGAAAATCCATGGGATAAGCAAGAATAAAACCAATAACTATTGTGAATTAAAATTTTCAGGGATTTTCAAAGTGGAAACAAAAAACAAAGACCTATTATAGCAAAATGAAATTCGGAAAAAAAAATTCCCCACAAAAAAAGGGAAAAAAGAATATTTTTTTTTTATTTTGAAGGTGTTTTTAATAATAATATTTGGGGGAAAAATTCATGGGCAATAAATTACACATTTTTTTACAAATACAGTACCAATTTGTTGAAATATAGATTTTTCGCGTTCTACTAATACGGGAGTATCTTACCAAAAGCAAGGGAAAAAAAATAACCAGGTTTAAAAAGGGTACTTAAAAAAATGGATGGGCCTTTTCAAATAGTCATTTTCGATATCTAAAAAATAGGGTCTCTTATCGTATATAATTTAAAAAGTTTGTTAAAACGTGGAATAATGAGGGGAGTAAAAAGAATGAAAAAAAAAAAAAAATAATATCTTCCCTATACCTTGGGGGAAGTCTTACTTGGTATTTTTATAAGTTGGTTTAGGCGAAAGCTGGTAAACTAAAAATCTAAAATTAGGTGGACAGAACCTCTAAAGCCTCTATTATTTGATTTGGCCTTCGATCTATTTTACTTTAAAAAAAAAAAAAAATTTTCACTATTAAAATAACAAAAAGAGCTTTTTTTTGGATTTGGTTTTTTAATTGAATGTAAAAGTTTACAAAAAGGGGGGGAGTTTAAACTTATTATTTATATATTATAATATATTATATTAGTAAATAAATGTTTCCGTAAAAAATAAGGAGCGATCAAAAAATTCAGACATTTTACTTATTACCATAGTTATTGAGTTGGGCACAAAAAAAGATTAGGAAAAATGATTTAAAAAAAACCCAAATCCACATTATTAAAATTAATTAAAAATTTTTCAATTGAAACCCTTAAAATTTAAATTTCCTCTTATAAAAAAGAAATTTATTATTCAATTCAAAAAAAATTCATCAAATAAAAAACTATTGGTCTCAAATTATTTGAGGAAAAAAAAATCAAAAACTCTAAAATAAGTCAAAAAAGGGCCTTACCAAATAAAAACTAAATCCTCTTGCGCTTGTTCTTCTGGTTTAAAGTCAATAATTGTGCTATTAAATCAAATACTACCACCAAAAAAAAAAAACATAGGGGCATATCCCCCAGGTTATTTTATAGGAAGTAATTTCTCATTAAAAAAGATCTGCACCTTTAAAAAAAAAAAATGATTAGAAAACCATTAAAAAATATTGATGGATAGTTAGGGTTCTATTGGCCTTGTAACAATATATTTTTTTCACCATACATATAATAATTTCTAATTGCAAAACCATTACAAATTTCAACAAAAACAACATAGTCAATTAAAAAAAAAAAGGTCATTTTCATTATCAGGGGACGGGGGACCCATCATGGATAATTTGGACATGAATTAGGGGGGGAACCCCATAATAAAGCCATTTAAAGAAACAGATTTTAACCAATTAAACTAAAAAAAAAAAAAAAAATAGTTGGTTTTGAGGAAAAAAAAAAAATGGACCCCCATGTATATCTTGGCTTTCCCCCCCCCCCCAAGGTGTTGTTTCGGAAAAAGTTGGAAAACTATTTAGATTCTCATAAGTTGGTTTCTGAAAAAAAAGGGTTTTTATTCCACCATTTCACAAAAGAATTCTCATAATTATCCATTTGGTCTCTTTTCTATTTTTTCCTTTTTTTTAGAAGAAACGTTAGTAAATTTATGAAAAAAACAAAATTTATGATTAAGGGCATTGTTATTTATGCAATTTTCTTCATTTATTTTAATTTTTTACTATTGTGCGTAACAGATTAATGTAATAATTTTATGAAGGAAAAAAAAAGAGGTTTTTCACTTTCCTCTAATGTTGCCTGTGCAGTTGCTCAACCCTCCTTTTGCACATAAATTTTAATTCCATAATTTAAGGAAGGTTAAAAACCCAGCTTTTTTCCCTTTCCTGTCTTCCTTTAAGAGGTTTTTTTTAAGGGCCCCTTTTATTCTTCAAGAAAAAAAATGTGCCCAATTGGGCATTATCATTCTTACTTGATCTAAAATTTGGGGAGAGGGCCACCAACCTTCTTTATTGTTTTCGGGCCTTTACCATGGTTATTATTAACGGAGGGGCACATTCAAAAGGTTGGCCCTCTTTGCTTATTTGGAGGCCAACTTTTGCCTTTGGAGAAGGGGGACTACCCTTACTCCACCTCTCGAAAAAAAAAAAAAAAAACAAAATCGCTTGATGATGCTTACCTTTCCGACTTCAAAGTTAAAGGGCCCTTAAGTTGAATTACCCTACTTTCCTTCAAAAAACCACAGAATTGGTTGGAATTATTTTTTCCCCCCACGTAAAAATTTCCAATGGCCGGGCCTTATCATGGGGCACGTT
This sequence comes from Lumnitzera racemosa, assembly GCA_024138005.1. Taxonomy (NCBI): domain Eukaryota; kingdom Viridiplantae; phylum Streptophyta; class Magnoliopsida; order Myrtales; family Combretaceae; genus Lumnitzera; species Lumnitzera racemosa. Next base: position 13,212 of record JAMXBC010000517.1, read on the forward strand.
ACTACCTTTCCCTTAAAGAATCGGCCGACCCTATTAAGCTCCCAATCAATTAAAAAACTCCCACGTTAAAGAAATTTAAACCTTTCGCCTTCCCAAAGCAATTTTTTCCTTTAATTCCTTTAACCCCTTTGCCATTTGGGTTCTTAAGGGATTGTTTATTACTTAAAATGGCCCAATGGTTAGGGGGTTTTAATCTTTTTTAAGCTCACTTCATTTTGCATAAAAGAATTCCACGATCCTTCCTTCCATTTATGTTGTCTTGCTCTAACTTATGAATCACTTTATTTAAGGGAGGGGGGACTCAAGGGCTTTCTAATTGGGGGAACTGCCCCTTATTTTGCCCTCACCCCTCCTTCTTTTGTTCCTCTAAGGTCGGGGGTCTCTTTATAAGAGGCCCATGGTAGGGTTTACCCCATTCGAAGTACATTTTGGCTTTCTAAAAAAGGGATTTTTCAAAGTAGAGTCTTGTTTACATGGTTGCCTCACCCATACATACTTACCCCTTCTGGTAAAAATGATGTCCTTTCCACTTAGTGGCTTGCTCTTTCTTCCCTTAAAGCTTTCATTTAACATAAACCCCAGTTGTCAATAAAGGAAAAAAAAAACCTACCCTTTTTTTCATTTTTAAAACATTATTTGGGGTAGTAATTTAGGTGGCTTTCACGACCCCTCTAGCGTGGATGACAAAAAAAAATAAAACTTTTAAACAAATACTCTATACCTTTGTCATTTGGACGGTAAGGTTTACCCCCTCTTTTCCTTATGTTGTCTGGGCGGTACTTATAAAACCCTCTTACTTACCTATATTTTCCTCGTAAAATTATGGAAAATGGTGAAAAGCAAACCTATTTCCTTTTTGCTCTTTCTTGATTATTCCAAAGCCCTACTATTAAAAAATTGGGGGGGACTGACATATGTTCCAAAACTTCTTAACTAAGTTCAATAAAAAAATTAAATCACTTAAGGGGCCCATCAATCATGGAGGCGACATCAACTCCTGGACTAGGTTTGCTCATGGGAGCTAGTTGGTGAGGAAAAAAACTAACCCTTTTCCTTATTTAAACCAAATCGGGCTGTAAAAAAATGTGTTTACAGTTAAAAAAAGCTTAATTGTGAAAGTGAAATTAGTGTCAGTAGACGATTTGTTTTTGGGTAATAGGGTTTAATTCTTCAAGGCGGGGTTGGTTTCTTTTCTGAGGGGGGGCCAATAAAACCTGGTTGGCAAATGTACCTCTCTTTATTGATGACCATTGGTAGGCCAAAATATAAATAGTTGAGAAGTTTAGGATGGTTTTCCCTATTCTTTGTTTAGAGGGTCCTGACAATGAAGGTCAGTACTCCTAAAAGTTAGTAGGGCTTTGGAAACATTATTAGGAATAAAAGGGGACCAAAAGAAAGGGAAATAGTTAGTTTACTTTTGTAATTCGAGTAAAAAAAAATACTTTTGTTGGCAAAGAAGAATATCAAGTGCACACCACCGAGCACATAAGGAAGGGTGCGAGTACCTTCCTTCTCATTCAACCCCAAAGTGGTATTTGAAGTGTAAAAAGTTTCCAAAACCCAGACAAGCACTTAAAAATAAAACTAAACCTAATATGCTCAAAGAAAAAAAAGGTAGGTTTTTTATTGGACAAAAACTGTGTTATTGTGATGAAAAAAAGGGGTCAAGTGAAAAGAGGGGCTGGCCACCAGGTGGAGGGGTTAATTGTTTCTAAAGAAGGGCCAGTTTGTTGTTGTGAGCAAAAACATTGTTTATTTAAAGATTGCCTTAAAAATATTTAAAGAAAAATAAAAAAAAATATTACTTTCAATAGGTAGGGACCCTATAGTTTGGGGGCCCCCTTCACGCAAGGGAGGTGACCTTGGGTGGGGGGATAAGGAGGAGAGGGTGGGGAGGGCCTTAAAAAAAGGAAAGCTTTTTGGAAAAGTCTAAGGAAGGTCTAGCTGGAGGTTGTATCTTAGGTGGAAATAAAAGGGATAATGAGTGGGGGGACGGGTTCGTGATCTTAAGAAAAAATGGAAAAAGATGCTTGGAAAATGTAAAAAAAACCCTTATGTTTGGGTCACTTCAAAGAAAGGAGGTGGACTAAAAAAAAGGACAAAGAAGGAAGATGGTTAAAAAAGCGGCAAGGTGATGCCTTTTTAGAAAGCCCCTAAAGTCCTCAATAGAGATGATCCTTGGGTTGCTAAGTTTAAAGTGGGGATTAGGAAGGGGGAAATAGGGTTGGTGATCTTATACGAAAAAAACGGGTTAATGGGGGGGGGGAAACAAAAAGTGTTGGGGCTCCAATGACCAAAACCAACATTTCTTTAAAAATTTTTAGGTGGGGGGAGAATATTTTATGCGTTCCATGTTCTGAAAGGGATAGTAAAGGTATTTTTTCAACTTAAGGGAAACTTAATGTGAAGGTGGAAGTAGGCCATTGGTAGGGATAGGGTTTGTTTGTAGGGTGGGTTATTCTCTTAAGGCGGGCTTAAAACCTCTCGTTAAAAAGTAATACTTTAGTTAGGGAGCTGGTGTTTGCCTTCTTCCCTGATGGGATGGTTTTATGGTAATGTTGGAAATTTCAAATTTGAAAAGTTTTGATGTTTCCTAAATTTACGGAAAAAAAAAATGGTGAACAAATGGCCAGGGTTGCGTACTCCTAAAAGATTTAAAGGGTTAAAATGTTAGTTCTAGGAAAGGACAAGAAAGGGAACAAAAGCCTAAAGTTCGCCTTATGTAATACCATGAAAATATATGTGCCAAAGGAGAATTTGAAGCCACCCACTATGGGCCACCATTAAACAGGGGGTCAAAAAAAAAATAAACCCTCCCATTTATGTAACAGTTTATGTTAAAAAAAAATGTTAAAAAATTTCATGTTTTCTGAAGAGAAATAGTTTTGGTTATTTCAACTTTGAGGCTTAATGCGAAGGTGAATAGCATTATAAAGGGGTTTGGTTTATGGGTGGGGATAAATGTCCCTAAATGCAGGGTTTAAAAAAAAACTTGAGGTAAGTAAAAAAAACTACTAGGGAGTTGATTGCTTTTGGACCCTCTTGCGTTGAATGGCCATGGACAAACAAAGATGATACCAGTAAGGAGGTTAGGGCTCCCGGATCAACATGGGGAAAGAATGATTAAATTTAATTACTGGGTCAGCCATCTTAAAAAAGATTAAAGGGGCATTTGGTTACCAATTTCCTGAGGGTAGGGAACTGGAAGGGAAAAAAAGGTGGCTCGTACTCTATAATATTGAGAAAAGATATATGTTAACAAGGAGGGAGTTTGAGTGGTGTTTTACGGGCAACATATGGACACATTATGGAGGGGTGTAACCTCCCATTTTTCCTTTATGAAACAAGGGTGGGTAATTAAGAGCGCAAAAAAAGGTTATATCCTTTATGGAAAAAGCTACATTAAAAAAAATATTTCGATGGTATTAAATGGGACAAAAAAAAAAGGGTAAGGGTTTTTCTTTGTTTGGACAAACTAAAAGAACAATGTGGTTGAAGCTCGAGGGGGAGAGGGCGGGCCCACCAGGTAAAAGGGGAACATCGTTGTTAAGGAGGGCAACAACTAATTGTTAAATGGGCAAACATTGTGGACAAGGGGGCGGGAGGGGGACTATAATCCTGATATCTTAGAAAAATAAAACTTTTCGCTTCAAACGACCAAGACTTATCGGGGTTGGTCCCCCTTAGCAAGAGGGGCAAACTTTGAGGATAAAAAAAAAAGGAGGTTGAGGATTAAAGGGGGAAAGGGCTATGGGAAAGGGGCCATAAGGGTCCTAGTTAATGGTGATTTAGGTGTTAAAAAAACAGGATAAAAACAAGTTAGGAGAAAGGGTGGATGAAATCTAAAGGAAAATGAAAAAGGAGCTTGTGAAAGGAAGACCCTTAATTGTTGGGCTACTTGACAAAAATAAAAAAGTTAATCTCGGGAGGGGAACCAAGAGGAGAGGGTGAATGGCAAGATGATGGGTCCCTTTTGGGAAGGCACTAAAAAGTTTCTCAGGCAAAAAAGGGGGATGATCTTGGTTACAGAGTTAAAGGGGCAATTGAGGGAAATATGGGTCGGTGAATCTTTAATGTGGACGGGGCAGTAGGGCGGCAAAATAAATTGGTTGGGGCCCCAATGGGGGGACCAGGGTGTTCATAGATTTAGGTAGGGGGGAAATAAATTTATGATCTATGTTTTTGAAAGGGAAAGGTTAAGGGGGGTATTCAAACTCAAAGGGGCCTTAATGTTGAAGATTGGGAAGGGTGGGCGCTTCAGTAAAAGGAACGGTTTTTTCTTTGTGGGATGAAGGTTAGTCTCTTCAAAGGTGGCAAAAACTTAAAAAAACCTCCAATAAGGTAGAAATTGGGTTAAAAGAGCTGATAATTGCTTCTTGATAATTGGCATGGTAAGACGAAAAAAAAAAAACCGTTTTGAGAAAGTTTTTGAAAAATTCCTTATAATTTTTTTACAAGAGGGATGTTGATATTTTAGATGACATTCTTAAAAAGATAGGAAAAGGCTTATTGAAAATAAAAAAGTTCTTAAAGAAGATAGAAAAGGGATATAAGCTGACTTAGCCTCTGTAATTACAAGAAATTATATGTTTAATAAAAAGGAGGAAAACGGAGTGTTGCAATTAGGTATTATAAAAAAAAAGGGGAAGGTGAAACTTTTCTCGGTAACTTAACGGAAAAAATGAAATGTTACGGTCATATTTTTTTGAAAAGGGATTAGTGGAGGGGTTGATCAAAACTTGGGGGCTTAAATGGCTAAAATTAAAAGGTAAAGCAAAACAACTCAAAGGCAATTTTATTATGGGGGTTAAGATTGGTCTTCTTATGTTAGGGGTTGGGTTCTTCTGATAAAAAGCTAAACACTGTTAGAGAGTGCTGATGTGGCCTCTTCCTTGGGGTTGATAATCAGGGCAAAGTTCGGAAAAAATATTACCAGTAAAAAAGAAGTTAGGGGCCCTCCTAATTCCATTAAGGGGATGTGATGGTACAAATTTTTTACTGGGTGGTAATCTAAAAGTAGAGGGGCTTGGAAAAAAAAAAAAAACCAATTCCCGAAATTAAGAATTAGGAGAGAAAAATAGGTTGGTCACCTTTTGTAATAAGAGAAAAAAAATAATATTGTTTAAAGGAAAGGTCGAGGGCTTAACAAGAGTACATAAAGGAGGAGGATGAACCTCTGTCTCATTGCCAAAAGTGGAATATCAGAGATAAAAAAAAAAAGTATTCTTAAAGGCCTTACGTTAAGCCACCTGAATAATTTAACCTAATGTGGTTTAATGAAAAAAAAAAGGTTATTCTTATTGACAACTTAAAAGCTTTTTCCTATTAGGGGAATGGACGGAGCTTAAGGGAAGGAGGGAGTCGCACCGGAAGTGGTGGGGACATTGTTGCTAAGGAGGGAGTAGTTGTGTTCATTGAGGGCCAATATAGGTTGGGGACGGAAGAATTGGCCCAAAAAACTTCTTAAGAAAATAAAGATGTTACTTCAAAAGGGAAAAAAAACCCTTTTTGGTTGGGGGGTTCCCCTTTTTTTAAAGAAACCCAAAACCCCCAAAGGATAAAAAAAAGAGAAGGGTGAAGTGGGAAAAGGGGAAACTTTTTAAACTATGGAAAACCCTAAAAATCTTAGTGGAGGGGGATTTTTTTAGTAAAGTAAAAAAAACAAAAATGAAAAAAGGGTCCGGGTGAATCTATTTTAAAAATTTAAGTGAAGGGGTTAAAAAAAATTAGACCCTATTATTTTGGGGATACTCAAAATTAAAAAACGATCTTTAAGGCAAAATGGAGGGGGGGAATGTTGGGGGGAGGGGGAAAGGGCCCGTTAGAAAAGGGGTTTTTGGGGGTTTTTGGGAATGTTTTGCCCCTGGGGGTTAACAAAAGGGGATAAGGTTTTTATGATTCAAAAAGAAGGAAATGGTTTTAAGGGGTTTTTGGGCCTACGAAATTTTGTTTTTTAAAAGAAAAAAGGGGTTTTTAATTTGGGTTAAAAAATTAAGCAAGTGGTGTTTAAAATGGTAAAGGGGGTTGGTTTTTGGGTTAGGGGGGAGTCTCCCTTAAAAAGGTTTTGGTTAACCTTCCGTAGTAAAATAAATTGGGGGGAGTTTTATTGGGGGCCCCCTTTTTTCTGTGATTTGTTTTTACAGGGGGCCCAAAAAACCCCCAAATTTAAGGGGGGTTTGGAAAGGGGGAATTTTTTAATGGAAGGGGATTAAAAAAAGGGCCAAAAATTTTGCACTTTCCCAAAAAGAAAAGGGAGAGCAAAAAAAAAACAAAACCCCTTGGGTTTTAAAAAATTTAAAAAAGGAAATAGGTTGGCTTTTTTTCTATAATATGGGGGGAAAAAAAATTTTTTGGCAAAAGGGCAACCCCCAAAAGGGAAAAAGGAAAGGGGAAAAAAAAACTCCCCTCCGAATACATGGGGGATAAAAGGGCGGGACGGATTATAGTGCAAAAATTTTTTTTGTTTTTGGGGGGGAAATTAAAATTTTTTAAAAAAATAAAATTTAAAAAAATTATGTGGGAAAAATTTTAAGGGGGGGTGTAAAATTTTAAAAAAAAAAAAAAATTTTGAAAAACATAGATAAAAAAAATTGATACATTTTTTCCCCAAAAAAGGGATTTTATTTTTTTTTTTTTAAAATGGGTTTTTTAAAAAAATTAAAATTGGGTACTTTTACAAAATACCCTTTTTCCAAAACCAAAAAGGGGATATTAGTTTTAAATTTAAAAACTTTTTTTTGGTTTGTAGAGGGAAAAGGGTTAAAAAGGCAAAATTTTTTTAAAATTTTGGGGCCCCCCCAAAATTTTAAAAATTTTTTTTTAATTCTTTTTTTAAAAATTTTTTCAAAAAAAAAAC
>JAMXBC010000518.1:0-20021 GCA_024138005.1 Lumnitzera racemosa
TTTAAATTTTTACTTTTCTAATTAAAAATCCCTAAACTTGCTTTTTTTTTTCATCATTTTTTTTTCTCCAATATTACTTTCAATACAACAAGAAATTAAACTTAACAATTAAAAAATCCACAAAATTTATAATAAACCTATTTTTTGATTTAATTATATTTACCTTATAAAAATAAAAATTTAGAACCCAACCCCCCGTTTTAATTAAAATTTTAAAAATAATATATAATTTTACCTATTTTCATTTAAAAAAAAGAATTTAATTAGTAAAAAAACAAAACTTAAAAAATTTAAAAAAATTTTGGAAAAATTAGAAATGGGTTATAAATTTAAAATTTTGAAAGGGAAAATTAATTAACATTTTATTTCCATGGTTCATAAAAAAAGGGTAAATTCCCAAAAAATTATAATATAAATTTGTTATTTTTAAATTTTTTAAAACATTTTTAATTTAATTAATAAAATAAAAAAAATAATTAATTATCTTAAAAAATAGAAAATTAAAACTTCCATTTTACCCAAAACTCAACCACTACATTCACCCAAAAATTAAAAAAAAAATTTAAATACCCCAAAAAAAATTATAAAAGTAAATAAAAAAAAAATTTAAAAAAGTATTAAAATTAAAAAAAAAAAATGTAATATATTCAAAAAAAATTGAATTGGTTTAAAATAATGCAATGAAAAAAAATAAAAAATTGATTAAAAATATAATTCCTACTAATTTTTTTTAATGGGTTTGCTTTTTATTCAATATAATATTTTATAAAATTTTATTCAATATTTGGGGGAAAAATAATTTACAAAAAATGTTATAATGAAAAAAGGGAAAATGTGTAATAGGGAAAAAATTAAAAAATTTAAAATTAAATTGTGAATTTTTAAAAAAGAGTATAAAGGGAAAGGTTAAAAAATTTAAAAGGGGTTAAAATTTGTAGTTTTAAGGTCTAGCCTATAAATTAATTTAATTAATAATTCAATTTTTAAAGAATATTTTTCAAAAGAATTTTTCCTAAGGAGAGTGTAAATTAAAAAAAAAAACAAGATACATAAAGATTAACTAAAATAAAATTTTAAAAAAAAAAATGATTAAAATTTAAACTAAGTTCAATTTTAAAAGTAAAATTTATTAAATTTTTTTACAAAAAAATAATTTTAATTAAACAATTCTATCCTTGAATTTCAAAGGGGTTTAAAACAAATTTGGATTGATTTTTTAAAATTATCGAAATTTCCATTTTCTATCAAATAAAAATCCTTTAAGCTTGTTTAATTTCCTATAAATTTTTGGGGTAGGTTGGAAAATGGTTACTTAATTATAGAGGTTAAAAAGAAAATAAAATTTCTATTACCATTCCCCTTAGGAACTTTAAATTTAAATTAAATTGGTTAAGGAAACCTTTGTTTATTTCCTATTAACCAAATCAACTAATTCTAAAAAATTGGGGTTTTTTCAAATAGTAAATTTATCTTTAAAAGGGGTTTTTTTTTGTTAAAACATAAATTTAACCCTAAAAATCTAACCTAATTTAAAATCAAACTAACCCGCAAGGAAAAATTTAATAAATAATTTTATGTGGGAAAAGAAAAATTAATGGTTTAATTTCCCAATTAGTTTCATGGTTAAAAAACTTAATTTTTTAAGTATAGAAGAATTTAAAATAAAAAACCTGAAAAACTATTCAAAATTTTATATTTTAAAAAAAAAAATCTAATTTAATTTATATTCTTTCTAAAACCCAATAAATTAAGTATTTTTTTACCTGTTAAAAGGAGATTAAACCCAATACATAGGTTCCTATTCCATATTAATGTAATCAAATTTTATTGCCTAATTAGTTTGTTGTAAATTAGAGAAATTTTCCTAACCTTAGAATTAGTAATTAACAATTTAAATGCCATTAATGGAAGCACCCCACCCGGGAAAATTAAACCCGCCCCCTTTATGACTTTCCCCAATTTAATTTTGCTAAAAAAAAGAACTATGTCAAAGCTTTTTTTTACTATTTTGTTAAGAATTCAAACGCCTTAAGGGTTGTTTTTATTGTTTAATTTTAATTTTAAAATTTAATCGTAAAGGAAAAACATTTCTTAAAAAATTTTTATCAAAGATTAAACAAATATAAAAAACAAATTCAGTACAAAAAAAGTTAAAAAAAAACTAAGGGAAAAAAACTTAGCCTTTAATTTTAAATTAATCAAATAGAAGTTTATACTTAATTTAAGATTTTAACCATTTAAAGTACAATAGCTTTCTTTGAATATAAATTAATTTTTTTTAATCCTATTTAAAAATTTGTAAATTTTTTTAATTTAATTTACTTAATTTTTGGTTCCCTTTTTTTGAACAAATTATTTAATGTTTGTTTGTTTAAATAATTCATGGTAATTGATTTTTTAAAATAATTAAAACTTCCCTGTAATCATCTATTATTTTGATAATTGGTTTATAGTCCTAACTGGATTTTTTTTAATTTAACTAATTATTTTAAATTTAAATTTTCCCAAAAGGAATACTACTTTTATAAACCCATTTTCAAATTTTTCTCAAATTTTTTTTATTTAAATTCATATTTATTTTTTATTTTCTTCCCATTTCCCAAATTTTCCCTTCTTCATATTCTTAACAATATTATAAAAAAACCCCCCCCCCCCTTTTTTTCCCTTTAAAACTAAAACAAACATTCCTTTAAATTTAATAATTTAAATATTTAATTTATATAATATAAAAAATTTTTTAAATTTTTTTTTAAATTTAAAAATTTAGGAAAATTTATAAAAAATTGAAATTTTAAAAAAATTATAAAAATTAAATTAAATTTACATAAAAAATTATTATAAAATAAAGGGTTTTTTTAAAAAAATTTGGAATTTTGGAGAAATTTGGGAACCAATTTTTAAAAATTTTTTTTAAAAACAAAAAAAATTTTTAATACAATTTTTTTATTAAAATTAAATTTAAAAAATTTTGTCAAAAATTATGGAAAAGAATTAGTAATTTCTTAAACCCTTTTTTTCTTTGTAGACTTGGGTCATTAAAAGGGGGTTTTTGGGTTTTTTAAAATGGTTTGAAGGATCTTTTTAACTAAACTACAATATATTTTTAATTCAAATCTTATTTCTTTTTATTTTTTTTTTTCTTCAACAAAATAATTTAATTGGAAGTTCTGAATTTTATATGGGGTTTTGTTTCTTCTTTACCAATTTAATTTCTTTCCTTTTGTTACATTTAAATTAAATTTGTTTAATTTAAATTTAAATTCTTCCCCCTTTAATATTTTTTTAAAAGTTTCCCAATAATTAAAATTTTTTTGTTAAATTTTTTTTAATAAGTGTTTATAATTTGGGTAATTTAAATTTTTAAAAATTTATTGTTAAAAAACTTTAAATTAAATTTTATGATTTAAAATAATTTGATTTTAATTAAAACTAAAATTTTTAAAAAAAGGTAAAGGTATTTATTAAAATAATTTTTAAAATTTTTAATTTCAAAAAATGGTATTTTATTATATATTTTCCAATTAAAATTTGATATTTAATTTTTGCCAATTTTTTAAATTGTAATTTTTTTTAAGAATTTAATTTATATTTTTTTGGTCTCATTTGGGTTAAGGCAAAGTTAACTAAAACCTAAAAAAAGGGGCAAATTAAACATAAGGTTTAAAGCACAACTTACTTCATTTATTCTTTTGAAATACCCAATTAAAAAAAAGCCGGGCCTCGAAACCCTTACTTAATTTTGTTTAGAGGGTTTAAGTGAAAGTGAAGAACTTTAACCCTTTATGCTCAAAAATCTAAGGAAGTTAGGGTTGATAAGCCACCTTCCATCTAGGGACCTTAAATTTTTATTCCAATTTTTCCGGGTTTTTTATTCACTGAAGGGGTTTCTCCTTTTTTATTTAAAATTAACTTTTTTTTGTTGAAGCAATTGAATTGATTTTTAGTTGATTTTAAAAGGGGTTAAAGGGAGTAAATTGAATTGGAAAAATGGGGGAAATGATTAAAACCAATTAGGTTGTTTATTTTGAAAATAAAACTTTAAAAATAGGTATAAATTTTCTTATTTTTTTTATTAAATTCAAATTTAAAATTAACTTTAAATTGCCAATTTACCAAAACCCCAAACCTTAAATTTCATTTGAATTCTTAAATAAATTAGCTTTCAAATTCACCTAATCCCTTATGATTGGTAAAAATCTTGCATAATAAAAAGTTTAAAAAAGGGTTTTAAAATATAGAAGGACCTTTTAAAAAACAGGGCAATTAGGATGAAACAAAATCAAAAATTAAGAATCTACCCCTAAATCATGCCAAAAAAAAAATTTAAAATTTAAAAATGAATGAACAACGGGACCTAAAAGTTTTTCCAAGATGGATAAGCTAAACAAGGGCCATGTTCAAGGGTTTTTCCATAAAAGGGGGGTTAATAACCCCCCCCACCCCCCTTGATTCTTCCAAATTAATTCCAAAAAAAGATCAATCCAAAAACTATTATAAAGAAAACCCATTTACTAAATTCACCATATAAATTGATTAAATTTTGGCAATTAACTATGCTAACCCCCAATTTTTTTAGGTATAACCTTATCAAAAAATCTAACCAATAACCCAACAAAAATTTAATGGTCATTGATAAGTCCAAGTCTTAACCAAATTAAAAACCCAAATTTTTTTTTTAAAATTTTGCTCTAGTTTTTTCTACCAAATTTTTAGTTTTATCTTTGAAAATCTTAAACTTTTTTAAGATTCCAGTTTATAAATTTATTTTTAAATTTTTATAATTCAATGTTTAAATACATTTTTTTATGATCAAATTTGCACTTTATTAATTTCTTGCCAAGCCTTATTTAAAAATACATTTAAATTAATTTGAATCCTTATAATGAATTGCTCAAAATTATTATTAAAATTAACATTACATTTCATTTTAAATTTATTAAATATTTAATTTTGTTTTAAAATAAATTTTTTGCATTATTAATTTTCCCAATTAAGGGTTTTTTAAAAATTTGCTTTGCTTTAAGAATTTTCCTTTCCCCCCGATAAATTTTTGTCTCTAAGCTATAGAATTTCTATTCTTAAATTAACTTTTAGATGTTCTTTTTAATTAAAACTTTATCCTTTTTAAGGAGATTTCCCAAAAAGAAGCCGGAAAAATAAATGTTTCAGGAAAATTTTAAAATTTTTATTATCTTTAAACCCCCCTCATAAAAAAAAAAAAAAGAAGATTGACCTTGTATAAAAGGGTAAATTTTGGCTATTGGTTCTTAAGCTCTGGACTTACCATAAGGAAACAATAAAAAACCATTACGTCCCGGAAATTTTTAAAATTCTTTTCCCATTAAAAAAAACTTTTTAAAAAGATTTATACACCCCATTCTTATTTCTCAACAAAAATTTTGGGGGTATATTTTTAAGTAAAAACCCTAGGTTTTTTCTAACTTAAAACCTTATCCTTTTTAATTTTGTTTTTTTATTTAAAAATTTTTTTATCCTTAAATCAAATTTTACCTTTAAAAAATGCAAAAACCCCTTAACAATCAAATTGGAAAAAAATTGGAAAATTTTTCAAAATTTTTTTAAATTTCCCCAAAAAAAAAAAAAAAAAATTTTTTTAAAAAAAATTAAAAAAGGGGTTTAAAAAATTTTTTTTTTTAAAAAAAAATTGGGAAAAAAAAAAAATTAAAAAACCCAAATTTTTTGAAAAAAGGGAAAAAATTTAAAAAATTTTTTAAAAAAAAAAAAAAAAAATTTTTTTTCCGGGCCTTTTTAAAATTTAAAAAAAAGGGGTTGGGGTTTTTAAAATTTTCCAAATTTTTTGGGTTTTTTTTTTCCCAAGGGCCCCAATTTTCCCCCCCCCCTTAAAAATTAAGGAACCCTTTAAAAAAAAAAATTTTTTTTTTTAAAAAAAATTTTTTTTTCCCAAAAAAAAAAAATTTAAAAAAAAGGGTTTTTTTAAAAAAAAATTTTTGGAAAAAAATTTTTTTTGGGAAAAACTTTTTGGGAAATTAAAAAATTTTTTTAAAAAACCAAAAATTTTTAAAAAAATTTTTTTAAAAAAAAAAAGGAAAAAAAAAAAAGGGGCCCCCCATTTTAAAAAAAAGGGGGTTTTTTTTCCCCCTTTTTAAAAAAACCCCTTAAACCCCCTTTTTATTTTTTTTTTCAAAATTTAAAAAAAAATTAAAAAAATTTTTTTACCAAAACCCCCAAAAAAAAAAAAAAAGGGGGGTTAAAAAAAAACCCCCCTTTTAAAAAAGGCCCTTTTTTTAAATTTTGGGGGGAAAAAAAAAAAATTTTTTTTTTTTTTTTCTTTTTTTTTCTTTCCCCCTTAAATTTTTTCCCCTTTTTTTAAAAACCCCTTTTTTTTTTTTATTTTTCCCAAGGGGGGGTTTTTTTAAAATTTTTTAAAAAAGGGGAAAAAAAAATTTTTGGGGTTTTTAAGGTTTTTAAAAAAAAAAGGGTTAAATTTAACCTTTAAATTTTTAAAATTTTTTTTAAAAAAAACCCGGAAAAAAATTTTTTTTAAAAAATTTTTTCCCCAAAACCCCCCTTTTTTTTTTTAAAAACCGGGTTTTTTAAAAAATTTTTTTTTTGGAAAATTTTCCCCCCCCCCCAAAATTTTTTTTTTTTTTTTTAAAAAAAAAAAATTTTTTTTTTTTTTAAAAAAATTTTTTAAAAATTTTTTTTAAAAAACCCCTTTTTTTCCAAAAATTTAACCCCTTTTTCCCCAATTTTTTAAAAATTTAAAAAATTTTTAAAAAACCCCCCAAAAAAAAAAAAAATTTTTTTAAAAAAAAAAAATTTTTTAAATTTTTTTTAAAAAAAAATTTTCCCTTTTTAAAAAAAAAAAATTTTTTTTGGTTTTTTTTTAAAAAAAAATTTTTTCCCCCTTTTTTTTTTTTAATTTAAAAATTTTTTTTTTTAAACCCCCCCCTTTTTTTTTAAAATTTTTTTTTAATTTTTTTTTTTTAAAAAAAAAATAAAAAAAAAATAAAAAAAAAAAATTTTTAAAAAATTTTTTTTTTTTTTAATTTTTTTTTTTTTTTAATTTTTTTTTTTTTTTAAAAAAAAAAAAAAAAAAATTTTTTTTGGGGAAAAAAAAAAAAATTAATTTTTTTAATTTTTTTAAAAATTTTAAAAAAATTTTTTTTTTTTGGGGGGGTTTTTTTTTTTTTTTTTTCTTGGGGGGGTTTTTTTTTTTTTTTTAAATTTTTTGGGGGGGGGGAGGGGGTAAGGGGGTTAGAGTTTTTTTTTGGGTTTTTTGGGAAATTTTATTTTTTTTAAAATTTTTAAAAGGGTTTTAATTTTTTTTGTAATTTTAATTTTTAAGGGGGGGTTTTGGGGGGGGGGGGTTTTTTGGGGTTGGGGGGGGTTTTTTTAATTTTAAAATTGGGATTTTAAAAAAAAAAAGGCCCAATTTTTTTTCTTGTTTTGGGGGGAAAATTCAAAAAATTTTTTCCCCCTTTTTCTTAAAAGTTATTTTTCAACCCTTTTTTGGTAAAGTTTAAAAGGGTTTTTTTTCAAAAAATTTTGGTATTTTATATTTTTTGGGAATTTTAAATTTGTTTTTTTTTGTTTTTTAAGGGGGGGAAAATTTTAGGGGTTTTTTCCCCCATTTAGAAATTTTTTAGGGTTAAAAAAAGGAAAAATTTTTTGGGTTTTGAGGCTTTAAAAATAAGTTGGGAAAAGGGGTTTTTAAAAGGGGGAAAGGGGGAAAAAATTTTAAAAAATTTTTTAAAAAATTTTTTTAAAAAGAAATTTTATTTAAAAAAATTAAAAAAAAAATAAGTTTAAAATTAGGGAAAACCGGGGAAAAACCCCAAATTGGGATCAAAAATTTTTTTTTTTTGAGGGTTTTTAAAATTTTTTAAAAAACCTCCCTTTTTTTTTTTAATTTTTAACCCAAAAAATTTGACCCCAAAACTTTTAACAATTCTTTTTTAAAAAAAGGGTTAAAAAATTTAATTAAAAGGGTTTTCTTTAAAACTAAAATCCCTTAAAAATAAAAAACCAAAAAAAAAATCCAAAGAAAAAAATAAAATTTTTAAAAAAAGAAAAAAAAGGGTTTTTAAAAAAAAATTTGGGAAATAAAAAAAAAAAATTTTTTCCCCTTTAAAAATTTTTTTAAAAATTTTTTTCCCCTTTTTTTTAAAAATTTAAAAAAAAATTTTAAAGGGTTTTAAAAATAAAAAAATAAAATTTAAAAAATTGGGGAAAATTTAAAGGGGCTTTTAAAGGGAAAAAAAAAAATAAAAAATTTTTTTGGGGGAAAAAAATTTAAAAAAATGTTCAAAAAAGAATCTTTTTGGGGTTTTTTAAAAATTTTTTTTAAAATTTTAAAAAATTTGGGGGAAAAAAAGGGGAAAATTTTTTTTAAAAAAAATTTTGGTTAAAAAAAAAGGGGGCCCCCAAAAAAAGGAAATTCCCCAATTTCAAGGGGGGTTTGGGGAAAATTAAAAATTTTCTTTTTTTTTCCCCCAAAAAAAAAATTTAAGTAAAAGAAAAGGATTTTTTGGGGATTTTTTAAAAAAAATTTTTGTAAAATTTAAAACCCCGTTTAAAAATTTTTTTAAAAATAAAAAAAGATTTACCCCAAAATTTTTTTTTTTAAAATTAAATTTTTTAATGAGTTTTTTTAAAAATTTTTTTTTTTTTAAATACCTTAAATTTTTTAAAAAAAAAATTTGGGTTTTTTTAAAAAATTTTTTTTTTTAAAAAGGGTTTAAATTTTTCCCAAAAAATTGTTAGAAGGGGGGGTTTTAAGGAAATTTAATGGATTAAAATTTTTTTTTTGCTTTGGGAAAAATTTTTGAAAAGGGGAAAAAAAAAAAATTTTAAATTTAAAAAAAAAAGGTTTTGAAATTTATTTGAAAATTAAAAAAAGGGTTTAATAAAATTTTTTGGTTAAAAGGGGGGGGTTTTTTTTAAAATATTTAGGAATAAAAAATTTTTTTAAAATTAAAAATTTTTTTTTAATCCCAAAAATGGAAAAAAATTATTTAAAATTTTTGGTAAAATTTTTTTATTGAAAAAATAAAAATAAAAGGTTAAGGAAAAAATTTTTAAACTTAAAAAAATTAAATTTTTTCCAAAATTAAGGAAAAAAAATGGTTAAAATTAAATTTTTAATTTCCCCCAGAAGGTACAAATGGGGGGCCCCCCGTAATTTGTAAAAAAGGGGGGGTTCCCTTTTTAAATGGAGGTAAAAATTTTTTTTTATTTCTTTTGCACGGGGGTTTAAAAATTTTGGGTTTTTTAAAAAAAAAGGGGGTTTAAATTTTTAAAATGGGTTTTTAAGGTTTTTTTAATTTCTTAAAAATTTAAAACCCCTAAAGGGGAAAAATTTTAAACTTTTTAAATTAAGAATTAAAAAATTTGGAGAAAATTTTTTTTTTTATTTTTTTATTTAAAAAGGAAAAGGGCCAAAAGAAAACCTTTTAGTTTAATTTGTTTTAAAATTTTTGTTGGAATTTTAAGATTTTAAGATTTTCCCTTTTTTTTTAAAAAAGGGGAAGGTTTTCCCAAAAAAATTTAAAAAAAAAGGGGGTTTTTTTTTTTTTTTTTGGGGATACTTTTTCCTTAAAAACTAGATTTAAACTTTTTTTTTTGGAAAAAAAAAGGGTATAAAATTTAAAAGGGATTTTGGGTTTTAAGGAGGGAAATTTTAAGGAAAATTTTTAAAATTTTTTTTAAAAAAAAAATTTTTTCTAAATTTTTTGATTCCCCTTAAAAATGAATATTTTAAAAAAAATTTTTATTTTAAAAAAAAAAATTTTTTTTGAATTTTTTAAAAAGGTTTGGGTTAATTAAGGGGTTGGTTTAAAACCAGGAATTTTAAAACCATTTCCCCTTTTTTTGAAAGGGGGGTTTAATTTAATCCCCTTTAAGAAGTATTAATTTTTTTTTTTGGGTTTTTTTTTAAAAGGTGTTAAAATTGTTCCAAAAAAAATGCATTTTTTTAAACCTTTGAAGTTTAAATTTTTTTCCAAATAATCCTAAAGGGAAGGGAAAAAAAATTTTAAAAAAATTATATTTAAATTTTTTTTTTTAAAAAAGGTTTTGGGGGGGAAAAAAAATTTAAAAAGGGGTTTTTAAAAAACCCCCATTTAATTTTTGAAAACCCGGAAATAATTTTTAAAATAATTAATTGGAAATTTTTTTTGGTTTTAAATAAAATCCAAAAAAATTTTTAAAAAATTTTTAAAATTTTAAAGTTTAAAATCTTTTTAAAAACTTATTTTCCCGGGGTTTGGTTTTTTAGTCTTGGAAATTAAACTTTTTTTTTTTTTTGGGGGGGGGGGGGGGTTTTAAAAAGGGGGGGGGGGGGGGGGGGAGGGGGAAATTAACCTTTTTATTTTTGGGTTTTTTCCCCCCCAAAAAACCCCCCGTTTAAAAGGGTCCCTTTTTAAAAAAACCAAAAAAGCCCCACCCAAAAAATTTAAAATTTTTACAAAAAAATTTAAAAGAACAAAGGTAAAAAAATTTTTTTTTTTTTAAAAAAAATTTTTTTTAAAAATTTTTTGGTTTTTCTATTTTTTTTTTTCTTTTTTATTTTTATTTGATATAATTTTTAAAACCTTTAATTAAAAATATTTTTTTTAAATTTTAAAATTTTTTTTTTAAATTTTTTATTTTTTTTTTAAAATTTTAACATTAAAATTTTTTTTAAAAAAAAAAAAAAAAAATTTTTTAAAAAAAAAAAATAAAGTTTAAATTTTGGGGGGAAAAAAAATCCATTTAAAAAAAAAAAAAAAAAAGGAATTCCCTTTTAATAAAACAAATTTTTAACCCAAAAAGGGTAAAGGGGGTTTTTTTAAAAAAAAAATTTTTTTTAAAATTTTTTTATCCTTTTTGGGCATTAAATTAAAAAAGGGGAAAGGAAAAAATTTTTAATTGGGTAAATTTTAAGGGGGGTATTTTAAATTTAAAAAACCCTTTCATTTCAAATTTTTTAAACAAAAATTTTTTTTAAAGGGGGGTTTTATTTCAAAAATTTAAAATTTTTTTTAAAAAAACAAATTATAACCCCTTTTTAAAAAAAACCCTTAAAAAAATTTTTTTAAAAAAAACCGGGGTTAGGGGAAAAACCCAAAAATTTAAAAAAAAAAATTTTTTTTGGGGGGTTTTCCCAAAAAATTTTTTTTTTAAAAAACCCCCTTTTAATAAAAAAAGTTTTTAAAAAAAAATTAAAAAGGAAAAAAAAAAAAAAAAAGGTAAATTTTAAAAATTTTTTGTTTTTTAAAAAAAAAAATTTTTAAAAGGGGGTTTGGGAACAGGGGGTGTTTTCCTGCCCTTTTAAAATTTTTTTAAAATTTTAAAAAACCATTTTCCCTTTTTTTAAATTAAAATCCCTTTTAAAAATTTTTAACCAAAATTAATTGTTTAGGGTTTCTTTTAAAAAATTTTTTTTTAAAAAATCCCCAAAAAATTTTTTAAAAATTTTTAAAAAAACCCAATTTTTTAATTAAAATTTTTCAAAATTTATTTTCCCCAAAAAAAAAAATTTTTAAACCTTAACCCTTTAAATCCTAAAAAGGGGGGAATTAGGTTAAACCAAAAAAAAACCCCCTTTTTTTTTAAAAAACCCTAAAGGGGTTTTTAATTTTTAATTTAAAGGGGAAAATTTTTTAAAAAAATTTTAATTAAACCCCTTTTTTGGGGGTTTTTTTTTTCCTAAAAAATTTTAATTTTTTTAAAAATTTTTAACCAAATTTTTAAAATTTTTTTCCCTTGCCTTTTTCAAATTTTTTTTAAATTTTAAACTTTTTTTTAAAAAAAAAAGTTTTTTTTTTAAAAAAAAAAAATTTTTTTGGGGGAATTTCTTTTTTTTTAAAACCCCCCTTTTAATTTGGAAAATTCCAAAAAAGGGGGGGTTTTTCCATTCAAAATTTTTTGTTTTTGTTTTTAAAACTTATTTCCCTTTCCTTTTTTAAAAAAACCCTAATTTTCCCTTTTTTTTTAAAAAACCAAGGAATTTTTTGAAATTTTTTGGGGGGTTTTTTTTAAAATTGGAAAAAAATTTTAAAAAAATTTTTTTTTTAAAAAAGGCAAAAAATTTTTTTTTTAAAAATCCCCCCCATTAATTTAAAATTTTTATTTTTTTAAATTTTTTTTTAAAGGGGTTTAAAAATTTTAAAAATTTTAAAAAAAAAGGGATAAAATAAACCCTTGAAAATTTTTTTTTTAAATTTGGGTTATATTTTTTTTTAAATTAAATTTTTGGGGTTTTTTTAAAGTTTATTTTTTTTCCTTTGGGTTTTGTTTAAATTTTTTTTAAAAGATCCCTTTTTTTTTTTTTAAAATTTTTTAAAAAAAAAAAAACCAAAAATTTAAATTTTATCCCAAAAAAAGGGGTTTAAAAAAACCTTTAAAACATTATTTTTGGGCCAAAAAAGTTTAAGGTTTAAAAATTCCCTTACAAATTTTTAACCCCCAAAAATTTTTTTTTTTTTTTGTTTGGTTTTTTTCCTAAAATTTTTTCCCCTTTTTTTTACTTCTTATTTAATTTTTTTAAAACCCTTTGATTTGTTCCAAAAAAATCCTTACTTTTTTTTAAATTTGAAAAATTTTTTATTTTTTATTGGGCCCAAGGGAACCCCCCCCTTTTTTTAAAAATTTTAAAAAGTATCTTTTTTTTTTTTTTTAAATTTTTTGGGTTTTTTTATTTTAAAATTTAAAAAATTTAAAAGGGATCCCCTTTTAAAAAGGGTTTTTGTTTTAAAATTTTGAAACCCCCTTTAAAATTTTTTTATGCTTTTTAAAAAAAATTTTTTTTAAAACACCCCCTTTTTTTTTTTTTTTCCAATGAAAAAAAACTTTTCAAGGTTAAAAGCAAAATAAATTTCCCTTTAAAAAAAAAATTTTAAAAGTTTTTACTTTAGGGGGGTTTTTTTTTTCCTTTTCTTTTGGGGGGAAAAAATTTTTAAAAAAAATTTACCCCCAAATTTAAAAAATTTTTTTTTGAAAATAAAAAAAAATTTTTATTTTAAAAAAAATTTAAAAAAAAGGAAAAAAAATTTAACCTTATAAAAATTTTTTTAAAAAAATAAAAAAAAATAGGGGGAAAAAAAATTTACCTAAAGATTTTTTAAAGGAAAAACCCTTTTTTTGGGTAATTTTTTTTGGAAAAAAAATTTAGGGCCCCCCTTTTTTTTAAAAAAATTTTAAAAAAAAAAATAAAAAATTTTTTGGGATTTTCCCACTGTTGAGAATTTTAAAAAAAGGGAAAAAAAAAGGGGTTAAAATTTTTCTTTTTCAAATTTTTAATTTTTTTTTTGAAATATTTTTGGTTCTTTTAAAAAAATTTTTTCCAGGACGGAAATTCCCCCTTGTTTTAGCAAAAAATTCTTTGGGGAAGTTTTCTAAAAGGTTTAAAATTTAGTTCTAAGGCCCTTTTTGGGGGGGGGTTTTTTAAATTTTTTAAAAAGGGAAATTTTTAAATTAAAAATTTTTTAGTTTTGGTTAAAAAAAATTTTTTTAAATTTTCACTCAATTTTTTTCCTTTAAAAATTTTTTTAACTTTTAAAAAATTTGGGGGGGAAAAGGGTTTTAATTTTAACCCAAGCTTAAAAAAAAAATTCTTAAGTTAAAAAAATTTTTTTTGAAAAAATTTTTAAAAGGGGGTTAAAAAATTGTTTAAATTGTTTTTTGGGTTTTCCTTGGGAAAAAATTTTAATTTTAAAAGGGAAAAATTTTATTTTAAATTTTAAAAATTTTAAAGGGGGAAACCAAAAAGTTTAAACCATTTTGGGGCAACCTTAAACTTTTTTCCCTTAAAAAAATACCGGTTTTAAAAAAAAAAAAATTAATTTAGAAAATAGAAAAAATTTAAATAACCCAAATAGAAAATTTTTTCTAAATTATAAAATAAAAATTTTTAAAAAATTAAAAAAAATTTAAAAAAACCCCAAAAAATTTTCCCAAAATTTAAAAAAAATACATTTTTAAAATTTATAATCCCCAAATTCAAAAATTTAAAAAACAACCCCCCCCAACCAAACCAAATTTTTTAAAAAACCCCTTAAAAAACAAAATCTTAAAAAAATAAAATTGTTTAAATTTTTTTAAATTTTTTTTTTTTAAATTTTTTCCCAAAATAAAAAGGGAAAATTTTTTAAAAATTTTTTTTTTAAAAACCCCCTCATTGCCAAACTTTAAACTTTACTTAATGGGGTTTGGTTTCCACGCTTCCCTTTTCAAAGGGTTTTAAAAAAAAAACCTTTTTTTTTTAAAATTGGTTATAGACTTTTTCTTTTTTTTTGGAAAATTTGCCTATACCCCAAAATGTAAACTCTTTAAAATTGGGGAATGGTCCTAAATTCAAATCAGGTACACTATTAGATGCTACTCTTTAAAGGGGCAGAATCAAAATATTCCGTTGTATAAACCATTCTAGGATAGAAGCTAACCGTACAACCACTATCCTAAACTTAATTTACATAATCCACAACAAACCCCTGCTTTGAAGGAAATAATTTACAAATTAAATATATTTTTTTTCATTGGAAGTATGAAAAACATATACTAGGATTCAAATATTCCAAGTAATGTTACTGGTTTAATAAACTAACTTTACTTAAGTAATACATAATTTAATATTAGAAGATTCAAAAATAAGAATTAAAACCTGAGAAATGTAACTGATCTAAATTTTATATCCTCACTTTCCAAGATCCAACAATAGCTAGTTCATAATATTTTTTATACTACACTTCCTGCTAATACCTACAATAACATTTATAGGGAATGTGGTAACCAACTGCTCATAAGTTGGATGAAGACATAAGACTATACATCAAACACAAGTAGGGTTATTAGCCAATTATTTAAATTTAATGCAACAAACAAATATCATTGCATGACATTTTTCATTTGTTGTAAGATTAGAGAAATTTCACTTGCTCCAATCCGAGTTGAGGAATTTTATGCATATTTTAACAACTTATAACTAAATCCAAGCTTAGTAATGGAACACCCCTCATCCCATGACTACCTTCAAACCCCTGCCTCTACCCTTGTCAGACCTCCTCTCTAATAACTTAGTTCGACTAAAGATAAAGATGGGAAATTATGCTCCAACGCTTTCCCTTTCAAAGGGCATCATTTTTTGGGTTAAAGAATTCTAAACTTCCCTTAATGGGTTGTAATGCATGTCCGTTTTTAGATTTACAATTTATATATTTAATAAGTCAAGTTAAGGCCTTCATCATTTTACGTAAAACAAATAATTTCAATCCAAAGCATTAAACCAAAATCATATAACAAACCTAAAAACACCATTCCCCAGGCATGTGGACAAACAAGTTATTTAAGAAACACAACTAGGTATAATCTTCAGCCTCTAATACTAAAAATAGTAGTCCGAAATATAGTAATGTATTGATCCCAAACTTACCCGAAGTTCTGATTTGCTAACTCAAGTTTAATGTGATCATATGGCTGTTGCTCGCTCCTATAATATAAATATAATTTAATATTTATACTCTTATTACATATAAGTTTGAAATCATTAATTTTGGTTTAATTATAATTTTTTCTTAATTATTTAGGTTCTATATTACTTGTAATCAAATAATTCTAAGTTAGTTTTCTGATTTAGTTTCTAAATCAATTCCTAAATTAGTTACACTTCGACTTCAGGGTTAAAAATTTTTAATGTAAACCCTAAGATTTCCTCTTGATCTATCATGTGAAGTTCATCTAACTATATTTTAGATACATTGGTCTCTTATTTAGTTCCTAACTGGTATTCTAATTCATTCTATACACCCTACTCCTATTTAACATCGAATTTGCTCCTAATATGAAATACCCACATTTTTAACATAATTTCTAAATTTATATCTCAAACCAATTTGTACTCTATTGTTAATATCATAATATCATCATTTATTCTAAATTTTTCATTCACTTAATTTCCCATTTTCACATATTCTTCATTATCGTCTTTTTAACACATATTATACACATTCAACCTTTCCAACCCCCACAAATACCATCTCTCTTCACCCATTTAAAAATTTCAAGATGTTCAAATACAATCTTAAGTCAAAATTAATATTAATTTATCAATAAATTACTAAATAACCCTAAAATTTTTACCTTTTTTTAAAAAATTTTAAAGGGCCCTAAAATTTTAAAAAAAAAATCAAAAAATGATTTTCAGGAAAAAACCCTTCATAACAATATAACATATACCCTAATTAGTACATATAAAAATTTTGAGCTCAAAACTACATCAGTAAAGTAATTGAAAACAATAGTGATTTCTAAGGGCAGCATTATTTGGGAACCTAATTTTATCAAATCGATATTTTTTCTATAAATCTAAATACAAAAAAATATTTAGAATACCAATTTTCATAATTTCCACATAAATTTTGATATTTTTAATATTTTGTACAAAAATTGAATGGAAAAGGAACTTATTTGTTTATTTGCTTCCAACCACTAGTGATTGCTCCACCCTTGTTGGAAACACTTGGTGGTACCTGAATGTCCGTGGTGTTGGTCGTTTCCTCCTGGGCGGTGGTTTGACATGTGTTCCTCTTTGAAGCCCTAACTACAGTAATATTTTTATAAAAATAATCTCTCTTCCTCTTACCATCTCCTTATTTTTTTTTTAAACTCTAACTAACAAAAAATGAATTTAGGTAGATGTTTCTGAATTTATAAGTGAGTCTAAGGTTTTTCATGGGAATTTCTTTTGGACAAGTGTTAATTTCCTTTCACTTTTTGCCTTTACCATTTTACCTAATTTTTTTTTGTTTATATTCTTTAAATTAATTCCCTGATTGCCATGTCCCCTTTTTCCCCAAATATTTCATACTTTTTACACAAGTTTCTTAATTTTTTTTAATTTTTGTTTAATTAATTTTAGTATATATAGATTTTTAAGTAATTTCGGGGATTTATACTTAATGTAAATACATATATAGTACAAAAAAACTTCCTAAATATTATTTAAATTATTTTTATGATTTTTATGTATATATTTTAATTCCAATGATTATTTAATTGTCAAAACTCATTTTACATTTTTCCAATAATAACAGTAAAATGCGTATATTTTATAAATTAATATTTAATTATTTATTTTTTAAATCTAAACTTATGGAGTCATTTTTATTGATATCACTTGCTTCATTTTAAAATTTCGACTTGTTGGTAATTTAACGCAATCGCTAATTATGTGATCACCTAAATTTTACGAATCGTTTTGGGAAACGACCACTTGCAAGTTAATTACTATTTTATAGGGTCTCACTTGGATTTAGAGGCAACATTTACATCATTCAAATATCCTACAACTATAAAGGGAGGTCAAAATTTTAACGATAGTCTTAAAGACACTAGCACTTTACTTCCTACTTTATCTTTCTTTTGTGAATTAAACCTAACTTAAGCATTAGAAAAACAACGCCAGAGTCGCCTCGACATCTCCTTAGCTTAATATTTTCTTGTTTACAGAGTGTTTGCAAGCTTTATGTTGAAGATACCATTTTTACCAAATTCTGATATCAATAACCCATCAAAGGTACAAATTTTAAGAATGGGGTTATCAATGCCACCTTACTATCTCCATGTTACACTCTCCAAACCCCTTCTTTCATACTTTTATGCATCGAGGTCTCCACTATCACGAAGGGGGGGGACTCAGTTACCTAATCAGAAGAAGTTAAATTGTATTTTTTTAAACCCGAATCACTGAATTTGAATTTTCCCCTTGAAGAAAAGACTAAAGGGGGGGTGAAAAACATAGAAATAAAGTGGGGTATAAAGTATTAAAAAGCCGACCTTAAAAAGGATTTAAGTTTTTCATTAAAAAACCACTTTTCTACTAAAAAACCCAAAAGGGATAAATTTCCTTGCGTCTTCTTTTTTAGGTACGTTTAAATTGGGTCAAGATTAGTGAAAAAAACAGCTTTAAATATCATGCCAATTGTACCTACATAACACTATCAAATCGCATTAATTCACTTGGAAACACACCAAGTTCAGAATTGAAAATCTACTTCTTTAACAAATTTTTACCAATAATCCCCCCCCTTCATCGACTTCTACGGGGATCTTGCTCTAAACACAATATAGTTACCTAACTTAGGGAAAATTTTAAAACATCAATCATAGGGGCCATGACCTTTCAAACATCCAAAGCATTCTAGGACGGCCAGCTCGACACCTCCCCATAGTTTTTGAACTCGATAAACCCCCCCCAGATTTTTGACACATGACCCACGAACTTAGGACAGGGAAAAATAGAAGGAACAACCGTTTACTAAGAGACTTTTACCCAAAAATGGATTTCAAACTAAACCGACGGGCCTTCTACCTCAAGGGCCCTTGGGGCAAATTTCCTCCCTATCGATTGGCCCTTCGACTGATGGGTACTCAGCCCTCCTTTTCCCCCAAGGGGAACTTCAGAACAAAATCAAACCCCTATACCTAAAAACCCTTCAACACATATTCCCGTACCAGCCATTAACCTTGGGTTTAAACCTCCTTAGGCCTAAGACAACTAATTTTTTAGCACCCAACTTGATTTTTTATGGGTTCATACCCAAATCTCCAAACAAGGGGCTGGGGTTTTCAATAACTGACCTAACAATAAGACTATAATAACGGGCATTAGATAAATGGGCAAGTCTTTAAGACCTAAATAATAACCATATCCCCCTTTAATCTGAAACATTTTGCTTCACTTCCCATGAACGACAACATGTCGAAAATGCTCATTCCTTGGACTCTCCTTTAGAAATACTTTACGTTCAAATAAACTACCTTCACTTCCTTTCTTTAGATCTTCTTTAAATTCTTTGAATCTCTCAATCCTCTTACAACTAACTATTTTTTAATATCGAAATGATACGCTAATAATATTTCGACACTTTATTATGTTTCTTTTATAACCCAAAGTCCTATTAAAATCCAATCATCTAATCTTTATTGTAAATCCACTAATGATATCATCAATAATATATGTATATATAATTTAATAGCTAATTAAAAGAATTTACTATATTGTAACAACATTAATTATGTATTCAATAATTATTTATTCAACATAATTATATAACTAATATTTCCTCGAGGATTCAGGCAGTTTCTATAAGCATTAAAGCCTTTGCTGTCTTGTAAATAGTTTTACCTATTCCTCCCCCAATCGAAGTTGTCTTTGTCAGGTACGATATGCTGATATCTATTTTACAACAATTGGGATCATCCAGCAGTAATCATAAACATATATTTCATATGCGTATAACCTCAGCATACCAAAAATGGACAGAGAAATTACCCAAGAAAGAATGGACAAGAGAGACTCATACCCCTGACTATTTCACGTACCTATGATTGTAAAATTATCTTATTGCATCTGCGGTCTAACACCTCCATTAAAAGAAAAAAAGAAAAAATTGGACTCTGCATATGCGGACAGAAACGTGTCGCTAATTATGGATTTTTTCTTTCCTCAAGCTCTGGACTTACGCCACAGGTAAGGAAATTAAAAATTCACATATATAATGTTCGCGTGATAGTCCTGTAAAATTTTCTTGTCTATTGAAAATTATTTTTTTATGAAGTTAGATGAAAATCCCTAACTCTTTATTCTCAAACAAGCAAAGTAGGGCTAATCAATAATTTAGGTATTTAATCAACCATAATAATTTATAATGCTAGTAATGGACAACGGTATACTACCATGGCTTATTAAGTTAGTTTAGGTTGTAATAAGATTGTTTAATTATAAAATCGAAAACATTTATAACCTTTAACCTTGCCCAATGACAACTTGAAGCAATTGACAAATTGTAGTCCTATAGAGCTTAATTGTTCGACCTTAGAATTAAAAACCCTTCATAATTTGAACGTATTATTAATTTAACCGAACTCAATTTAAAAAAATAAAAAGTATATTAGTTAAATTTAGAAAAAAAAAAAAAAATAATTAATTTTAAAAAATTTTGGGGTTTTTAAAATTTAAAAAAAGGAAAATTTGGATTTTATTTAAAAAAAAATAATGT
>JAMXBC010000519.1:0-20010 GCA_024138005.1 Lumnitzera racemosa
AACAATTTTTTTAGAACTCCCAAAAAGCTTCCTTTTCCTTTTATTTAAACCCTTTTTTCCCTATTTTATTTTAAATTTTTCCCCCCTCTTCCTTGAAAACCCCCCCAAAAAAACCCCCCTTAAACCCCCCAAAAAATTTTTCCCCCTTTTTCCCCCCCCACAACTTTTTTTTCCCCCCCCCCAAAAACCTAACCCTTTAGGACCAAACCTTTCCCCTAAACCCAAAAATCAAACCTCAAACAAAAGGTAAAAAAAAAGTAAAGGAAAACAATGAACCCTTTTGGAAAAAAAATTTTTAAACATAATGGTTTATGTTAATTTATTTAAAACTTTTTTTCAAAAAGAGAAATTTTTTTTTTTTCAAAACCACCAAAACAAAAAATAAACCCCCATAATTTGAAAGATTTTTTTTTAAAAAATTGTTTAACAGAAGGAAATTTTAAGTTTGAAAAAGAAAAAACTTAAGCAAAAAACTAAAACCCACGATTAAAAAAAATTTTAAATTTCCCTTGCTCATTTAAACAAAAATTGAAAAACCACATAAATTTTTTGGAAAACCCCCTTTTATCCTAAAAAAATTTTAATGGTTAAAAAATTTTTTTTTCAACCGACAAAAAATCCCATGGAAAAAAATTCCAAATTAAAATTTGAAAAATTTTTTAATTTAAATTTATTAAATAAGGAAAAAAAAATTAGAAAATGTGAACTTCTTAAAAAACCGACCCAAAATTTTGGAAACCCAAAAGAATTAAAAATATTTGAGTCAAAAAGGGGGAAAAAACCTCAATTAAAAGTTAATTTAACTTAAAACTTCCAAAAAGGCCTCATAAGCAAGTTGAAAACGACCCTTAAAATTTCGACCAGCAACTTGACACATCCCATAAGATTGGTTTTTAAGACTTTTAAGAAGCCCACAAAGCACCTCTCTAAGCTTGAGAAAGGATCATCTATTGAGTTGAACTAAAAACAAGCTATTTGACAACTTAAGCCTACTAAAAAGCCCATAAGTGTTTGTTAGCCTTAGGAGTATAATCAAAGTGTGTAAATTTGACCTCAAGGAGTATTTTTGAGCTTGGAATAAAATCTTAAGACCAAGCCCAAAGGATTTTCTCAAGTTTACGCAAAACAAAGCCATTAACTAAACAAACCCCGCAAAACCTCCAAATCAGAGGACCACTACTATTCTGATCCTGATAGATTTGCGTACCTCATTCGAAAATCTAATCTCCTATGTTAAAGTACCCTAAAAAAAGATGAAATGACTTACCAAATTATATAAATCCAGATTTAAAACAAAAAAGTTATATACGATTGAACTTTTTAAGTAAAACCGGGAAAAGATACGAAAACTAGTCAAAGTAAACTTAAGGGATTCTAGCTTAGTTTTTACTAAGTTTTTTTTAATCCCTTATATTATTATGATTTTGATGATCAGGGGACCACCACGTCGAAGACGATTTGCCCCCAAACTCTTTAAACAAACCGTAATGGTGGAGTGAGTAAATTTTCGATGACTCTTTACTTGATTTTGCTTGTAGAATTGGATACACGCTAAACTCATATATATATATATATAAAGAATAAATTTGATGCTTGTGGGATATGGGAAATACATGTGTATGAATTTGTGAATTAATGCTAGGCTTGTTAATTATATAATAATGGATTGTTGTAATAATTTATACATGCAAGGGTATGGAATGAAACTTTTGATCACCTTGAAAAATCGAATTAACTATCTATAGGATTAAGAAATAAGATGAATCATGACAGTCCCCATAATTGCATTCGGAAACACATGACTGCCACTTCATGCAGAAAATGGAAGGGACTAATAGGAGGACGACGCCTCATTGCAAGATGGGCAGTATCTATGTTATTCATTATTATGAGTCTCTATCCCAAGCTGATGCTTCCTAGCTTGGGAGACGCTAACCATCGCGAGGGTTGTGTCTTGTGCTTCTGCTTAAGTGTGTGTTTTATGAATGCAGTAATCACCACATCGTTTAGACTTGTGATTTTTGAAAATATGATTTTCAGCGACAATGAAAGTATATCTATACGTATATAATAAACATAGTTTTGTTTTTACTCAACACAATAGTGCAAATGAAATAAAACCTAAGGCTAGCACCCGGATTTGGTTGGGTCGTTAATTATCTTAAACGCCAAACTGTAGGGGCATAATTTTGAGTCATATGTAGTTTCTAGGTCACTACCATGCGTTGTTTGGCATACTACTTGTTCATCAATTTATATGATTGTCATCTAATAAATTTTTGCCAAATGGTACTGACGAGAATATTTTCCTCACTAAGCTTAAGCTTAAGCTTACAACCCAGATAGATTTTGTTGTTACAGGAAAACCTCTTCCCTAATCCGTGCCGAGCAATACCACCTAATAAGTCTCATGTAGAGACTGGTTGGAGTGATCGGGGAGTGAAAAGGAAATTTTGTAATAGTTTTGTAGAGATCTAATTACTTTTTATATTTTTGTTCCATAACATAGATTAAAATCTCTAGTGCATTAAAATCCTCTCATGTAGTTCCCTTATGAAATTCATCTGCATGTAATTTCTTTTGTGTAAGATTCTTATGAGCCCACAACATCTAGTTCATTTATACCAAGATTAAAATTATATGTTGATCTATATTACATAATTCCATAGGCCTAGTGGTAACGTATAGTGGAAGACCTAGTATGTCGTAATGAAGGCTTATATCACAGGGGTTATAGAAGCTTTGTATGGTACACGGACCGATCTACCCCACACAATGATACTGTTTAGGTCGAGATAGTGAATCCTACTCACATTATAATCCACCAAACTATAACTCATTGGTTTGAACTAAAGAGGTCACTTACCACGACTTTTTTTGCCAAAGAAATAAATAAGAGTGAAGGGGAATGAGAACATTTAGGGGTTACTTAAAAAGAAAAACTTGATTAAACTTGATGTTAAGGATTGAAAAGTCTGCATACAATTTAAGAGGGTTTTATATACCCTATCTATCTAAGGTTACTTTCATGTATAAAAAAGAACAAAGTTATTCTTACAAATAGGTTTATTCTTACAATTAAGGTTATATAAAACATACTAGAAAGATAAAAGAAATAAAGTATTAGTATAGAAAAACGTAAAGAAATCCTTAGAAGTATCGTACTATAAGACAAGCATCTTTTAGTATTTAACTCAATATATAGAATAAGTGGAGTAGAGAAGATTGTAAGTTCATGGTACACACTGATTTGGAATAGGTTGGGGCCTAATCAATCCCATTGTAAGTAGTTAGCTGGGTTAAGGGTTAGACATTTTTGTCAACTCGGGAGCTAAGCTCAAATAGTCCTTAGGGCCTTTTACTCGAATATCCTTCATAGTACAATTTTCGTAGGTCTAGCATACGTAAAAGATGGGCAATCATGTTATAGAAAGGGGAACAAAGAGGTCGGGATAGAATTTTCCATCTCAAATAGGGCTTTTTTAGCTGGTTTTATTCTCCAAGTGAGTCCTTAAAGTCCTCTAACTCAATGTCATATGATCAGTCCAAATGGGTTGATTTCTTATCATCTGCCTGGGTTAAAAAAGATTTGTCCTTAAATCTAAAGTAGTCCCCCTAATTCGTCTTCTAGGATACTTACAGGGTTTTCTACTGATTGGTAAGGAATTAGGTGAATACATTGAAAGTGGGGGAGACATCATTGTCAATATAAGGTAACTCGATCTGAAAAGCATTGTAGTTGACACCTCTTTAGTACCTAAGCTAGACCATTAAGCTTTAGGATATACTTACTTTGTCTCAATTTTAGGAATCATTCTCGATTGAGGTGTATTCCTTACTAAGTCCCTCTTGCTGAAAGAACAGCTCCAATGGCCTCAGTACTAATCTCTGTTGTCTTGATTTAACTTGGAGGATCTCTGAGTTACAAAATGTGTAGCGCTTGCAATTCTTAAGCTCATTCAACTCTAAATTGACTCTCTTTAGCATTGTAGGGTATCAATCATATTACAGGGGGATAGTAAGATTAGTCCATAGACAACCTTTGAACGAGCTCTTCCCCAATTGTGCTATGGAAATATGCAAATTCTACAATTGGCAGATACAAACCCCAATCCCTCAAGTTCTTTCCCTAACCAGCTCTAGGAAAGGGCACTACATCTTTTTTCCATCACTTCAGTTTTGGTCAATCAGTTTAGTAGCGTATTGGATTGAACATAAGTTTAGGTTCTATTGTCTTTTCTAATAAGTCTTCTAGATATAGCTCAAGAATTTTGTGTTCTTATTTTGAATTAATGTCTTTTTGGCACTCCATGTAGTTAAACAACTTCTTTGGGCAAAAATAAATCTACAATATTTAAAGCATCATTTATTTGATGGCAAGAATGAAGTGGTGCCATTTACTAAGTGGTTAACTACAACCAAATATAGAATCTTTCTTTGTATGTCTAGGCTAAAAACTTAGGACACAATTCATGCTGAGGTTAACCCAAGGTAAGGTTAGTGTTTGATAGGGGCATGTATTCTCCATAGGGCTCTCCTCTTCCCCGATCTCACTTTCCACATTCACAACTACTAACTACCTATGAATATTCCTTGGTCAAACTAGCTAATAAAAGTTTGTCCCTTCAACAGATTAGCCATCTGATCTTCTCTCCAAAGTGACTAGATAATGCCATCCCCATAAGCTTCGTTGACCAACAGCTCACACCTGGAATAGTTTTAGTATGCAACCATCTTTCCTTGAAGAGAATAGCCATCCGAACATATTAACCTCCAATAGCAACTCATCTCTTCTCTGCACTTCTCATACAATCGGATTGAAAAGAGTATCTGAGCATATAAAATATGGTGATAAGCCAGAAATCCCAAAATTTTGTCTGTGAAGTGTCCACAAGTTTGCTAACATGACAAAGAACAAAGCATCAGAAGACAACATTTGCTTTTCCCTTTCTTATGTCATATATCACATTACGAAAATCCTTCCATAAACTCCGAACCACTTGACTGTCTTTTCGAAAGTTTTTTTCTGACTCCCAAGATGCTTCATGGATTCTGTTTAGTATAAAGTGTAACAAACTCTCATAGTAGCAAACAGTGTTTTACACACTGTTTTTTTCAAACTGGGAGGGCTTTGAAAAAAATAATACAACTCTTTCACAATACATAGAATAGGTTCAAGGCAGCACCACTAACCTTTTCACTGATGGTAGGGTGACTAGTCTCATCTTGAATTAGGACAATGCCAATTCCATGCTTGATAACATCACATTACAATTCAAATGGTTTGTCAAAATCTGGTAGGGATAAGACAAGCAGAGGTGATTTTCCTTCTCCTTAATCCCTTAATATAAATAATGTAATAATTTATATTAATATTCTCTATTTTTATTTTTTCTATTTGTATTTTTTGTTTTATTTTTTTTTTTTTTACTCAGTAATCCATCTAAACCCATCGCTCGTTCTTTGTCAATCCGTTCAAGGACTAGCTATGAGTACTACATTTTTTAAAATCACCTACAGAAAGAGTTAGTCCATAAAACTTCGAACTTCAATAGCATTTTTTGGTAATCGCCCATTTACAATACACTCGGACCTTCTCCTCATCTACTAAATTACTTCCACTAATGTTTTTACAAAACCCAAGAAAAAACCACTCCATTTCGCAAAAATGTATTTTTTCCTTCAAATTCCCATATATCTTCTCAGATTGTAAAATATCAAAAACTACTCAAAGATATTAAACATGTTGTTTAATCAGTACTATATACCAATAGTCATTGAAGATAACGACCACACATCTTTCCAAAAAGAGGTACATCACAGTTCATTATGTCTCCCAAGAAGTGTGCTTGCCACATATAAGTCAAATGGCCATAACCGCTAGTCATAGAGACATGCCTAATCGTAAAGGTAGTTTTTCCACTTAACACTTAATCTTATGCGAATTTGGTGGTAACCACTCAAAGATCAATCTCGAAAATAATTGCACCATGGAGCTCATCCAACTGTCAATCGAGCCTTGTAATTGGCACCTATTATTTGATTATGATTCAATTAATTACTCGGCTAGTCGATGTACATGTACCATAAACTATCCTTCTAAGAACGATCAGAGTTAGTAATAGCAAATGGTATCATGCTTCTTCCTCACAGTATCCTCACACTAAAAGCTCATCACCTACCCTTTTAGCTCAGCAGCTTAACTGATCTTCATTTTGTAGCAAGTCAGTTTGGCAGTGCAACGCCTATCTGCCGTCAATAGAGGTGCTCTATTCCCTTAGACTAAGGATATCCTTTAAGTAGCTCCTCGGGAAATAGTTGATAACTCGTCAATTAGTCTTCGAATTCATTCGAAATATCCTTCAAATCTCTCATCTCTAATCAATCTTACTAACTCAAATAGAACATTAGCTCTTCAAACCTTCTCAGTAGCTCAAAGCTTTCTTGACGTCCATCACACAAGGCTTCTGTCCTACGATCATGGTGGGGCTGACTATGGGTCCCTCATTTACTTAGGATGAGGTCATAGGTTGCAACACAATCTTCTTTCCATCCTTAACAAGGCATAGGTATTCTTATATCCGTCATGCGTAACCTAAATTGTCGAATAACCAAGATCTTGTAAGTGAACAATGTGAAGCTCTATGAGGAAAACATTACATACTACTTCATCCCTATACAACATTTCTTAATACTAAACAATACGATTACTTCTTTCAGTCACGTGAAAAGTACCCGTATCATGAAGCCAATGTAACTTATAAAGTAAAGGATGCCCTTTGAAGCTAGTAAACTAGCCTCTGTTACAAAGGATATGTGACTTCTGCGTCTACCTGATGATGGTGCACAATTGTCCTTTAAAACGGTACATATAGTATTGAACAAATTTCTCTTTGGTCATCCCTCAGGAGTTTCTACAAGGAACTCTAATTCTGTCTCAAGACTAGGGTAATTACCTATCCCTATTCGGCATAGACACATGTCTCCTCTTCCTCTTTAACTTTAACTTTTCCAACATCCTTCTCCTCCTCCTACACTCTTTTATCTATACTATCCCCTACATCTCCTTAGAGCACCATAACCTGTCGGGTCGAACACTTAATATCTTATGTTTTGAAGCCTAAGCATTTAAAAACTTTACCTCACTATCTTCCGTCGGAGGTCTTCTTCTCTTATACGATCTTGGGGTCGACTTATAGCCTCAATTGGCTTGGGTTTGTTTACTCGGACCTTACTAACCTACTCTACTGAACATAGGTTGATCATTCTTTCCTCAGCTAAGTATGGCCTCCTTAGCTTGGCTCGGATAATTAGACATAGAATAGGTCTAGAGAGAATGTTAGCTTAGGTCGGCTCAAAGCACTTCTCCTCTATTTTTCAAATCTCGATGCTAATCTAAATAATCGCCTCTTCCAGTATAAACCCTCTGCACCTTTCCACAATGTTACAATCTCATATTAGCCCAAAAATAAAACTTAATTATTGTACAGGCCTCTGGTTCTTTCTTCTCTCGTTACTCAGATCATAAAGCATCTAGAACTCTCCACATAGTCATCAACAAATTTGCTTCCGTAGTGAAGTTCCTGCAAACTTTGGCAAAGGATCTCGTAAATAGGTTTTAGGGTCACGAACTACCCTTTAACAATCTTTTCATCTCATCTTAGGTCCTTACTCCTCACCTTCAATCCCTTTCTCCTAGCTAACTTTCAATTTTTTTTCCACTACTTGTAGCATACCTTACATAAACGTTAAATGCAACCAAAGTCGAACCTTGATAGCATTTGATAACCCATGAACATCAAACATTTCCGACCTTCTCTTCTCACTCCAAGTATTCATTTGCATCTTACTTCTACTAAAAGGGAAGTATTTTGGACCTAACATATCAGTCCTCTAAGGGCTCGTGTCCTTCCCTCGTTCCTATTCTTGTAAAATGCGGCCTTACGGAGAAGATAATGACTCCTCATCATCTTCTTTAATCTCCTCGAACTCTAGTCTCCATCTAGTAACTCAATCCTACAACTCCTCCCAGCTCGAAGGGTTGAACGGCACAATTAGTTGGTTACCATGTGGCATAGTATCTTGTATGAGCAATTTTTTTGGTAAGTTATGGTGTTATAACTCTTTAGGGTTGTTGTCTATTAACTTGCATCATGATGACTAGGCTCTCAATGAGATTAGTGAGCCTATCAAGTGTATCATCAATTGACCATGGAGGTGTTACTACCATTATGACATGACTATTTTAAGCACACTACCTGTCCACCAATAATAC
Organism: Lumnitzera racemosa; assembly: GCA_024138005.1. Classification (NCBI taxonomy): domain Eukaryota; kingdom Viridiplantae; phylum Streptophyta; class Magnoliopsida; order Myrtales; family Combretaceae; genus Lumnitzera; species Lumnitzera racemosa. The sequence continues at coordinate 8,276 of JAMXBC010000519.1, forward strand.
CTTGAGCAATTCAATCTACATGGTACAATAATTTTCAAACTAATTAACAAACATAGTACATAGAAAATACTGCTACCTCTACTTAAAACTTCTGTTAACATTTCTCTAACAACTTAAATACTCGTTAATCACTTGAACAAGACAAAATGAAACTCTCTATTTCATAGCGAAAACAAAGAATGAATAATGGAACCGCCTTATCTGACATACAAATATCTTCACTACATAGCTTACAACTCTAAATTTACTCTACATTGAACACACTGCTGTAGTTACAAAAAGAACATAGTAGCCATAAAGCAAAATAAGCCTAACTTCACTAAACCTTACATACACTCTCTTCGAAATCACGCTTGATATACTAGAGAAGCTGATGCGTCTCTAGGGTCGAATACACAGAGAAACACACACAATGAAGTGAACAGAAAAGAAGAAAAAAGAAAAAGTTTTACAACTTGGGCAACTATCAATGGATAATGATACAACTAAGTGGATCTATTCGACCTACAATCTCTGAATAATGACTCTACTAGTCCAATTTGCCGAGTTCTCACGGGATACTCGACACCTTACTCCCTACTAAAGAGAATAAATAAAAGTTGAAGAGAAGTGAGAATACTAGATTACTTAAAGGAAACTTGATTAAATTTTTTTATTGAGGGATTGATGTCTACATAAATTAAGTGGGGATTTATATAACCAATCCACTAGGGTTACTTTACATGTATGAAAAGATAGAAGGGTATCTTACAATTAGGTTACATAAAACCCATACTTAGAAAGGTAAAAGAGATAGAATATTTAGTATAGAAAAAAGTAAAGCATCTTCTAAATATCATGCTTAAAGATACGTATCAACAGTAGTTGGAGCGTCAAAATAATTGTACAAGTAGACGAGAAGATTGCAGGGGAAAGGCTGACTTATCTAAACATTAGGTTGAGGCCTAGTTAGTCCCACAATAGAGTGTTTAGCTTAGGTTGGGGTCAAAACTTTTTGTTCAATTCAAGGCTATGCTTGGGAAGTCTTAGGCCTCCTACTAGAATATCCTATCATAATATTAGTTATTTCATACTTTGGCACAAGTGAAAGTTGGGCACTCAGATTAGCAGAAAGGGAACAAAAGTCTAGGATAAGAATTTCTATCTCGGGATAGGCTTTTTAGCTAGTATTCCATCAAGTGAGTCTTTGGATTCCTCTAGCTCGACTTCGCGTAATCGATCTAGGGGTTAATTCCTAATCATAAGCTCTAATCCTTCAGGATGTGACTAACATAGTAAGGTTAGTCGGTAGTCATAACCATCGACTCAAAGGAGTACTGATGATAATGCCTTATCACTAACTGGTTACGGTATAGGTATAATTCTTCTCTAGGATTGGTTGGTAGAGTGGGGTAGAGTCACTAAGAAGTCTTTAAGTCTTAGAAAGCTCCCTATCATCAGTTGTTCACTTGAACTTGGTAAGCATGTTTGAGTAGGTTGAAAAATCCACGCATTTTTGGTGCATCAGGTTACAAAGTGATTAAGAAGCAGCTATCCATCTTGTTAGTCTATATACCCTTTATTTATTTGTCAAAGTTTGGCATGTTCTAGCTACTTTGATTTTGTCAAAGGTTAGGTTCTATCCCCCATTTAAGTGACCATGAAACCAAGAAATTTCCCTGATGCAACTCCAAAGATGTACTTTAAGGTTAAAGCTTCGTTTAGAACTGAGAAGGTTTAGAATGCCTCCTGGAGCTCATAAGTGGTCTTTTTCTAGTTTCGCTCTGCAATCCATGTTAACGACATAGACCTCAATGTGCCTGACGCTATTTGTTACTTCAAGAGAAGGTAACCATTCATGATACAAGCTCCGCATTTTTTAAACCGAAGGTATTACTTGTAGCAATATGTTCCTAAAATCTTAACAAAGGATGTGTGTACTTCATCTTTGGGAGCCATCTAGATTTGGTTGTATCAAGTGAGCGCTATGAAACTAAGAAGTGTGTAAAGTGAACGTCAAATCGATAAGCTATTCTATACATGGTAAGGGAAAGCGAATCCTTATGGCATGCCTTGTTAAGGTTAGTGTACTCGATTCACATGCACCATTTTCCCATTTCTTTCTTGACAAGTACTGATTGGTAAGTCCAGGTGAGGTTTTCTCTTACGAATTGAAGCTTGCTCGAAGTAGCTTCTAAATTGCCCCTTATTGGGGGGCTTAGCATTATGGGGCAAAACGAGTTGTTTTCTTTAGCTTAACGAGTTTGAATGGACGATTGACCATTTACATTGTGATCATCTTCGATATGTTTGATGATACCCTAAATCCTTCTGGGCAAACACGAAGATGTTTAAGTTTTTCTTAAGGAAATCTATGAGTTTGGCCTGTTTTTGTCTAGCAATTTTGGCCCCTATTTCGATTATCATTCTAATGGCATTAGATAACTCTAACTTCTAAGGTCTTTTTACAAGCTCTCCTCATATGCACAAGCCAAAGGAGTTGGTTATTTGATGTTTCATGACATTATTTCAGGATTGGGTCTTTGAGATAGAAGCGCCCTAGACAACCCTCTGATCACCTCTTACCTTCCTACTACCATGTATCATGAACTTTGCTTTAAGGCATTTTTGGTTGATGAGCATGTGAATTTTATTGTACTTGCTCATCATAGGATACATTGTATTACGACCGATATGTTTTGACAACGCTGAAGTCTATTGACTTGTGGCAACATATTTGTCATCGCCTATCGAATAGATTAGGGTGATGATTCTTTTTATAAGATTGAAGCGGCTTGTTTGATCTTATTTTTATTTATTACTATTATTTTCTGAAAAGCGCTATAAAAGATTAGAATCCTTGTTGAACCTTCCGATACCGACGAATATTTTTAGGGGACATTGAAGTACCCAATTTTAAGCATTTATGATGAGTGTATTGTTATGGTGTTAGGACAATTCCGCTATTCTTCTGCTTCGATAAAAGTGATTGTCGTGTCAGTTTTCAATCTCTTATTTCTTTAATGTACACCTCAGGTTTGGTTGTTATGGTTATATATTTGAAGGAAACCAGGTCCATTCGAATTTGGTGTTAATCTACCTCATCTTCCCTGTACTTCTATTGTCCTATGGTCCACATGGCTTACTGGTTATGATGATGCTGCTAGTGATCTGCTCAGCGATGTTGAGGTTCGACTATTGGAATTGATCTTTCTCATCTAAAACAAAGTAGTCAATGCAGCTCCATTGCGAAGCAAGCCTTTAACTGGCAGTCTTGAGTGGCGCATTTTGTCGGTGTTGTGGTCCGTATGGCCTCATGGTAGTCCAATTCTTCCTTAATTTATGCTTTTAGTGTTTCACACCGATGTTGGTATCACTGTAAGTTTTGCTTTCGTACCCCATAAGGTTGTATATGATGTGTAAATTCTTTGAAATTTCTACTTTGCTTAATCGGCGCTATTCTCATATAGGTGGCTATGGTCTAAGATTCGCGATATCCTAAGGCAATCCATTATTGAAATGGCATGTTGTTTTCCACCTTTGATATGCGCTCTAATGGCATCTTCTTGGAGCTATATATTTTTCTTAGGACTTTCATGAATTTTTCGTCTAAGAAGTAGATTGTCCTAATAAACTGCGTCAAAGAGCTTTCCGTTATGGTTTATGCTTGCTAGAGCACTTTGCATGCCGTTCCTATGTCTAGCTTGGAACTTTAGCTTTGTATCAATTGAAACACTTGAGAATCGCAATAAAGGTTTCATTGGACACTGTTTTGACATGTAGAGAATGAAAGAGTCGCCCCCTGGACCAAAACTCAGGAAGTATTTCTATAATTATATTCCAGTTTCATCAAAGGAAGTGATAAAATGCCTTACAGAAGTGTTAAACCAGTGCAAAGCAACTTTTGCCTAATGTGTTGTGAAGGCTTTATACTGATGACATCTAAAAAGTTTTAGAGCTCATCATCGTTCGACAGTTAACTATGTGATCAGCTGGTCAGTAATGCCATAGTAAGTGTTCAGATGTGGTAACCTTATACTGGAGGGGACATTTCTTTCAGATAGAAGGGATGAATGGGCTTTATGTTCGACATAGAGCTCAATGTCTAGGGTATTCAACTTTCTTTTGGTTGCATACAATGAAGAACGCAGTGGATTTGTCATTTAGTTCATCCTATGTTCATGTCTTCATAGTCGTTTTGGTGATTATGTTTGGTGAAAGCTATCGATCAGTTTACGTATCTCTTTGCTTACCTTTACATGCATTTTGCTGGCGTTATATTCAGTCATTCATGCAGTCTTCATAGGTTGGTGATCGCCCCGTTGAATCTGCTTTACGCGAACGATATGAATTGATAAGATATATAGATCGTCAATCTTGTTGGTTATGAGGAAGAGTAGAACGGTTGCCTCTTCATTTGGGCATTTTTTAGATACATTTTTAAGCAATGCAACTTCTTTGTGCAATGCTTAAATAGTGGATATCATCATATTTTATTGTTCTTTAAGCATTCATTGGATTAAGTGACCTGAACAATTGGACTTTAGCATTTTATGTTTTGAGGCAGTAGAAGTAATTTTGTTCACCTCTATCATGTTAGGATGTGTTGGATCCCTTACTGGAAAGCTTGTGAATTATGTTTTTGCTTTTAGCCATTGTTTTCTCGTGGTGGCCTGAAACGATGGGTCGCCAAAATGTTTGATGAAGTTAAATTAACTAGATAAAGTGGGCTCATGTGGAGTTCAAGTGAGATAAAAGCTTAGGCTTAATCTCCTCTCCTTAGCACCTATAAAAAACACTCAATGAATGTAGCCATAGAGGCTCCTTCGACACTCAAATTAGCCAAAAGAGACCAAAAGAAAGAGAGAACGAACATTAAGGACCTAAGGGATAGTGCTCGCCTAAATATGGTGTAATTTGTTAGTTATCGATATCAAATCAACAAGAAAGAGGAGAAAAGGAAAGAATTTTTTGGAAAGTCAAGAGAGAGAGTGTTTTGCCTTACTTTATGCGCCTAACGCCTTTTATGTTAAGCTACGCTAAACACATGGCAATCTGGGGTTGGGTTCATACTAGCCGTCGAAGAAGTATGCCTCTATGGAGAAACTAAGGTACATTTCAGGTGTATGTTGTAGATGGCATAATGCCAGCTCGATGATCAAGGTGACTTGCTTGAATGGGTATTATATAGCTTTCTAAGTAGTCGTGGTCTAAGAACAAGCTCGTCATAACTCGTACCGTTCGTGACATATTGGCCATGGCTTCGTGATAAGGTTGCGGTGTAAGGATGAGCTACTATTCCTTGCTTGCTCTTCAGTGTCCCCCATGATGCCTTTCATCCTGATTAAAGCCTTGATTTGGGCAAAAATCAGTGTCAACGACTATTAATTTAAATAATCGTTACAAATAGGTATAAGTACAATAAATTCTTATAACCTTGTATAATTAGAGTACATATTCTAAAGGAAGAATGTACCCTGACTTCATACCTGTACTCTAACCTATGGGGAAGCAGGTTCTAAAAATTACTACCTAAACTTACCTATGACCCCCACTACCAACTGTAGTACCTTCTCAATAGAACAAAGTTATCCATGGAATCCTTGTACAATAGGTTACTCCGCGTCACCACCCATAGAATTAAGGTTGATCCTTTACACTAGAATAAAATAAATACAACAAAATATTATTAGTTAGAAGTAGAGTTAAGTGCATATATGCAAGAGAGTAGAAATTTTTTCCCAACCTATTCACTTTTTTTTTTTTCTTATCCTCATTGGTCCTTAGCCAAAATCAGACTGTTTTGGATTTTTTAGGCCTTCAATTGCATAAAAGCTTTAACATATAGCCCATAGGTGATCATCATCAAATTGCTATCTTTTTAACGTTAGCATGCATCAATCACAGCCATAGCCAAAGTCAAATCTAAATCTACAATTCAAAATCATAAATCAACTAATATAATTTCTATGACTTATAATTTTATATGCTCTTTCTAGTTAAAATAAATGCAAAGTCATTTATATGTAATTCATGGTAAATATAGGTTTAGAGGTATAATAGATTTTACAAGTTTACAATTCTATAGATTTTTACAAATTCCATCATTTTATATACTTCAATCTTTTAGAAAAGTTGTAAGTTTGCTAACCTTCTTGCTTAGTACATAAGATCTATTTTCGATTCATTGGAGGTTTCGATATGTGGGAACAATGCAAGGTCACATACGAGTTACATGGCAAAGTAAGAAAATGACTTAGTGATTCATATGGATAATGTAGGCCAGAAAATGTACTAAGGAGGACAGATAAGTTTAGTGAGGCTCTAATACTTTGATGATATTAGAGAAAGTAAAGACATCAAACTTTACAATTGATGAAAGAACTAAGAATACTTGAAGTGTTTAAGTATTTAATCTTTGAAACAAAATTTTGATAAAATAACAGTATTAATGAGATTTTTCTCATTATCTATAATGTAGATGTGAATGGAGTAGTTGAGTTAATGCTTGTTTGATCCTCATTCGTTAGATTCGTGATAATAATTAATTGTCAAGATTGAACCTTTTACTAATAGATCTCACTCTTTTCATCGGTTTAAACTTAGATAAAAACTGTATTTATTATTAGTGTGTGCCAAACTAAAGAAATATTTGATTCAACATGCTCTACTCATAATTTTAACCATACCAAAACTCCTTTGATCATTCCCAGATAGTTAGATTCAACTCTTTGAGTTGCAATCTCATTAACCTCAAAAATGCAAATATAATTAATTAATAATTTAAAGCCTAAATTTGAAATATAACCCTTTACAGAGGAAGAACCATGAGTTAACTTAGACTTGATAAGGCTGTTCCAAACCTTAAATCCGACCAAACCGACTTAGTGGGCTAACAAAACCCGACTTGGCTTATGGGGGAAAAGCTAATCCAAATCGCCCCTAAACCGCTAAGCCCTAAGGGCCTAAGCAATTCAAGAGGGCAAAACATTCTAAACTGGCGGTCATGAATGTCTGAGCTGGCTCACCATTGATATGGTGTCGGCCCGCTAGTTCACAACCTTAAAAAAAAAAGATACAAAAAAGAAAAAAGGGAAGTCACTAATTTTGAAAAAAAATATTGGATTATATCCAAGTAGTCATTATATGTCAAAAACTATTTTATTTTGTAATGGTGAAAATAAAATTTTTAAATATAAGATAATCAAACTAATGAAATATAGACTAATAATAAGTTAATTATGTATTAAGGATATATGAAAATTTAATTTAATTTTAATATATGGTCCTTTTTGTAAAACGATAGTTAAATATTTAAGGACATGAATATGAAGAAAAAAATAAAAAAGTTGAATCAAATTAAAATCGAAAATAATAAAAAAAAATCAGAAATTAGTTTTTAATAAACTAGTAAATTTATAAAAAAGAAAAGAAAAAGAAAATCGTATTATTATAATTTATTAATATATTTAAAAAAAGAAATTAATAAAAAAATTAAATATTAAAAAAAATATTCAAAAAGCCCGAGCTAACTTAAAATTACCCTCTTTACAAGCCAATCATGATCATTCATGGTTAAGCTATGAACCAACGATGTTTCAAGCTAAACAAGCTTACCGCTTTACCCTAGTTAGACTTATGGTATATTTATAATATTTGGAAAGGAAAATTAAAAAAAAAAAAAGGAAAAATCATCCATGAATAGGTTAGATCCATTGAGCTACACCGTCGATTGTGTATTGCCTCATTAGAAGCACGGGGCAAGGCCCATCCGAACCCGGGAAATGTGGAGCTTTCGACCCGGCCGTGTCAATATCAATATGGTCACGCTGTAGTAGCTGGTCCCATGATATCACCAGGAAAGCTACTAATAGATCCTACGAGGGGAAATCAAACCTTCGTGCTAACCCCAAAAAGATCTTCTACCATGTGAACACGCTTTTGTATTTTTCCTATGTTTTTTTTTCCCGATCAGCGAGTTTGTCAAAAAAAAAAATGGATTTTGCTGTTTGTTACAATTAATAATATGGTCCCATGTGTGACGGCAGTGACTTACAATAGAAGAATGTCAATCGCATGGGCTTTGGCTGGACAATGAGATGAGTCGCATTCAAAGTTTTTGACAATCAATACATAAATCCTGGATCCGCAAGCCCTTATGGCTCGGATGAAGGACCATTCAATATTTAATTATATTCATCTCCAGTCTCCACACTTGAATATTATGGAACAGATGTTTATGTGGAAGTTGGATATTTTGAGAGATCTAGAGTCGTGTGCCTGATTTCGGATTATGTATTGCATTCTCATTTTTATGGGGGGTAGGGTTCCCATGTGATTTCAAAATAGAAGAATTTAATCTTTTACATGGCATGATAGCAGTAAAATTAGTTATACAGATACAAAAAAGACGGAGCTTGTTGCATAAAGAGAAGTTTCTTCTTCTAAAGTTAAGTAAGGTATAAACTTTTGTTCTCAATAACTAAAATCCCAAAATTATAAAGAGATAATATAAAGATGGCAATAAGACTATAAATCTTAGCTTGCATCCATAATTACTATTATTTTTATAAGTATGGCTGTTAAAAAATTATTTTATTATTATTTTAAATATATAAAACTTATAAAATCAATAAATTTATAGAATATATTTAAAATTTATAAATAATTTTTGTATTCATTTTAAACTAAAAAATATTATAAAATTCATAAGATTTTACCTATAACAAAAAGTACCACTTTCTTTTCTAGCAAAGGATTCAAACTACTAGGTATAAAGGTTCTCTAGCAAGACAAAATGGTTTTTGAAAACCAAATTAAGCTTATTTTACTTCTAAGTCCTTCCGATTGCATAAATTTGCTTGTTTTAAAGAGACAAAAAGAACTGAAATTGGAGCTATCGGGCTCCATCTCTACGGCCAATCATGCAACATGAGTATTACGTCTGAAATGAAGGTATTAGTGGTAAATATGAACGATGGAATCACGTCCTCTCGTAATTCGATACCCGTATCTCATACATAATACAATTAAACTCATTCTTTATACGGAAAAATATTTATACGATTACTATCATCCAGTTAAAAATTTCCAAATGAAAAAATCATTACCGGATGAAATGGAGGTATTTTTAAAGAAGCTACCCCTTATTAGATAAAAATAAACTAATTCGTAGAGATGTATTTTAAAAATGATTAAAACCTTCATCTAAATTTAAATATTTATGTTCAAACTTCATAAAAAAACAAAATAACAAAAAGGGTATAGATTTTATTACTTTTAACATCGACACAAAAGTTAGGATCACTTCTTATCGATCAACCGAGTAAAAAATAAAAAAAAAAAAAAAAAAACCTAGAAAGATTGATGATTTGCCTGAAAAAGATTTAATCTTTCATCCCAAGTCCAAACTTAAAAACGTGGTGTAGAAGACAGTCCCTCCTCCTATTGGGAGTACGGAAACCTACAGTCAAACAATAACTTCATCAAATCAACGATAAGGACCATATATTTCTAGATTTAAACCCTACCCCCCTACCCCCCCCACCCCCCCCCCCCCCCCCCCAAAAAAAAAAAAAAAACATAAATAAAGAAAGCATAAATAACTTATCAAATCTAAGATAAGGACCATTAATGGTCATGCTGTTTCTTGTACCTTGGTTAAAATTAGTTAGATGAAAATATTAAAGACGTTATGTCACGAAACCTAACAGTTGACTCATTCTTTTGTTTATTTTATCATACAATTTAAACAAGACACGCCTCGCCAGCAGCATCGGATGACCATTCTTCATTTTGCATTGCGGTGCAAAATGCAAATGTAATCCTTTGTTGCGTGTGATAAGCACTCAAACCACAAATTTGCCTCAGATGACATTCCTATCTTTATCCGGTAGTTGTGAAGTGACTAATTACATTACATTTACATTGGTTAACTGATCTGGTAGAATCTAAACTCTTAAAATTAAATATTTACTGTAAATTTTAAAAATTATGGATATAACTTTCAAACTGACAAGAAGAATATAAAACTATGGATTTCATTAACCTGACTTTGACCATCTATATGTTATTGCAGAAGATTTGAAAAATAGTCACACACATATATAATTTTTAAAATTGTGAAAATTAAAAGGATCCAAGCAAATGATAGTTTTAGAGTATATTTATGATTTCTGAATTTTTTAATGTGAAGTGCCTGCCTTTTTACCAACAATATTTACATTTGAGGGACAAAAAACGGTATTACTGTTCGTTCATCGGCCCTCAGGCATCACAGGGGTTTAAGTAAAAGACATCCCAAAACATCAGGTTTGGAGTGAGCTAAATCCTTCTTATTTATTATCTAAGACCTCAAAAGGAGGAAACAAGAATAAATCTAAATTCAAGTGATATTAAACAGTTTGTACTAAGAAAATAAAAAAATGTTTATGCCCCCCTGTTCGACCATTTCTAGATCTTTTTTACCCACTCCAACACTGTTATTGTCATACATCTGCACATCTCATAGGTGCATAACCCAATCTGGACCTCTTCGTATCATACAGGATATGGAAATTTTGCTGCTGATAATTCCGATGATCGAAAGCGCCGACCGCGAGTCCCCATCATCGCCAAACAAATAAGCTCATCAGGGATCAGGGTGATGAAGTAATTCTCAAACTGGGAAATTCCAAACTGCTCCATCCGCGAAGTCGATGGCGAATTCGGGCAGTTGGACTTGGTTGACACCCGAAATGTTGTAACAAGGATGCAAAAATTCGATTTCCTTGACCAATGGGTAGCCCTTGACTTTCTTGAGGAATGCTTGTTTGATAATTTCATAAGCAGGGTCCGCAAAGTAACTCAATGTGTACCAGAATCTATGATTGTACCACCAGAACCGTCCAGATGACAATTGCCATGTCTCTTGTGTATGTTCAGCACCTCCCCACCAACAACAATTGACTTGATTTGAACATAGTAAAATGTATCAACTGGGTTTTCCCTTCCAGCCACAAAGGAGGTGAAATTCAAGTTGGGGTGTCCTAATAACTCCTTATCCTCACCAAAAATCAACTTGCTACTAACACTTGAATCACTATTCCTATCCACGAGGCAATACGAAAAGGAATGACCATAGAATGATTGAAGCTGTGAAGAAAATGAAAGTGGACCTCTTCCTAGTCCCAACAAACCGGCTGCCCCATGGAACAATCCTCTATTCCAATGGCCACAACCAAACATCACATTCTCAACCTTCCGGTACTTCCGCCTTCCCCGCGGGGGCTGGTGAGATTCACCGTAAACGTCTCCAGCGCGAATCCCCCGTCGTTTGGAGCTATCACCGTACCAATAGTAGTACGGGCACGTCTGTTTCTCCGCAGCACACGGCTGGGGAGGATCGGGCGACGAGACTAAATGGCACCTGGTGTCACGCAACTTATGTTTTCCCGTAGGAAGTTGAGTCCTTAGGATCATAATATGGCCCCGCTTTGCTCAAACAGTCATGACAAGGTACGCATTGAATCCAATTGAGGTCACTGCCTGTGTCAAGTATTAACGAGAAGTGTTTCGGAGGTGTACCGATGAAAACATCCATGAAATACTCTCCTGAACCCAAACTAACCCCAGACCCAACAGTTGCCATGAGCTGCTCGGAAAGTCCGGGCCGGTGTAGACGGTCCCGGCGCCGATGCCGGCTCGTGAGATTGCTTAAAAGCAGCTCTCTCATTATTCTCCTTCAAAATCCTCTCATGTCTCAGGGCCGTGAAACC